>CM053788.1:685898155-686153155 GCA_028749045.1 Cupressus sempervirens | reverse complement strand
CCAAGATTTAATGTGGTTCACCCAATCCCTGGGCTACATCCACCAAAAAACAACTCTAATATTATTACAATCTAATGATTACAACTTGATTACAATCTGTAATCCCTTACATCTCAATACCACCACAAGGACCAATTTTTGCATCACTCCTTATGAAACAATCCCTAACCCTAAGCCCTTTTATACAAATATTTTTCTCACTTTAGAGTCAAAATTAGTTACAACATGTCATCCATAAATTGGTGAATATAAACAATAGCTAATTGGCAAATATTAGCCATTGGCGAATAGTGGCTAACCATTGGTGAATAATAGCCCAAATTTTTTTTTGAACCCCAAAGAATTTATGAAGTCTGTACAATACTGCCCTGATCAACTGCCACAAACTAACAATCTCCCACTTGGGGACTAATCAGACTCCACACTAAACAACTGTTTCAGAGGATATTTTCACCAAAAATTGAAGTATCTCAAAGACTCCAAAAATTATCACCATGTTAAAGTTCTTGAAATTTTGAATCTAATGCAATTCGAGTGGACAAAAATAGAGTCTGTATGCAAAAGTTATGGCTAGTCAAAGTTTGGTCAAACTAGGTACAGAGGTCACGAAAAGGTGAAAAAATAAACATCTCAAAAGTTGTCAACAATGGATTTCAAATTAAAGATCTCATCAAGAGCTTTCCAATGGCGTTTGTTTCATCAAAAATGAACTTTGTATGTGAAAGATATGGCAATTTGAAATTTAGATTAAAAAATATAAATTTGGATGTTGTTAGCATGACATCATCATTCCAACAGGACAACTGTACAGTGGGTGGGAAAAGTTTATAATGGAATTTGAACCGACAACCACGAAAATCCAACAACCTTGCCATTATCGTTAGACCACACAAAGCTTTGCAAATGCATTGGAGGGAATTTTGTTTTAAAGTTAATTGGCGCCAAATTTGGTAAAAGGGAGGCCGCCTGTGGGGTTTGATCCCCCGGCCAACCGGCCAAACAAAATCTAAACTACTGTTGCACCATTTGCACACTTAACAATGTATATATAGCATTTACCATTCATATTTTAATCGTAGCCCGCCAACCTTAACAAATTAAGGTTATTTGTGAATTTTTAATCCTAAAAATGACATGAGCCAAATCTGTTAAAAATGACTAAAGGGTTAATTCGAGAGGGGAATTAATTGAAGGGCTTATTTTTGTAAATTTTTGTTATAGCCTTATTTTGGCTAATTTTTTGTATAAAAAGGGTGTTAGGAGACTCCTACTAGTCATTTAGAAAATGGAGAGAATGTCCAAGTGCTAAGACTAAGGGAAATTTGTGAAGTGATCAGTCCTGTACTTTGGAACAACGTGATGTTGTTGTACTTGAAAGGAGTGATTTTTGTAAACACTTGTACCTAATTTTGGAGTTAATCAAATCGGTCCCCCTATTGGAGTAGGACCCAGAGACATAGTCCATACCAGATGAACTCCGAAATCAAATGTGTTGTGTCCCTATCTCTCATTTCTCATTCTATCATTTAATTTTGTGTTGTTCTTTCTTTTCAATTATGTTAATTTGATTCATTAAAAGTTTTAAATTAACTTTATGTAATCAGTTAGCATTCCTTTGTAATCATCCTAGATCATTAATCAGATCAACAATAGACCTTTCAAGGGTAGATCATTTTTCATGATCAAACATTGTAACATTCATTGGATACATTTTTCAACTATAGTAGTGAAGATTTGTGGGTGTCATCCCTACCCCAATTTTACCTTCTCATTGGACAGTTTTTGGGTAATCATATATTGTGTCATATGTGTGAATGTTTATTTGTTTTCATGCTATGGATATATGCTTAATTTAGTATTTTAGTTTACATGAAAATTTTGAGATGGATGTGTGGTGAATGATTTTATGGTTGAAGTTTTAAAGTACTAATTCAACCACACCCCGCCTCCCCAAGAGTTTTCTTTCCCTATTGTGTTTCCAATGAAGTTTGCTCTATCTTTGAGCATGGTAGAAAATTTGTGATAATCATTGTTAATTTGAAATGAGATGGAAGCATAAATTATAGAAGTATTGCAATAAATAAATAATTTGAACTTAGACCTAGTGTGTTTTTTATGCTATAAGTTTCCTTTTTAACAAATCCAATCTTTTGGAAAATATATGATACAAAGGCACTTGTGAGAGTTCTAGTTTTCTCTCCTTCAAATAGTTTGATCCCTCCAAGGGTATCCACTCCTAGACCTTCCCAAGATCTCTAAAGATTAGGTTTCATCTTCCCAAGATGTCTTCCAACCCAATCTAACCTACACTTCCCAAGTTTCTTAAACTACGCAAGTTCATACACTCACAATCTCAACTCACAAGATCTCTACCATGAGGATCACACCTTCCAAGGTGTCATTGGAGTTTATTTACATTTCTTTTTACTCCTTGTTCATTGGAGATGAATGAGTATTGGGCTTGTATCAATTTGGAAAGATTCAACTTGCTTTACTAGTTGGGCCTAATAGACCTACTAGAATTAACCCTCCATTCTTGGTTTTTCCAACCTATTTCCTATATCAACTAAACAAGGGAAATTTTTTTTGACCATTTTATACACTCATATGGATGTTCTAAAAAACATCACACATTGGCATATGGCTTCTTCCAATAACCCACCTTTCCACAAAACCTTATTTTCTAGGCTTCTAAGCATCTTTGAGTAGGGTCAAGAACTTTGTCTTCAAACCCAACACAAGGGATTAAACCCATCAAACCAATCATTGATCCAAGTTTTCCAAACATCAACTAATATCAATTCATGATTGAATCTACCCGTTCAATCCTTACAACCTGCTTACTTGTGTGTTTTCTCTAGCGTCTAGGCTCACCACTAGATAGTGATCAGCCTAGGGCTTCCAAGAAAAAATATAACACCAATCCATACCACTCTAATTCTACCAAAAAAAAAACTTGACACAATCTAAGCTAACATTCCACAAATTTGTGGGAGGTTTTGATTGTGGAATGTCATCCAAATCTCCATTATACAGTCCAACCCCTAGTTTGTGAGAGTTTTAAACCTAATTGCACAAAAACCCATGATATATCAATCAATGATAACTTAGATACCTCAAGCCAATTTCAAAATAATTTTAATCCAAAACTCTAAATACTACCAAAGATTTGATTGATCAAAAATTAGGTACAATATCAAAATGTATGGCCAAATAAAGGAAAATTAGTGAAAACTTGTAGAATGCTTATTTAGATTGTTTTTCAACCCCCCATATTTAGTTTTTGTAGGCTCTTATAAGCTCTTGGGACTATCAGAGTGCTCCTCAACTACTACTATAAGTGAAAAATATTCAAAGTTGTTAAAAAGTTGTACAAATTGTCACATTGCAACTTTTGAGAAACATTGTCAACTTTGTTGTAACTCAACCAAAACCTTTCTCTAATGACTGACAATTTACATTAGTCATCTAGATATCAAATATTACCTTTGAAATGTTCTCATATTCTTTGACCATCCTTTGACCATGTCAACCCAAATTGATCACTTAGTTATACTATGTCAACTTTGGAACTTTTCACAACAAAATTTCCATCCTTTGGCTCATTCTTACTAGACTTGTTGTGATAGGGACTTATTACATATTGACACTTAAAACAAAAAAAACTATAAGTTCTTTAAGGTTCTCCTACACCATACACTTGGGGTAGGAGAAAACTCATGTCCCATGAGTGGTAAGATCTAAAATTGATTCACCATGCTTGATAATATCTCCTTTAATCATCCAAAATTATTTAGCTTTAGGTAGACCTTTCTATTTTACTAATTACTCATTATAGATGTATTTCCTTATCTTCTTCACTATTTTGGTATCTATTATGCATTCTAACTATAGTGGTTTAGCTGTAGGGATCTTTGTTACCCAATCTACCTCTTGTACTTGTTATAACTATGCATGATCTTCATTTGGAGTTGGTTCTATGTACAATATAAGTCATTGTCATTAAATATAAGAGATATTCTCAAGTATGGAGGTAATTTAGCCTCATATGAATTGTCACCAAACTTGTGTATTATCTTCAAAGGTCTAATCTTTTTCATCAAAAGCTTGGTTGGTTGTCCCTTAGGTAGTCTTTACTTCCTAAGATGGGCCATTACCAAGGTGCCTACCTTTAACTTCACTTCCCTCCTTGATTTGTCAACTTAGGTTATGTATTTGTCTGCACTCTACTGCAATGCTTTCTCGACTTGTTCATGAACATCTTTGATATTCTCTACAAACTAGAAAATTCCTAGTGCACTAATCTTCTCCATTTTTTTCAAGTCCTTTAACTTCATAACACCCTTAGGATGATACCCATATATAATTTGAAAAGGGTTTTTCCATGTACTTATATTTACTCAGTCTTTGTATGCATATTTGACTTGTCCAATTATTAAATCTCATACTTGTTTATGTTGTTTGGTTAGTGTTCTCAGCAAGTTACCCAATGATTTATTTACTACCTATATTTGACCATTTGATTAAGGATGGTAGGCTAGAGAAAATATCAAATTAGTACTCAACTTCTTCCATAGAGTTATATAAAAGTGACCAACAATTTTGGAGTCCCTATCATTCATCATCCTTAATGGAAACACATGGATTCTCACAATTTCTTTAAAGAATAATCCTACAATATAGGAAGCATCATTTGTACTCTTACAAGGATAAAGTGAGTCATTTTTTTTGAATCTATCTACTACTACATATGCACTATTATATCCCCTCACTATCTTAGGAAAACCCAACACAAAGTTCATACTAAATCATTGACAAGGCCTAGTAGGTTTAGTTAAAGGTCGATGCAATCTTGCATTGGATGAAGTCTCTTTTTATTTCTAACATATAACACATTGTTCCACATATTTCTTGACATATTGATGCATTTTACACATAAATAATACCTTACAACTTGTTCAAGTATTTTATCTTTGCCAAAGTGACCTCCTCGTCAACTTCCCTTGTGTTTATCTATGATGATGTTGATCCTCATTAAACATTGAGGTATACACAAATGTTATTCTCTGAAACATAGACCTTCTTGCAACAAGTAGTCAGAATATTCCACATGAAAAGCATTAAAGTAGTTAGCAGACACCTTGTATATCTTTGTAGAATCTTTGTCTTTAGCAGATAAATTTTTTTAGTGAATCCAACACCACACTCTATAACTTAGCTTCTTGTAAAGCTAACAGCCTTCTACTAAGTGCAAAAACTACTTTATGAGTAGTTACCTTCTTGTGTTTGATATTGAAAGTATAAGGTTGGAGGTACTGAGCTCACTAAAGGTCTTTTTGACTCAACTTATCTTGTCTATTCAAGAAACTAAGTGCATGGTTATCTGTGTATACTATAAACTCCTTGTGTAATAGATAATGCCTCCATTTTTTCAAGGCCTACACCATGGCATATAACTCTAATCGTAGGTAGAGTACCTTTTTTGGCTTCATTAAGCTTCTCTAAAATGAAATGCATGAGGTGGTCCTCTTGACTCAATACTTCCCCTATGACCAACTTACTAACATCACATTCCATGTAAATACTTTATTGAAATTAGGTATCTTAAGGGATGGTAGCTTTGCCACTTTCTTTTTTAATATTTCAAAGTTTTCAACATCCTTAAGGGTCAATTTTAATCAAGATTTCACTCCCCCTTTTATGGTGTTAAGATTGGGTGCACGTACATGGCTAAAATTCCTAATAAACTTCCTATATAATAAGACTAGTCCAAGAAATCTTCTAACATACCCTACTAACTTAGGAGAGGGCCAATTCAATATGGATTCAACTTTTGAACTATTTATTTTGAGATATCCATGAGAAACTACAAAACCAACATACACTAGTTAAATTTTAAGAAACTTACTCTTTTCAAGGTTGATCATTTATTGGTCTTGATGTATCTTTTTAAAGTAATGCGTGGACATTGCATATGCTCCTCCTTAGTCTTGCTAAAAAATAGAATGTTGTCAAGGTAAAGAATAGAAAATTTACCAATAAACTCCACATGAACCTCATTCATTAGCCTCATAAAGGTGCTAGTTGCACTCATGAGCCCAAAGGGCATAACTAGCCATTCATATAAACCTTCATTAGTCTTGTTCTTTTCTTCCATTCATCCCCTGGTCTAATTCTATTTTGATGATAACTTCAATTCAAGTATATCTTAGAAAAGTACCTTTCCCCACCTAGATAGTCCATCAAATCTTTAATTCTAGGTATGGAAAATTGATATCTTATTGCAATCTTGTTGATGGCCCTTGAATTAGTGCACATCCTCCATTTTCCACCTTTTTTGGGAACTAGTACACTTGGAACTACACATGGACTTTACTCTTCCTTATAAGTCTCTTATCTAAGAGTTCTCACACTTGCGAGACAAATTCTTCATTTTGGGCAGGGGTCATCTTATAGGCATGTTTATTTGGGAGTGTAGACCTTGGAATAAGATATATCTAATGGTTAAAATCCTTCATGGGTGATAGATGATCTAGTACCTCTTGCACCATAACATCCTTATGCTTATCTACCTACAAGCACTTCTTGGAAAGGGTCATATTCAGGTTCTTCTTTAGGCTTCAACATGATAGCATACCCTTTTTCTCACTCTATTTACAAGACCTTAAGGAATTCTTTTCCACTCAACAAAATAACACTAGACCCTACTGACTTCTCATCTACTTGATTGGTTAAGGGATCCATTTGAAACCTCTTACCTACTTTGGTGATCATGTATGAATTCTTTCTCCATCATGTACAAATTTGGCATCATATTGCCATGGATGCCCTAACAAGATATGACATTCATCCATGACTAACATGTCACACAAAACTTAATGTGTGCAGTCTCCTATTTCAAACTCCACATAGGATTCCTTGTCTACTAGGACTTATTTACCTTTGTTTAACTAAGACACCTTATAAGAATTGACATGGGATAATCTTTTCAACTTGATTTTTTCTACCATTTCTAGAGAAATTGTGTTTTCAGTTGACCCTAAATCTACTATGACTTTACATACCATGTCATCTGGTTTGTAGGTTGTTCTAAACAAAGTATTTCTTTGAGGAGACTATTAGAAATAGATAATAGTGAGAGGGGGGGTATTCAATGTTATACAAACTTTTGCCCACAACTAGATATTATTGATTACTTTGCAACATGCATATGAAAGTAAACCAATAATATTGAACAATAAATTAAACCATACACAAAGAGAACTCATAACACCATATTTTTTAACTAGGGAAACCCTAGCCAAGGGAAAACCCTAGTGGGGGTGGCACCTATAAAATGACCCAATAAACAAAAGAATCATGTTAAGGATATTGACCCTGTTAGGAGTCTATGAATTAATATAGTGTCTCAGCCCTTGTTAGAGGACTAGGCCCTATTTAAAGCCTCAACCCTATTAAGAGTTGTTTCACTCCTATTAGGAGTTGGTAATACAATTACAAGTATATGAAAGAAGGGCCCATTAACCTAACATGCAATTATAATATATAGTACCTTTATACAAAATCAGATAGATACAAAAACCTCTTTATGATTGACTATTGTACTTCGCATAGCTTTGATCTGACATCACAATTCACATCATAGATCTCTCATATAAGTTTGCATGTCATAGACATAGTTCTCATACTCATCATATACTTCACATTTGCATATACCACATATATCACACCCCTCTTACTTCACATGTAATAACTCTTTACTTACACTATTTTCTTTCACAAAAACTCTTGTGCAATTAGCTTGATGTAGTCACACATTATACTTAGGGTAAAAATCTAGGATGTCATCCCTAAATAAGTAAGTAATTAATTCATGACCAAAATAATTCCTTATCACTTTAGTCCTATGTTTTGATGTACTATGTTCTATTGTGAATATTATTTTTATTGATTGTTGACCTATAACTTTGTTCATATTGTTTGTACTGATCTACACACTTAGGTATATCATTGTGACATTCTGTTGTACCTTCCCTTAAATTTTCACATGCCAATTATCTTTGTAGCCTTCATTATACCAAAAAATATCTTTGCACTGCTAGAGAATCTATCTAACACTTAGACAACTTTATGTCTCTGACTACAGAATCTTCAAGTGTATAATTTGCCATCTCATCCTGAGATATATGTTGCCATAAATGACAAACCTAACACATCCTACCTAGCCATATTTCCAACAATATCCCCATTTGGTATTGATGGCACATATGGGAAAATCGGCTAAGCCCCAAAATGTTATAACAAAGAACTTTTCAAAACTTTACAAAATTTCAAAATTTCAAAATTATGTGGATCATTACACATATAACCATCTTCCTTATATCTCCTAATACAATATAATACTAAGTAACATTTATCCCCCTTATTATATAACTATTTACTCTGTATACATACTATAACTCTATACAATTTTCCTTCTTCTCCCGCTTTGACATCAATGACAAATGTGTCAAAATTTATTTACATGTGAAAGTTGTGTTTCATTACCTCTTCTTAGGCTTATAGGTGAGAAATGCAGTCACCAAAACTGACTGCAAGAATCTTCATATTCTTCTCCCATGAGTCCTTGACTCCTTCTGAAATACTGAGAAGAGTGCACAATTCATAGGATGCTATCTCCATTGCATTCATATCTGAGTACACAAAACTATCAAAAGATTTCTTGATTGTTAGACATTCCTTCAATTGATGCTCAATTGTGCTTAACTTCACAGATAGGCGTTCTCTTAGGAGTGAGAACCTCTTTGTTATCTTTGACTTTCCATCTTCTAGAAAACTTATCTCATCATAAGTCTTGCTAACATGTGCTTTAATCTGCACACCAAGTTGACTCAACTAACTAGCCAATGCTTCCACCTTTGCACATTTTTCTTTAAGCTCATTTTTAATGTCCTTTGTGAAGCTAAAATACATTTCACACTTTGCATATAGAGCTTTGCCTTCAATCTTACATTTTCTTAATGTCTTGATGCATGTATCAAGAGTCACTAAGTCATTTATGATGTTCTGACAGTCAGTGTCAAACATCTATGCATCATGCTTGGCTTGAGCTTGTGCTGCTGCAACCTATGAAAAACTTGTGAATTCAATATTAAATGCTTGAATCATAGCTTTGGCTTTGCCCTTGGGGTTAGGATCAAGAGACTTCACAATCATGACTCCCTACACCTTGTTAATTACCTCCATAAGATTTTTCTGCAAACTCGTGACCTGCTTGTTCTTGTTGTTTATCTTACCAAGGGATGGTATCAATTCTAATTGATCATCATCATCTAAACCAGTAAGTGCAGCTAGGGTGAGAGATGTCTTGGGCGCACTTGGATTTTCATCTCTCTACTTTCTTCTTCCTTTTTTCTCTTTTTTCTCATCCTCTTTCTTCTTTTCATCTTCCTTTCTTTTGATTTCTTCATCCTTTTTCCTCTTTTCCTCTTCTTCTTCTTCTTCTTCTTCCTTCTTTCTCTTCACATCTTCTTCTTCCTTTTTCTTCTCTTCTTCTGCCTTCCTTTTATTCTCTTCTTCTTCTTTCCTCTTCTTGTCTTCCTCTTCCTTCCTTCTCTTGTCTTCTTCTTTCCTATTCTTGTCCTCTTCTTTCTCTTTCTTCTATTTCTCCTCTTCTTATTATTGTTTCTTTTCATCTTCTATTCTTTGTTTCTTCTTCCTTTCTTCTTCTCTCTTTTCATGTATTTTTCTCTTCTTTTCTTTAGCTTCATTCTTTCCCTCCTCCTCCTCCTCACCTGAGTTGGAGTAATCAATGATATTGCCAATGATATTTGGCCCAAGATCCTTGAAAGGATATTCTTTGATGTTAGTTATCACACTTGCAGTGCCAACTTGCATAGTATCTATTCCAATGGAGATCTACAAAGATATACCTACCATATGAGTGTCCTTAGCTTCCACTATTGGAGTACTCTATTCAATAGATATAGGGATTTCTCCCCCTAACTTCGCTCTCACACTTTTGGGTACAAAAGTCACATATTTAACAATGGATTCTTTTATCTCCTTGTTCACCTCTTCATAGTTGCCTCCCATCAAAAGAATATGTCTTCTTTTATTTCTCAACAAGGGCTCAATTCCCTTTATTATATCTTGCAAGTATTCATCATTATTGACTTCACAAAGCTTCTCAATCATGTTTTCTCTTATTTTCTTATCTTCACCTATGAATGATCGTCTCCTATTTATTAACCTATTAAATAGATCCTCTGATATATATCTTTAAACACATTCAAATCTTTTATTCTTTAAGATCATATTCCTTACTACTACATGCTCTAATTGAATTATATCCATATTTCTATACATGCTATACAATTTATTCTATTTGATGAAATTTTTGTCATTAATTATTTTCATATTCAAGTTCTCTACATTTGGCTTCTAGGGCATATTTCCAGTGGTTGTCCTTGCTTCTCCAACTACATGTTCAATAGGTCTATCCTCTTCATCTTCAAATTCATCAAACTCATCTGATCCAACCATCTGCAATGTCTTTCTTATATTTCTAGGGCCACTTGATAGTTGCTTGGTCCTTTTCTTGTTAGGTGACTCAGCCTCTTGTTTCACCTTGGTGAGTCTCTCTGATTTCCTCTTGTACTTCCTCTTCATCAGATTTCTTCTATGATTGTACAATAGTGGGTTACACTTGGGCTACTACGACATAGGGAATAGTAGGTATATGCAAAGTAGATCTTGCTACTCTTACTCTCTTTGAAGGTCCTATTATGGCAATAAGAGTGGTTGCCAATACCTGAGTTTGACCACTAGCCTTCATCTCCAAAGCTATACCCTTTATCTCATTGAATTCTTCTCTGGTCATTCCTGATTCTTTGAGAATTGACTAAATTTCATTCTCAACATTCTTCTTTGTTTCCTTACTGTAGAGCTTGCTCTCTACTTCTTTGAGTTTCTCTACACAATTTCCCCATCTAGGAGTTTCCTTGTCTTCTTCCAACTCGAGTATGATCTCCACATAGCCTTCAATTATTTCTTCACTTAACTCATAGCCCATGGGGTCCATAAACATAACTCTCAATACAACTGCCTCTATGCATGTTACATCTATTTCAACCATGAAACATATGTCTTTTTTGTAGTTCTTCACTAGTGAGGGTGGTATCCTATATCTCTACTTCATCAGAATTTCAAAATCTTTCATCATTCTACTGATGTCTTCAACAATATTCTCCTCAGTTTGTCTTCTATAATGATATGTCACCAAGCTCATGGTGCACTTATTCTTGTTGTCCCATTCCCTATCAAATATACTGGGAAATTTTTGCATCACTTGGAAGAATAGGTGTATCAGTAATGATTCAAACTTGATCACCACACTTCTAGTCTTCTCAAGTTTCTTTATGCTGTCCAACAATTGATGCCTCAAAATATCACACATATTTACCTTATCTTTCTCATCTATCATCATGAAAGTTGCATGTAGAAAAGCACCAGGTACTGAGTTCAATCTTGAACTATGATTCATCTTGTAGCCAATGAGCTTGTTGATCACTCTCACATCTATCTACTTTATGAGGTCAATCCTCATGTTCCCACCGTCTGATTTGGTCTTCAGATTGGTCTCCACCATCTTCTTCACATTCTTTTCATTAAATGGGTTTCTACCTTCATTGCATAAAATAGTTAACCTATGTATCATATCATTTCCAATCATGATAGACACATCTCCAACCCAAAACATTCCTTCGTGAATGTGGCTCTAAATAATTCTGCTCCATTCATGGTTGTTGAAGTTCATATAAAACATATGGTTCACAATGTTCAATTCCTTTAGGTGTACAAACTCTTGTTTCAATGAAAAGTTTCTTTGGCACACTAGGTCTAGGTCCTTATGAATTTCATTATCTCCAATGTTCTCAAATTTGTAGAATTTGCAATGAATGTATAACTTGATAT
Organism: Cupressus sempervirens; assembly: GCA_028749045.1. NCBI lineage: Eukaryota > Viridiplantae > Streptophyta > Pinopsida > Cupressales > Cupressaceae > Cupressus > Cupressus sempervirens. Next base: position 686,141,179 of record CM053788.1, on the reverse strand, counting down.
CCTCTCCATGAAGGACATTCTATGGAACTTGTGAAAATGATTGAGATATGAATGGGTGCTTCTTAAACACATATCTTGGTGTCTCACTAATATCACTGATAGTAGGATTCATCATTTTAGCTTATTCAAACACTTCACAAATGTCGTAAAATACCTAAATTTCATGAAACTTGGGTTTTTTCCACTTTATACTTTGAATGCTTCAAATTTGCCTTTACTTACTATCAAATCACTCTAAATTGCTCCTTAACTCATCACACAATTGAATGATGCTCAAAATCTTGTTTGCATCCTTTAAATCTTTCAAATTTAACTTTGCTTAATTGTGCATCTACCAAAATTCATGAAATTACTCTTTCAACCAATAAACTTGTTTGTCTTCATTCTCCTTCATTTGATTATTGAATGACTTGCGCTCTTAACCAGAGCTTTCTTATGACCTTTACTAGCTCATGCTAACTTTGTAACTCTCAACTTGAATTCTAGATTATGTTCCATCTTTATGATGCTTTATCTTTAATAAAGGTGCTTAATTTAAATAAGATGAATCACAAACAATCCCTGACTTCAATCTCTCATTCGGCGCATCAAAAAAAAGTTTCTTCTAAAACTGTATATGAACTTTCTAGATCATTTTCTCTCAGAAATACTTCCTTGAATTCTTCAAGATGTTCTCTAAGTGATTCCTTTTGACTTTTATTACTACCATTATCATTCTTTCTATCATTTCTATTATTGTTCCTTCTATAGTTAGGATTCCTATTAAAGTTTCTTCTCTCCATTATGCAAAACCTCGCTATATATCCAAATTTTTTGCATAGCTAACATATAGGTGCATTCCTTCTCTGATTGGTTCCACTTTGATTATCTAATGCTATGCAATTCCTTGTAATGTGGCCAAGGTTGTTACATTTGCAACATACAAACTAGTTCCTTACTCCATTCAATCTTTCTCCTTCATTCATTACCTATAGGGTTAGTATCCCTAAACATTCTACTATTTCCATTACTACTATCAAACTTAGGTTTCTTACAATCTACTACCCTATGTCCATGTCATGTCCCCTTTTCAAATAATTAAAAAATAATAATCTTTGCTAAGGCAGGCAGGCCCAAGAAAGTGAAGTTTCGGAAAAAAGGGGGTTAATCTTTGGAAACCGTTGGACTAATAAATGAAAATTATTATTAAAATATGTTTCATTAACCTCTCCTGGACATGAGTTACAGTTATGCCCTCTTTTAAGGGGTTTGGAGGCATTTTGGGCGAATGGGGGGAGAACTTGATTTTTGCTCATTCTTTGTTATTCTTCAGAGGCTGCCAAACCTGTGGAGAAGGAGACCCAAGAACAGGAGTTTGCAAGTTTCCAGGGAGACCCAAGAATGGGAGTTTGAAGGTTTCCAAGAAGGCTAAGGATGGGAGTTTGAAGCCATTCCATGTGCATGCTCATACAGAGTTTGCCTTTGTGCTGAATAGTGTAGATTTGTGGGTTTTTGGGTGTGTTTTTTGCATGAGTTTGGTGTTTTCAGTTGAGCATTTCATATCAGTTTTGGTTGCTGCCATATTTCAGACTTTAAGCTGTTAAAATAGAGCTGAATATATGTATTGGGACGTGATTAAACTTCTGAGATAGTTTATTGGTGTTGTGTGGTGTTTCCGGGCATTTTTGTGTTAATTTCGGGAGCCCGATGAGCATAGTTTTTGTCCTACATTTGAGAACTATTGTGTAAAGGTTATACGGATATGGAAATTTCATTTTGTAGGCTGTTATTCTGCTGAAATTTCTGTAAAAATTTCCACTTTCAGATTTATTAATAATTGGTGAAGCTGTGAAGCTTTTAGCACAATTTCTGGCATACCCGATTTGGGGTTTCTTGAGAAATTTGGAGGATCTTTGTGATATTAGTTGTTTGATCTTAAAGATCTGATTAAAGGTTGGAAATATCATGTAAAATCAGAAAAGGGACATTTCAGTGGTATCAGAGCCATGATCTTTCCAGCCTGAGGGTTTGTAGAAGTTTGCAGGTCAGTTTTGACAACTACCCAGATCTTGCATTTCAGTTTTGAGAACTACCCAAATCTTGCATGTCATAATTTATGATTGCATGTTGCTTCTAATCAGCTGCATGCCAAAATTTATGGTTGCATGATACTTCTAATCATTTTCATGTTAGTTCTTGGTGAATTTGGTGGTTGTAGAAGTTTGCATTTCAGTTTTGACAAGTACCCAGATCTTGCATGTCAGTTTTGACAACTACCCAGATCTTGCATGTCATAATTTGGTGGTTGCATGTTGCTTCTAATTAGTTGCATGTCCAAATCTATGGTTTCATGCTACTTCTAATCATTTGCATGTTAGTTCTTGGTGAATTTGGTGGTTGTAGAAGTTTACATGTCAGTTTTGACAACTACCCAGATCTTGCATGTCAGTTTTGATAACTGCCCAAATCTTGCATGTCATAATTTGGTGGTTGCATGTTGCTTCTAATCAGTTGCATGTCCAAATCTATGGTTTCATGCTACTTCTAATCATTTGCATGTTAGTTCTTGGTGTTTGAAGAAGTTATATCCTATTGGGGTTACACTCTACTTTATCCAGAATGGACAGGTATAGTACAGAGTCTCAGAGGACACGATCTTGGACAATTGATAACCAGAGTCAAAACAGTAGAAAGGATGGTTATTTAGACATTCGAGATAAACTTATGAAAATAAGCCATGACATGTCTGAACAGTTGGTTGAGCACCACTGTATAATGAATGACATGTTATCTGACCCAGCTAAGGTGGATAAGTTGACTGGATTTCTATTTGGCATATTTTCTCACAAGACAGATGACACAATTCCCAAGAAGTTGCATGAGGAGTTTGAGAAACTAGCTGATAGCCAGGTAGAGGTCTCAGATTCTACTCTGCCACAAGAGGTGGTGGGAAAGGATATTACATAGATTGATAGTAATGGTCAACTTGATACTCAGATTGACACAATTGTTTACAGGTCGTCAAAGGGTGATGCCACAGGTATTTAGGATGGTATAGTTACAACAGGCAGTGACTACAGTGTAGTGGGTTCAGATGATGATTATGAGGATTTTGTTGTGCAGGATGGTGAGATACCTGGTAGAGATGAGCAGACATTGAGCATTCATGACTTTGCTGAGAAAGAGTACCAGGCACAGTTAGATGCTTCATCACATGAGGTTGAGGCTGGTAGTACTTCACATGATTTGTCCAGCCAGCTGAAGGTGAACAAAGATAGTATTGTGACTTCATTATCTCATCATGACAAGTATGTGGAGTTAGTTGGTATTGGTCATATTACTCAGGTGAGGAGTTTTCTTGAGTTACCAGTTGATTCTAGTTTACAGATATGGACACGAGATTGTTATATTGGTGTTTGGAATTCAGTTGACTGGAGATCTTTAACACTTTTTGGTAGCAGTGTTTGTTTGGGTTCTATCATGGAGTTGATTAGCAGATTACACAGTGTTGTCTTTTCTTGTGCCAATATCTTGTCTGATGTTGGTATTAGTTTTTATACACCGATGTTGGGCTTTGTTCATATATCTAGTCGACCATACTTGCTAGAATGTGTTGATGATATTTCATATTTGGCAGTGTGTATAGATGAGTCCCAGGATCATATTGGCATTGATGACATCTAGGAGGATGCAGTGGGCAGTTTTGAAGACTTAGTTTCCTTGGGTATAGAGGAGTTGGACAACAATGCTAATGTTTTTGATACTCTTTATGTTGATATGAGCTTTAGATTTGATTCACACGATATGGATGGTAATACTCTAGAGACTAGTAACTTTGAGGATACTCTTTTAGACAATGCATCAAAGGAGGTTTGTAGGAGACAGTCAAGCCAACACCATCATGTGTCTAATCAGTTGAGAGTTAGTGACTGAGACATTGCTATCACTTGCCAGCATTTCGATGTTGTTCATCAGTTGTTAGCAGTTTATGGATGGGGTTCTCCTACTAGTGATGAGCAGGAAGGCAGTTATCTTTCCTTGACAGAGATCCACTCTTTATGGGAGGCTATTCAGATTTTGAGATAGAATTATATGCAGTTGCTAGCCGACAGAGATTATCTTATGGAGTGGGGTAGTACAGCATATGATGCATTGTTGGCCAAGGAAGATGAGGTGAGTGAGCTTACTGAGCAGCTTGAGGTGACTTCTGAGATTCTTGAGAGTACACAGTTGGCTTTCAAGGAGTCACAACTTCATTTGGCTAAGGTGACCATGGAGTTAGAGCAACTACAGTCTTTACCTGATTCTATACAGTCACAAGCTATGGTGTTTGGTGATCCGAGGATGTCCATGGCCGAGATTGTCAGAGACAGTGGAGATGGGGATGCATCCATCCTTGATACTAACATTGGCATATCAGGTCCATTCCCACTAGAGTCAGGTTCAGTTGAGTTGGGTGTTATAGCAAATTGTTGTATTCCTAACATGGTGGTGGCCTCTAGTATTGATGGCACAGAGACTAGAGATTTATCAAAGATCATGTGTGATGTTGGTGAGTCGACAGTTGGCATGGTTCCTACTAGTAACACTACTCCCTTGGTGATATCTTCGGAGGTAGTAGTTAGTTCCAACAAGGTTAATGATCAATTGTAGTTAGTTTCATCTGGATTACAGTCTGAGCCACTGACTGAGATTGGTGCATTCTATCAGCATTACACTGTGAGGTATGCTCATCAATTTACCTTTGATGACCATGTTGATGAGATAATGATACAGAGATGTACTTTGGTTCCTAGTGCTTATCATCAGTTATGGGACAATTTGATGCCTCAAGATGAGAGTTGTGATGGGCATGACATGGCGATAGGTTCTACAATTGACAGCTTGATAATACATGACTTAGAGCAGGAGTTTCAGAGTGATGCTTCAGCGAGTGTTGTTATTGATTCTACTCCTTTGGTTATGACATCTCCTGACTTAGCTGGTGATCAGTCACAGTGGGTTGTATCACTTGTTCATGGTGAGTTGTTGACTAAGGTTGGTTTTTTTTATCAACATTATATTGCAAGGTATGTACATCAGTTAGCATTTGATCTTTGTGTTGAGGAGTTGATGGCAGGAAGATTTGGTTTGGGTTCCAATTCTTGCTATTTATCTTGTGATGACTTTTCACCATCAGGGGTGCATGGTAGTTATGGTTATGAGATAGTGGCCGGTGATTTGCAAAGTTGTGTTGACTACAAGAGTTGTACAGTGTGTGGATTCTCCATACTTGTTACAGTTTCATTCGAGAGCATTCACCATTGTTGCAGAGTTGGATTGTGCATTCCGTATAGGCCAGTGGGATGCGTTGATGGTATTTACTGTGTTGGTAGTTTGATTTGTCCACTTTGCTTGGGTTCTGATGTTCTAAGAGTTTGTGCCTCATGGGTTTTTGATTGTGGTAGTGGTGATTTCGGATTTTGGTTGAGCTATAATTGTCAGTTTGATTATGGATTCCTCTTGGTCATATTGCAGAGGATATTGCAGGAGCCTGTGTTAATTGGTAGTAGTATAGTTCATGACTACATTTGGGATCCAGGTGGATTGATTGGTTTATTGTTCAACCATTTCTTGAGGACAAGCAATGTTTGGGAGGGGAGGACTTGTCATGTCCCCTTTTCAAATAATTAAAAAATAATAATCTTTGCTAAGGCAGGCAGGCCCAATAAAGTGAAGTTTCGGAAAAAGGGGGTTAATCTTTGGAAACCGTTGGACTAATAAATAAAAATTATTATTAAAATATGTTTCATTAACCTCTCTTGGACGTGAGTTACAGTTATGCCCTCTTTTAAGGGGTTTGGAGGCATTTTGGGTGGATGGGGGGAGAACTTGATTTTTGCTCATTCTTTGTTATTCTTCAGAGGCTACCAAACCTGTGGAGAAGGAGACCCAAGAACGGGAGTTTGCAGGTTTCCAGGGAGACCCAAGAACGAGGTTTTGTAGGTTTTTAGGAAGGATAAGGATGGGAGTTTGAAGCCATTCCATGTGCATGCTCATACAAAGTTTTCCTTTGTGCTGAACAATGTAGATTTGTGGGTTTTTGGGTGTGTTTTTTGCATGAGTTTGGTGTTTTCAGTTGAGCATTTCATATCAGTTTTGGTTGCTGCTGTATTTCAGACTTTAAGCTGTTAAAATAGAGCTGAATATATGTATTGGGATGTGATTAAACTTCTGAGATAGTTTATTGGTGTTGTGTGGTGTTTCCGGGCATTTTTGTGTTAATTTCGAGAGCCCGATGAGCATAGTTTTTGTCCTACATTTGAGAATTGTTGTGTAAAGGTTATACGGATCTAGAAATTTCATTTTTTAGGCTGTTATGCTGCTGAAATTTCTGTACAAATGTCCACTTTCAGATTTATTAATAATTGGTGAAGCTGTGAAGCTTTTAGCACAATTTCTGGCATACCCGATTTGGGGTTTCTTGAGAAATTTGGAGGATCTTTGTGATATTAGTTGTTTGATCTTAAAGATCTAATTAAAGGTTGGAAATATCATGTAAAATCAGAAAAGGGACATTTCAGTCCATAACCATGACAATTATAATAATATAAATTAGTGATAGATTTTAAAGACTTACTTGTGAAATCTCTCTTCATATGACCAACTTCATTGCATATAAAATATCTACCTTTGAATTCATGTCCAACGTCTTTAGGTGATTCAACTTGCTTTGTTTTCTTTGGTTCATCACATTTCTCAGATAGATTAATTTTCTCAACTTCTTTAGATACTTCTGTAGATATGCTTGGTTCAATCCTATGTTTATCAGTTTCTTTAGGCATAGATTTTTCAACAACTAGATTTGGTTCCTTCCTAACTTCAATTTTCTTGGCTGATTTTTCTCCAATAATATATCCAAGACATGTCTTATCATAAGAAGATCTCTGAAAGAAGTTCATCATTTTTCTCACTACTAGAATAAAACTTCTCTAACTGTTGTTTAGCTTGAGTTAACCTTCCTTTCACAATGGTATTGTACTTTTCTAATTATGCATGCTCTATTCTAATTGAATCTAGTTCAAATGTTACTTGAGTTCATATGCCTGATTTTTCTCCAATAAGATATCCAAGACATGTCTTATCATAAGAAGATCTCTGAAAGAATAGTTGTTCATCAATTTTCTTACTAGTGGAATAAAGCTTCTCTAAATATTGTTTAGCCTGAGTTAAGTCTCCTTTCATAGTGCTATTGTACTTTTCTAATTATCCATGCTCTATTCTAATTGAATCTAATTCAGATGTTACTTGAGTTAGATGTGATCTTAGGTCTACATTCTTAGATTTCAGATCTGGTTCAATCTTACTATCATCTTTCTTCAGGCTCAACTTAAGTTCGACAATTTTCAACTCATGTTTCAAGATCTCATTTCTTTCTTAAGGGTTACTACTTCATCATTTTCATTAGTCTACTCTTTTGATTCTTTTCTAGATATAAGGTAATCAATCTTATCTTTCATTTTACCAATGTAATATTTTGTATCTACATACCTATCCTTCAGGTTGTCTCTTTCTTCTATAAGAAGATCTATTTGCTCTAGGGCTTCTTCAAGATTCCTCTTTAACTATTCCATATCCATAGGGATCTTACTCAAGTTGTTAAGCCTCTTTTGAGTAACTAAGATTTGATACCAGTTTTTAGAAATAGATAATACTGAGAGGGGGGTTGAATTAGTAATTTACAAACTTTTTCCCACATTTGGATATTATTAATTACTTTGCAACATGCATACGAGAGTACACCAATAATATTGAATAGTAAATAAAATCATACACAAAGAGAACACATAACACCATATTTTATTAACTAGGGAAACCATGGCCAAGGAAAAACCTCGATGGGGATGGTACCCACAAAATGATCAACTAAACAAATGAATCATGTTAAGGATATTGAGCCTATTAGGAGTCTATGAATTATATATAGTATCTTGGTCCTTGTTAGAGGACTAGGGCCTATTAAAAGCCTCAACCTTGTTAGGAGTTGCTTTGATCCTATTAGGAGTTGTTTCAACCCTATTAGGAGTTGGTATTATAATTAAAACTATATGCAAGAAGAGCCCAATGCCTTAACATGTTATTATAAAATATAGTACCTTTATACAAAATGAGATAGATAGAAAAACCTCTTTATTGTTTACTATTGTACTTCACATAGCTCTTATCTGACATCACAATCCACATAATAGATTTCTCATATAAGTTCACATGTCATATACATAGTTCACATACTAATCATATACTTCGCTTTCACATATATCACATATATCACACCCCTCTTACCTCACATGTAATAACTCTTTACTTATACTCTTTTATTTCACAAAAACTCTTGTGCAATTGGCTTGATGCAATCACATATTATAATAACTAAGGGTAAACATCTAGGATTTCACTCCTTAACACTCTACTCCTCTATCCCAATGTACTATGTTCTATTGTGCATATTGTCTTTATTGGTATTTGACCTATAACTTTTTTTGTATTGTCTGTAATAATATATTCACTTAGGCATGTCATCATGACACTCTATTGTACCTTCCCTTAGCTTTGCATGTGCTAAATATCTTTATAGCCTTTGCAATATCAAAAATTATCTCTGCGCTACTAGAGAAACTATCTAATGCTTAAACAATTTTCTGTCTCTGACTATAAAACATTCAACTGTGTAACTTTCCATCTCATCTTGAGATAAATTTTTCCATAAATGGAAACCATAACTCATCATACCTAGCCATATTTCCAATAGAGACTCCTTGGTTTGTAGGACCTTCAAGAGAGTTCTCCTTAGCATCAAGTTCTCCTCTTCAAGCACTAGTCCAACCTTACCAATAGGTGATGTGACACTAGAAACATCTTCTTCTTGGACTAACTATGTTCTTCTTTCACTCACATAAGAACTATTGACTTTCTATGGACATCTCCCCATGGTATGCACAACTTTCACATAATTATAACATTTGCCAGTAAAATTGTGGTACTCATGCCTCGAGCTCCAAATCTTCCTCTAGAACTATTTCTTCCTCTATAACCACTTCTATACCTTTCGTCACTGTTCTCCACTTCCTTTTGCTAGATCAACTTCTTCACTTATAGGGTAATATTGGTTCCTACCAAATGTGTATCTTCCTTTTTATCCCCTGCTTCCTCTATCTCTCTAATTTTGTTCACCCCTTCTCTTAAGATTATCTTCTACCCTCAAGGCTAGATGAAAGAATTTGTGTACTATATCAAGTGCTAAAATTCTAATTTCATATTGTATATTCTACCTCATGCCATTTAGATATCTTGCTAACTTCTTTGCTTCACTTTGTTTCCTCTTAGATCTCAAACTTAGTTTATGAAACTCCTTTGTGTATGGGATAATGTCTGAGTCCCTTTGCTTGACATTCTAGAACTTCCTATACATCTAGATCTTATGATATACATGGATAAATTGGGTCTTAAGTTGAATGTTCATCCTTTTCCAAGATTTTATTTTCTTCTTATCAACTCGGACTCTTTGTTCTTTCATGATGTTCAATCACACTAGGGCAGTACCTTTAAGTCTTAATTTTTCCACACTTATGTTCTTGTCAACTAAAAATTCCTTGAGATGAAATGTATTGTTCATGACCTCAATCCAACCTACTAGTTCTTCCCTATTCCAATGTCCTCAGAAGTCTAGGAATCCTTCAAATTGATCCTTTCTAATGGATTTAAAGGCATCAAGAAACATATTGGGTTCTTTGGCTATTTCAAGTGAAACTTTAACAATAGACTCCATTGTCTCTTCCTCCTCTACTTATTCATCAGATACATCACCCCATTTTGTCACCTTCTTCTCTTTACCTTTCTCCTTCTTTCATTCTTTTTTGTGCTTCCAACATTTGTACCAACTATCTTATGGCTTCTTAACTCATGGCTTTAGGAGGTATTGTTCCAACCTATTATTCACCCTAAAAAATGAATTCTTGGGTGTCTGACATACACTATAATTTTGACTCCAATATTGGCTTTAATACCAATATAATGGAGAGGCTCTTGTGACTTGTAGTTTTCTTTCCTTTAAATTATTTGATCCATACAAGGGTATCTAATCCTAGACCTTCCCAAGATATCTTTCAACCAAACATACACCTCCCAAGTTTCTTAAACTAGGCAAGTTCATGCACTCACAATCTCAGCTCACAAGGTCTCTACCATGAGGACCACACCTTCCAATGTGTCATTATATTATCTTTCTATTTCTTGTTACTCCTTTTAAATGAATGATTTTTGGGTTTGTATCAATTTGGCAAGATTCAACTTGATTTACCAGTTAGACCTAATAAACCTATCAAAATTAGGCCTCTCTCCTCAATTTTTACAACCTCTTTCCCAAATTGACTAAACAAGGTAATGAAATTTTGACCATTTAAAAGACCCATTTGGATGTTCTAAACGAACATCTAGGTTCTTCCAATTGCCCACCTTTCTACAAAACCCTCTTTTCCAAGCTTTTAGGACTCTTTGAGCAGGGTTAGGAACTTTTTCTTCAAACTTAGCATAAGAGATTAAACCCATCAAAAAAATCATTTATCCAAGTCTTCGATACATCTAATAACATCAATTTAGGAGTGGATCCACCCATTCAATCCATACAACCCACTTATTTTGGTGTTTGCTCTAGCTTCCAGTTTCACCATTAGACAATGATTAGATTGAATTAAAAATAGAAATAAATCCAAATCATTATAACTCTATGAAAAAACCAAATCTACACAATATAACCTAATATTAAACCAAGTCATGGGAATTTCCAATTGTGGAATGTGAGGCAAATCTCCATTATATAGTCAAAACCCTCATTTGTGAGGGTTTCAAACCTACTTGCACAAAAACTCACAAAATATTAAATAATTAGAACTTAGGGAAATAAAACTAGTGGAAAAATGAATTTAATTCAAAACTCTAACTAGTACCAAATATTTGATCAATCACTTATAAGGTATAGTATAAAAATGTACAACAAGATAAAGGAAAATCGATGCAAACTTGCAGAATGCTTGTTTAGATTGCTTGCTAACCCCCCAATTTTAGTTTTACAAGGCTCTTATAAGCTCTTGGGATAGTTAGAGTTATCTTGAATTGATTTTCAGACCATAGGTGAAAAATTCTCAAAATTGTCAAAAAGTTGCACAAATTGTCAAGTTGCAACTTTTGAGCAACATTGACGACTTTGTTGCAACTCAACCAAAATATTTCTCTAATGATTCCAAAATTTAGCATTGGTCACATAGACATAAAATATGACCTTTTACATGTTCACCTACACTTTCACCATCCTTTGAACATGTTGACCCAAGTTGACCACCTACTTACACTATGTCAACTTTAGGACTTTTCACAACAAAATTGCCCTCCTTTTGGCACATTCTTACCAAATATTTTTCCACAAGGACTTATTATATATTGAAAATTCAAAAACAAAAATACTATAAGTTCTTTAAGTTGCTTCTGCACCAACATGCCATCAACACATTTCATGAGTGAAATCTATGTTATCAACTACCTACACAATTTATATTTGATGGACATTTGTAATCTACAATTATAGAAAATAAATGGTAATAGTCTCACTTAATGACTAAATTGAACATCAAAAAAATAAAAATAAAGCTTATATTTATTATTTTCCATCATCTATGGTTTGAGTACAAATCAACCTCCATATTTTTAACATCGGCATTAATAAAAAATCTAGTGAAGAAAATGCAGCAGTCACTTCCAACTAGCCTAGCAAAATAATTGTCACCAACTACATTCACAATTTTTGTGAATAGTCCATGAGATTTATACTATGAACAATGTGTGGTATTTTTTTCTTGGAATTTAAAGTTCATGTGTTCCTTATGCAATTTGAGCTATTTCTGCAAGATGAATGCACGTCAACATGCAAACATATTTGATATTTAAGACACAATACATTATTCATGAAAAATGAGGTGTGCACTATCCTTTTTTTTTGTGCAACACGGTTGTTCTAACTAACTTTATTCTTTCTTTCTATTTATTGTATATGGTTTTTTTAAAGTTTTAGAATACATATCAAAAGAAAATGTTGGTTAAATGCAAAGTCCATATAAGGATTTAACTTTTGATATGGTTACATCCATTAGGCCTTGTCTCTCTATATTTTTAATATGATTAATTATTATTTATTGTAGTGTTAAACCTTAGGATTTGAGAATTATAATAGCTCATGCCATTATCATGAGTAGTTGTCTCTGATTTCCTAGTATTATCGATGTTATTAGTAGAGCCTTTGTATTTTTGGGATTCCTAGGAAGACCATTATAGTTTTCAAATTTTGTCATAATGTATATGGAAATATCTAGGGGCTTTAGCCATGTCTATATACAATATCAATGATCTTGCGAAGTGCTCCATTGAAAAGGCCCTTTATGTAAATATATTGGTGGTCAACATAATGCATTGACATTTGTATAGTGGCACATGTTTTTCATTTTGTTCTTCATAAACTTCAATATTTTGATTACTTTAGGCATTTGTTGTAATACTTATAGAAATTGGGCGATTTAGTTGTTTTAGCATTGTTTTATTATGTATGCTTACCAAATCACTTGTGGTAAATAATGCATTAAATTGTTAGAATTGTTCTTTTTTATCAAGTGTGTCATTATCTATTTCGTGTCATTAGTACTTCCCAATTCTCTTGTTTTGGGTTTGCATTTTGTGTATTACTCAATTCCTATCAAAGTTGAACTTTTATTCGAGTACTTCCCCATTGGATAAATATAGTGTCTATGGTTATAGTTGTTGTGAACTAGTTCCATAGTGCTAGAGAGTTCAAGTGTACATTGCACAGAGGTAAGTCCATTAAAAGAAATACTTATAGAAACTCATACATTAGAATTATGGATATTCCTCCAAAGTTTATAGTTTTCCAAATGGGAAAAGCCCCACATGATCTAGTGTCCATCTCTAGGAGTAATTTAAGTCTAATGAAACTCATATCATCAATGAAAAATATACTTGACATGTTTCATGTCTTCTCGAAGATTTTCTAGTTCTTACCTATGGAGTGGTTGTATTTCTTTGATTAGATTTTGAGCATTAAATATAAGGTTGATGCATGTGTTAAATACAACAACTCATGATGGTTCTAGTATTTTAATTTGGCTTCTATGTTGCATACTATCATTGTGGAGTGCATTTTCTTGATTAAGTATGATTTGCATGTGTGTGTTATTCCTTGAATAATCACATGTAATAGTTTATGTGAGTGGCTCTTGCTGTGATTGGTAGTTATTGTTAGCACTTTTTTTGGTTTCATGATAATGCATAATTGGTTAATTTATGCACCATCAATGTAAAATCATTCTGGTCATATATTTTTTGTACTTTTATGAGTTCCATTGTAGCCTAGTGAAATATGAGGGAATTGTAACTTCATCCCATTTGTAATTATTGTCAGACTCAAGCCTTCCAAGAATTTCAATGCATCTAGTTCAACATTGTGTGTATGTCTCACATTGAAATAAATTCTTGTCCATGCATGTATGATATGTTCATTGTGTGTTTCTTGTCTTTGTTGTCTTCAAACTATGTATCCACATCGGTCATACTGCTGATATGCCAATATCATAGCCATCTACATTTATTTATCTCTAATTTGAGATTCTTGATTTTTTAGTAAATCATATATCATTCTTGATGCTTTAAAAGTGTTTGTACAATAATAACTAACTCCTACATAATGTTTCATAGTGCTTGGAGCCTTTTTGGGGAATGTTGTAAAAGTTTGGGTGAATATCACTCATAGATTTTACTTTTCTCTCTTTCTATTTATTTCATCATCAACTTACTGCATATGAGATAGACCTTTCATATTCAAGAAATGTTACAAGTTCCATTTCTAGAGGTTATTTCATACAGAAATGGAAGTAACTATTGTACAATTTTCTTTCATTTCTTTCTCTTATTACTTGGTGTAACAATTTATATCCAAATTTAGACTTGTAAAGGCATGTTTCACATAAACAGAGTAGCTTTTGAAACATATGACATGTTTCTCAAGTACCCATATATCACATTCCACAATAATTTTCACCATAAACTTTTGGTAACCTTTGCAATAGGGTTCGTGTTATATACCTACACATATAATTTTATCACTTTTTGTTCTTAAATTTTCCTACATTTGGTCCTACATTTATTATTATATCTTTATATTTGTGTATGTAGTTACATAACGTTCAAATCTTGTGATTATTTCATATTTCTTTAAATATATTTATTGACCCCACATGTCTCATTGGCATTACAAAGGGCAGTTGGTGGCGTAAATATTATACATACTAAAGTATTGTCATTGATTGGTGACTGGTCAAGTGAAATATTCCATTTCATGATTATTGATAGATATCTACATTAGTCAGTATATGAGATAAAGAAAAGATGAATGTTGTTACAGTTAGCATGATAAGTCAACATTGTGACAAGGTAGAAGTGGACATGGAAAGTATTTGAACATGATTGAAATTTTGACAAAACAAGAGAAAGAAGGAATGATAATGAAGTTAAGGCTAGAAATAGCAAAAATTGGCAAAGCTACCAATCTAGATCCTCTAACATAGCTATTATGGGTTGTTCATGAACTACTTAGTAGAACAATTCAAATTTTGTATTCACTATTTTGAGCAGGATGTTTTTCTAGGGTTTTAACATCCATAAATATAAGGTTATGTATATCATAAAAGATATAGTGACATAGATAGTGTGTTGTAAGGAATAAGTAGATGGATGAAAGGAGATTGAAAGGGATGATACAAAAATGAAGTGTAATAATTATTGTTGAACATGAAAAAAGGAGAAAGAGGGATATCAACCTAACACATCTTTGTGCACTACAAATAAGGGAAAGAAAAGAAAGAGAGAAGTGATACAAAAATTATCATGGGGATCACTCAAGTGGCAAGAGAAGATCAAGCTATCTTCTAGATATACACTAGATATCTATTAGGAAAGGTGTGTCATTTGGCCTATATCACATTTAATTGTTTTCTAACCATTGTAATCATTTTGTAAGCTCTTAACTGAGCATGCCTCAATAGAAAGCATAAGATAAATCCTCTAAGAAGGTGCCTCTTTTAAGGAGTGCTAAAATAATGTAACAAGATAGCCTTAGTATGCTTACTTTAATCCTATCAAGTTGTAGACATTCTTAAGCAAATGTGTTCTTAGAAGGAATAAGTTGTAGCTCTTAACTAGGAAACCTTTTTATCCAAATAAAAGGCTAGTGGGTATATTGTCTCCACCGTGGTTTGCATCCTCTCATTGAGGGTTTCCACATATAAATATGTGAGTTCATTGATAAATTATTTTCTATGTGAGTTTGCATACTATACTTTACTACATTTATCATTGTGTTTTTATTTAAGTGGATGTTGTTTAGTGTATTTGAAACAGTTAAGAGAATAATTGGTTTTGGAGTCAGTACTCATTCACCCCCCCATTAGTATCAAGTTGAACCAATAATTGTTATCAAATCTTCAACCCTATAAACAATAAGAATGTCAAGTTGAGTGAAGATCAAGTAGAAGCCATGAAGTACAAGAAGCAATATGAGGAAGCTCTTGATACTATTGATGATCTCAAGGAGAAGTTGAGAAAATCATTGGAAACAATTTAAAAACTTAGCAAGAGTCATTAGGTCATTAAGAAAATGGAATTCAAAAATGATACAAATTGATCTGAGGATACAATATCCAACCTCATGACTTACAACAAAAATTTGAGCAAATATGTCACACAATTGCAGAATGAACTAGAAGAAAGATTAGAAAAGCTTAGACAAGAACAAAAGGAGAAAGATAACACTATATAGGTACTGGAGGAAGTGGAAAAATCACTAATGGGAGCATTGGAAGCTAGGAGAATTGCTGAAGAAAATGTCAGACAAAAGGATGAACAAATTCAAAAGATGACTGAAGAACTAAGGAGCACCAATGAATGAAATGATAAGCTAAAAAAATTCAATGAAAACTCCAAGAAGATAGATGAGAAACTCAAGGCTAAGACAAAGATAAAGATTACAACCAATCTTGGCTATGAAGGTGATAGTAAGACTAATGAGGTAAGCCATCTTGAATCAAGGATTAGACCCAGCAAGGACAAGGGAAAACATCATCTAAAGGTAAGAAGCCCAAGAAACTAACATGTCATTTTTGTGGTAATATAGATTTCACTTTGAATGTATGTTGGCATCGAACGATTGCACCCACAACACAAAATACCTTTTATGGGTATCATAACACATACCACTAGTACGGTCACTCTTCTCAAGAGTGTAGATCTCATTCAAATGAGAAAGAATTTTATAGGTATTTGTACTTCTAAAACAAGTACAAACATAATGTTGAGGTTTATATATGTAGAGAAAGATCAATCATGTAGTCTTAGAGAACCTCTAGTTTTGACTAGAAGAATAAGTTCATTGCACTGATATGTTCAACCTATGAGAACATAGGATACACTGCAAAATCCCACAAAATGAGAAATAATCAAAGAAACTATTCATGATCATGGAGAGGAATATCCATGACGTATTACTATTATGGAAATATAGGTCATCTTGATAGAGACTGTTGATCAAGAAGAGGATTCTGAGTGCAAAATTCGGACAACAAAGGAAAGAGTGAGGTCATAGATAAAGAAGAAGCAAAAAAAAGACTTCAACAAAGTATGGGAAAAGAAGGCCGATAGGAGAGAAGTGGCCAAGTATAAAGAAGTTGGAATCTCACCAATTGAGGATGAACTTCTAAGGAAAAATAAGCTAACCCAAACTTAGAAGGGGTTGTATGCCAGAGAAAATAATCATACACTAGTCCCCTATTCAAAATTGATAAAAGGATGCATTGGTGACACAACCAATAGACTAGAAAATCATAAAGAATCTATGATAAGACAAAAGTTTGTAAGGCTTATGACTATTGTTGCATGGGTCATTGGCATTAATTGTGAAATGATCAGGAGGTAAGCATTTTGTTTTCATTTCATATTAACATTAACCTAGTGATGTTTTGTTGAAGGGTATAAATAGTTTAACAAGGTGGCATTAACTACTTTGCAAACTCAAATTCTTATGATAAGAAAAATTCACAAAAAAGCTAGCTGAGAAATTGCACCTCATTCTACTCAAGAAGAAATTTCCAACCTAAAGGTGTAGATACAAAAGTGAGAAGAGGTAACCAGTTATAGAAAGTATAAAAGACATCATGGCATAAGACATTCACAAGATTGAGTTGGTTAGTGACAAGGAATTTGATGAGCCTAAATATGTAGTTATTAATGTTTTCTTTTAAGATTGAGACACTTGTTGAACACCATATTGCATTATGCAATAGATATTAATGTTTTCTTTTAAGAGGACTGGGTAAGACTTGTACTGAGCATAGTACATGGTGAATACATGTGGCTACATAGACCTAAAAAATTAAAAATAAAGTAATACAAAGGGTAAAAGGGTTTAACAGCACTAGAATGAAATGTAATGTAGGTTAGGCTTCACTTGATAAAGTTGTTAGAGTTATCAAAGCAAGGAAGGAAGGTAGGTCAATTGTCAATGATATACTAGACCCTAAAATGAGGCTTGTTACCATTGTAATTGCATATTGAATCTATTATTCCAATAAATAGAATAGTGTAACTAGCAGAATAGCATATGATGCATACAAAATTATCTACAACAATGCCCCACTTGACCCAGGCGGGTGGTTACATGAACAATGATGGTCAAACTAACAAAGATCAAAGAAAACTACAAGGTATATCCATTAAAATATGGAGAAATATTGGTATTTATATTCTTATATTTTAAATAAGAATATCCTAGACAAGGATTAGTCAACTGGTTAAGAGACATGCCCATCTCTGAACAAATTTGAAAAATATATATGATGTTAGGAGACAATAAACATTATTCGTTCAAAAGATATTCTAATATATTTAATGAATTTATGAGAATAAGGGAAAGGATGCCCTTTACTCTAGTAGAAGAGTACAAGAATGAGTTATGTATTATAGTGTGGGTAGGTACTTGCATGATATAGGAAGCAAACCTTAGAACACATTGGATTATAACAGTCTAGTATGAACTAATAGAGAAAGAGGTAATACCCTCTATAGAGTTTCTTATGCCAATGCTTGTTGAAGCCAAGCTACCAATACACACCACAAGCACAATAAGGAGGAGTATGGTCATCAGAATTAAGAAAGACAAGGACCAAACAAGAAAGGAAGAAAGTAAATAAAGAAAAAAGAAAAGTGGAATTGAATCTCAGACTAGTTCAAGCAAGGAGACGAAGGTCATCAATGAAGAGACATCAAGCCCAAGGAGATAGCAAGATGACAAGATGAGCATTGACTAAGGAAGAGAAATGAAGGTGAAGCAAAGAAGAAGCACTCACATGTCCATGAGAGATCACATCCATCTACAAGAGAATCATCTTCAAGGACAACTAGACCCATAAGAAAATGTAGTATTCAAACCCCATCACTTTCAATTGATGATATAATAAATGATATTATTCACAATAGAAACTACAACACAATAAAGTATAGATATCTACTTATAAGTGAGAAAGATCATAATGGTGTTATAAGTATTGTTCTAGTTAGTATGAGTACTTACAATAGGACACCTACAATGGTGAAGAGTGAGTTGCCAAAAGATTTGGTGTCTATTATTTGGAAAAGGTGGCAAGAAGGAGTTGCAAAACTCAAAGCAACTTTGGATGATCTATTGACTAAGGTCAAGTAAGAATATGTTCCATCAAAAAGGAAAATTCATGTGGAAACTTACTTTGAAGAATTTGGAACTTAAGAAAATGTTGCACTAACTACATGAAGAGAAAAAGAAGTACTTGGATTTGCAATTAGGTGTTGGAAGAGTATAGAAGATAAAATGGAAATAACATGTGAAAAAAAGGAAAGTAAGCAGGACAAAGTTCAAACTTTGGAAGACCCAAAAGGTAAGGGAATCCATATATAGGAAAAGAAGGAGAAGATTAAGTCCATTGGATCTAGCAAAGAAGTTGAAGAAGCAAGATACGTTGAAGAACTTCCAAAAGTACATATTTACTTCAACCCTCTTACAACACCAAGAAGAATATGCAACTGCTTACAGTGGAGTTATTATTGAAAGTAAGAAATCACCAAAGTTGATTAACCCACAAAATATTTTAGGAGCATTATAACACATTGAAACTCCTAAGAAAATTGAGCTACCATTGGTATCTAATCTAGAAAAATCATGCACAACACAACAAGAGGAAGGAAAGGATAAAGTTCTACTCAATCAAGTGCACAAGTTGAAGATCAACAAGAAAAGATATCTTTATCACCAAAAGCTACAATATAAGTGAGCAAGGACACAACTACTATGTTGACATCACAAGGAGACAATGTTGTTAAAGATAACAATAGTCTAGAAAGGAACACAACTAAAGTTGTCCAACAAAAACTTGCACAAGAATTTATACAATAGGAAGCTGACCCACCAATCAACCGTGCCACTCCAGAGAAGTCAATACTAACTATTCTCATCAGCTAAAGGTCTTGGAGCTTGATTAAGCTCAAGTCCACCAAGAGGAATCTCCAACTAGACAAGGAAGAACCCAAAAAAGTGAAGGAGAAAAGGAAGAAAAGATAGATATTACCTCCCCATCTTCACCATCTTCAAGCTCTAAAGATAAGGAGCACTATTTAAGAAAGATGCTAAGTAGTAGAAGACCCTATCAAAATTCAAGAAAAGCTAGACATGAATGCAAGAAGAGTAAAGGAGTTGAGAAAAAAATATCTTGATCACCATCATCAACTACTATAAAAATTAAAAGAAATAAAATACTCCCACCAAAAATAGGAATAAGCATGGATGTTAATCAAAGAATGAGAAGTGATCAAAGGACTAGTCATTAATAACGAGTATGATACTAATGCATATCCCATTGATCAACTTGGAGAACTACTTAAGACTCTAGATATTGATGATTTGATTAGTGCAATTAGAAAAAAGAAAACAAAAGGAGAAGTTCAAGTAGCTCATTGAGAAAAACACAAAGGAACTTGTAAGAGAAAAAGATTCAGCAATAGATTTGCTAAAGAATGTCTCATCCATTCTACAAAAGATGTCAAGTTTATAGAATCACTTGATAGATTTGAATGCACGACAAATTATTTAGACATCATTTGACCTCACAAAAAGTTCAGCAATCAAGTATACAGTTTAGATACAAGAAAAACTACATCTGATCAATTACTAGATTATCGTAGATCAACATAAGATAACCTCTACACTCTTTGAGCTGCAATGATTTTTATCCCCATTGATAGGAATTATCCAAGTGCATGTACAAGAAATAGAGAAACTACTATCCACCAGACCCATTGATACTATCAAGCCATAAAGGACAACCTACCTATAGTCACAAGCCTTACACTAGCACTAAAGAACCTCCACCACTCATGAAAAACTCACTTGGATGCTACTAAGAAAAGGTACCCAAAAATTCTATGACACTTTTCCATTGATGACAAAAAGGGGGAGATCAATGAAGATGGAGATTGTGGGAGATGAATATGAAAAGGGGAGATGGCAATTAATTGTTGAACCTAAGAGGGATATGATAAACAAGGAGGAGATATAAAGAAAAAGAAAAGGGAAGACATAAAAGATAAGGCCAAAGGGGGAGATAAAGAAAATGAGGGAGATGTAATATAATGAAGAGAAAATAAAAAGAAGAAAGGGGGAGCATACTAAATAAGGAAGAGTATATTGAGAATATAAGGCAGACACAAACAAAGTACATACAGAGAAAAAAAGACTACACAACAATGACTATAAAGAACAATTTAGGTAGAATAAAGTATATAAAGTGTTGGAATTTTTTAGAATAACTAAGAGGGAGGTGAATCAATTATCCAAGGTCCAGATGTACAAATAAAACTTTTCACAACTTAGTGAACCCATATCCATGAACATATTCATGCATGCATCCATTAGATCATACAATCACTTGAACTTGTAGATTACTGTCCTAGGTTAGAACAACTTTGCAGAAATATAAATATGAAGCATAACACATTCAATAACACATTTGACACAAGGATTTTACATGGAAACCCAATTTGGTAAAAGCCACCAGTAACATGCTACTCATTCTCACTCTTCTGAAGTGATGTCATGTGAAAGGCCAACCCTGTTAAAGGTTACAATACACACTATTAAATGTGACCTGGTTAGAGGATTCCAATCATCATGTTAGGAGTGAGCCTTGTTAGAGGACTTCAAATCATTCACTTGGAATGTCACCTAGTTAAAGGATTTACAAATGGCTATTAGGTCAACCTTAATCCAAAGGATTTACCCTACACTGGTATAGTTATTTGAAAGTAACAGTAACTTAATCTGATAACAAATTACAACTCACTTGCAGATTATAGATCTTTATTTTAGTACTCCATTATGCTTGAATTTCACACACTGTAGCTCTGGTAGCTTGTTCACCCTTTAAGAATTCGTACTCTTAAGCCTTTTTCCTTTGCTTGCCAATAACAATCTCTTCTGTTTGGTCACTGAATGAAGAAATAATTTAGACCTCTTGTCTAACTTAGGTTATCAAATATTGACCAACCTTGCTTTTGACCAACCATCTCTATAAATAGAAAATTAAGATCATTTTTCATTCATCCTCTATTGTCCATTTTAGGGTTAAGTAGGATTAGGTACGATTCAATGAATCTACCCATCTTTTCATTTGAGTCCCTTCTAGAAACTTCTTCTTCAATCCTCTTTGAATTTGCCTCAAAATGGTTTACCATGAATTTTGTGCCACCAACTCATCATAGTTATCTTCACATGCTTCACAAAATTCAAGAAAACAAAATAGTCAGCTTAGATTTGTCAAATATATGATTTAATATGAATACTGGTACTCGACATCAATATGTTATCACATAGCTTCCAAACTACTCTTTCACTCATCTTCAACTAGATCACTCGGCAAACACTAAAGTTTACTAGTTCTCAGAATCAACTAAACTTTACTCAGCTTACACTGTATCATTCAACATAGATTGAACTTTCACTTTGCTTGGCTCCAACTAATTTTCTGCTCGACTTGTACTAACTTTGCTTAGCACCTACTGTCCACTTGGTCAAGCTTGGCAGACTCAATTCTTCTTACTTGTTCTTCTAGACTTAGTCAGTGTATCCAACCTTTGCAACCTTGAGTAGATAATCAATGCACTATAACATCATTGTCTTAATTGATCTCTGTACTCCTTTGTCATACCATAACTTGACCTTTACTCTAGGTGCTTTTGTTATCTCATCTGATCAAAACCTCCTCATCAATCAAACAAATGATGGTACTCAAATCAACTAAGCAGGTGTCTTACCAACAAGTAGTAGGTTTGTAATCAGTCACAAAACAATGATTGAAACACATTCTCATACTTTTTTCAATCTATTTTCAACAATAAAGCACATAAGAAGTGATGAACAAAGACATGGGGAGTCACAAGTACAATGGTGAAGAAAAGAGAATATTTTAGGCTAAGTCCACTTACTAGTGAAGGTTCTATTGATATCAATCCAAGAAAGCTAAAGTATGAAGGTGATTGAATCTAGAAGGATTGTAAGTTTTGCCATCAATGCCAAAGGGGGAGATTGTTAACCCTACAAATCTCATTTGCATTACAAAGGGAAGTTGATGTTGTAAATACTCTACACACCAAAGTTTTCTCATTGATTGGCGATCAATCTAGTGAAGTATACCATCTCATGATTATCTATAGACATCTACACTAGACAACATAAGAGATGAATACAAGATGAAGTTTGTTACAACCAACATAATGAGTCAACACCATGACAAGGAAAAAGTGGACATGGAAAATATTTCAAGGATGAAAAAATGGTGGAAAGGAGGAAGGATAGAGAAGTTGAGGCTAGACATAGCACATATTGGGAGGGATACTAGTCTAGATCCTATGACATATTTGTGAACTACTTAGTAGTGCAATTCAAAATTTAAATTCACTATTTTAAGAGGGATATTTTTCTAGGGTTTTGACATCCAAAAATATAAGGTTTTGTATATTAGAAAAGATATAATGACAGAGATTGTGTGTGTGTGTGTGTGTGTGTGTGTGTTGTAAGTAGATGTGTGGAATGAGATCAAAAGGGATGATGTGAAAATGAAGCAGAATAAGTATTGTTGAACAAAGAAAAAGAATGAAGATTAATATCAACCCAACATAACTTTGTGCATTATAGACATGGGGAAGTAGAGAAAGAGACAAGTGATACAAAAGTTATTATGGGGATTTCTCAAGCTACAAGAGAAGATCAAAGTATCTTCTCGATATACACTGGAGATCTATTAAAGTGTACCATCTAGTTTAGATCACATATAATTTCTTTCTAACCATTGTAAACATTTTGTAAGCTCTTAAATGAGCATTCTTGGTAGAAAGAATGCTATAAATCCTCTAACAAGGTGCCTCTAAGAATGAGCATTAAAATCCTTTAATACGGTAGCCTTAGTAGGTTGATTGTAATCCTAAGATGTTGTAGACATTCTTAACCAGATGTGTTCTTAGGAGGAACAAGCTGTAGCTCTTAAGTAGGAAACCTTTTATGTGTAGCAAAATGTTAGTGGGTATATTATCTCCATCATGGTTTTCATCATCTCATCGAGGGTTTCCATGTATAAATATGTGTGTCCATTGATGAATGCTTTTTGTGTTTGAGTTTCCATACTTCTACTTCACTACATTTCTTGTTGAGTTGTTATTTATGTAGTTTTTGTTTAGTGTATTTGAAATGATTAAGAGAATAACCAATTTTGGAGTCGATGCCAATTCACCATTCTTCTCAGTACCAGTTGGGACCAACAATATTTAAGTTTATAGGCTTATATGTGGGAATTTTGCTCTCAGATTTTATAATTTTTCACTCAAAAATTGTGATCCCCAGCTGTAAACAATTATTTCCAGATATTTTAAGTTTTTTTTTTTTTTTTTTTTAAAAAAAATTTCTTTTCAAACTCTTCCTATTCTTATTTCTTACTATTCTTACGATTTGTTCTAATTTTTTCCTCCTTTGTAGGGTTCACTCTATTGAAATAATTCATTTCATTTGGTTTTTCCTTCCCCATGTGTAATATTTTTAGGTTTCCATATCTTTAAATTTTCACATTTGTTTGGAGCATTTACTTTCTTCATTCAACATTTCCAAAAAAATCTATGTAGTGGTTCTAATGACTGCAGTTTGCAAGAAATAACATATTGTTCATTTGTTACTCAATCGGGCGAGTTTTTTTAATCCCATTTATCTATCTTTTCTTTGTGTATAGAATGATGACCTTTTATATTCTAATGGTTTAATCTTTTATTCCCTTTACCATGTCTCGACCTAGGTATTTTCTTTTATGTAAACTTGAAACCCTTGTTTTGTATTTGTAGACATTTGCATTTGTCTATTTGTAGATAAATGTGGAGAGTGATTGTGTAAAGTGTCTTGAATGGTCTATCATTGTCATGGTCTCTCTCTCTCTCTCTCTCTCTCTGCTACAAATTCTAGCTTAACTCGATCATATTTTTCTTCTTCTAATTCACCCCAATTGCCTTCATTGCCTTATCCTTGGTCATCACCAACAAGGGTACGAGACACTTCATTTATGGTAGAGGGTATGAATAATTCCACCTAGGAGATTATTCAAAATTAGTTTCACAAGAGAGTGGAGAAGAATGTTACAACTAGAACAAAATCAAAAGTTATATTCAAGATTCCAATGTATACAACTAACTTAGGGTTGATTCAGTTGACCAAGTCGAAAAGGAGTTCTATAAAAAGGATTTATCCCCAATTCAGGCATTTCACTTGAACTTCCATGCCAAAAGTATTTTTTTATCACATGTAACATAATTGTAGTGAATATAGGTTTTGTCTTTCTAATTTTATGAATAGTAGGGTTCTCATATTTCTTTTGTTACTTACATGTGAATTTTGAATCAATTTTTGCAGTCTGGATGTTGCAAGCCTTCGATATTTTGCAATTTTGCGTATGTTAATGACACTTATTGGAATTTTAGAAGATGGAGTAATGAGCAAGATCTACTTTGTTATAACTGCGATTGGTACAAGCTCGTTGTAGTTATAAATATGAAGCACGATTGGTATAATAAATTATTGTGATCAATATTGTGATGCTCATCGCTCTAATTATGGTTTATTCTCTGGTGTTTTATCCCATTGAATTATGTGTAGTGTTTTGTGAAAGGAAGGATAAGTGAGTGCGTATATAAAATAGAAGCTTAATTCAAATTAGTTTCTCCTACAAGTAATTTGTGATTGAGGATATCCCGTAAAATAGAAACTAACCTTTGTATTTAGGATTTTTTAAAAAAATTTTAAAGCTATAAGAGTTATGTTTCATAGAAGAATATATGTTAACTATGATTTTATTTGTGCATAGAAAATTATTATTATTTTATTTTATTTCATTATATGTAAAATATTTTATTTGTAGATTGAAGTTTGGAATTATAATCATTTTACCAATACGAGTATTTCTTATTATTGGAAACATAATTCAAATTTTTCAAAAAAAAAAAAACTTTATAATAATAACAAATGAAAGGTATTTTGTAGATGAAGAATAAACTTGATAATTTAGAATGAAAGTCATTTTGTAGATTAAGAATATTCTTGATTATTTAAAATCTGTGACCTAAATTCTGATAGTTTTGATTGGATTTTGGGTTTGATAATGATTTTAACTTTACAATTATATTGATAATAAAATAAAATAGCAAAGATGAAAATTCCATCTAAAATGGATGATAAGGTGCTCACACACTATTCCCAACTTCAAATTTCGTACATAGACTAAATCCATCCATATTGAATAATGAGGCTTATTATTTTGACTAGATTTGGTGTGTTCTCTTAGTAGTCATAATTTAAATTAGTTTTTCAAAATTATTATAATTTTAATATATAAATAGGAGTCGCACAAAATCGTGTTGAGTATTTTTATATGATAATCAATAGTTTTAGCACCATTCAATTATCCTTTGTTAATTTTATATTTTACAAGTACTTGAAGTCAACTTTATTTTAAGTATATAAAGTGATATAACAAAAGGTAAGTTGATTGTAATTTATCTTTTGGAAGTTTATTGGGAAGCTGAGATATTGGCGAGGGGGGGGGGGGGGTGTGGGCGTTGGTGAATCAGGATCTTTAAAAAATTTAACCTTCAAAACTACTTGATTGCATTCACCATATTAACCATCTAATTTCTAGTTTATGCATAATATAACTAGAAATATCAAATGCTGAAATAAATCTAACTATGTATCATATCCATGAAATGTAAACACATAACACAAAAGATTTTGGTTACCCAGAAACCCTCCAAGGTGAAGGTAAAATTGGGGTGGAGATGACACCCATAAATCTCCACTACCATAGTAATAAAGTTAGCCTGTTAAGACAACAAACTGAATCACTTCCGATGATCTACCCTGTGAGAGGTTTGCCTGATTAAGAGCTATATAAAATTGTTAGGTCTACCTTGATTAAAGAATCTAACACTTACAATGAAGTGAGGAATTTGTTAAGAGATTTACATAGGCCTATTAGAACCACTCTATTAAGAGATTTTCCCTGATTCAATATGTCAAAATTGATTCAATACCTGATCTTTCAGTTTGCACTTACAATGATGATTACAAATCTTCTCCTTCCAATCTTTGATCTAATCTCTAATTTGATATGTCTTTACTATGTCCTTCACTACTTCAATAGATTGCTAAACTTTGCTACTTTACAACTCTAGCTTGTAACCTCCAAAACCTAACTCCTTTGCATAATACTTCACTTTCATTTGTGCATACACTTCTCCTCTTCGTCTTTATAAAAAAATAGGGTTTGGATCTACCCTTTTAAATACATCTATAGAGTCTTCTAGAAAAAGAACAATGATCTAGTTGTTTCCCTTTTTGCCTCTTCATATGATTGTTTGTTCATCCTCGATAGTCCATATGAAAACATGTAACAACATTTGTAACAAACTCTACAATCTTTAAATGTTGTTTACATGTCAGCAAAAAAATGGCTTACCTCAAAGTTTGTACCATTTTAGACATTTTAGTTCACTCTATGTTACTCAACACATGTTGTCTTTGATTCTTAGTCATAACTATTCTTCTTGTTGTTACTAGGCCTTAAATGACTCGACTCCTTTTGTATGACTCTACATCTATGTGCTCTATCTA
The DNA here is from genome assembly GCA_028749045.1 of Cupressus sempervirens. Taxonomy (NCBI): domain Eukaryota; kingdom Viridiplantae; phylum Streptophyta; class Pinopsida; order Cupressales; family Cupressaceae; genus Cupressus; species Cupressus sempervirens. The sequence continues at coordinate 686,113,830 of CM053788.1, read as the reverse complement.
CTTGGCATTAATTGTGCCCAACTTATATGGAAGTACTTGAAGACCAAAGACTTTCTCAACTCTTATAGAGCTCGGCTTATAAATGTTTATTTACAAGTCTTTACATGACTCAACCTATATAGAGTAACTTGGTCATAGTGAGACTGACTAACTTTGCCTTGTATATGACTAAGTGTCCGACACTAATAAACAACAAAACTTAGAGAGACCAATAATCTCAAAATACTTGGTCATGATTTCATCTTTACATTACAAAAATAATAGTACTCCCCTAAGCCTATGGCTCAATTCTTATAGAACGGAAAAAATTCTTTTATAACACAATATATAATACATATATTACATGACTCAATTACTTTGATGTTGCTTTTCATACCTTTGTTCTAACTTATAAGCTTTACATTATTCAATTTCTTGCTCGTCTATCCCCCTCTATGGTTCTTCACTTATTCTCACTTCTTCCTTATCTATCCCCCTTGTTTTTGACACTTATATCTATTTTTGGGGCTGAGTATGTGAAATCAAACCATATTTTTCAATGAATGGTTGATGTGTTTTAATGATCATGGAAAGAGCATGATCCCATGTGGCTCTCAGTGATTTCAAAACTTGAATATTTATCTCCAAATTGGTTGCTAAGTCAATTAAGCTAGATCCTTTGCTGAAGCCAACTCACAAGGCATAACCTCCAAGTGAGATATCAACATGGTTTCTATGGAGATAAGCTTAGCCCTTATTCTACTATCTATTTTACGTATCTTGACCAACATCCCTTGTGGAAACAATAATCTATTGTAGTGCATTGAGCTTGATTTAGCTAACTAAGAGATGGTGTTTCCTGATAATTTTATATCAGCATGATGTTGGTATTTCTAAATCTTGTTGTCTATTAGTGTCAAATACTTAGTCATATATTAGGTATAGTTAGTTGGTCATCAGTGCAACTGAGCTACTCTATATAGGTTGAGTCATGTGGTAGAGTTGTAAATAAACATGTATATGCTGAGCTCTATAGGAGATGAACAAGTCTTTAGTTGTTGAGTATTTTTAGTATAGGCCAAGCCTAGTGATTACTGAGTAGTTAGAGCATATTGATGTCGAGTCACACAAAAGGTGTCAAGCATATTTGAGGCCAAAAAAAAAAACAAATAATAGTGAGTGTCGAGTATCAGAAATAGTATGTACCGAGTAGCACAAAGTTGACATTCCACTCAGAAATGATACAAACTTTGAGGTAAACCATTTTCGGCTAACATTGACATGACATTTAATATTTGTAGATGTTATTATAGAGGCTATTACACATTTATGAAGTGGATCACATATACCTCTGAGTGGTGATCAGCCAATCATATGAAGAGGCAAAAAAGGGAAGCTTCTAGAACACTCTTTAAGAAATATTTAAATAGAGTAGATCTAAACTCTTTAGGAGATGAACAAGTCTTTGGTCATTGATTATTTTTAGTATAGGCGAAGCCTAGTGATTTCTGAGTAGTTAGAGCATATTGATGTTGAGTCACACAAAAGGTGTCAAGCACATTTGAGGCTGAGCAACAACAACAAAGAATAGTGAGTGCCAAGTATTAAAAATAGTATGTACCAAGCAACACAAAGTTGACATTCCACTCAGAAATGATACAAACTTTGAGGTAAACCATTTTAGGCCAACATTGACATGACATTTAATATTTGTGGAGGTTATTATAGAGGCTATTACACATTTATGAAGTGGATCACATATCCTTATGAGTGGTAATTAATGAATCATATGAAGAGGCAAAAGAGGGAAGCATCTAGAAAACTCTTTAAGAAATATTTAAATAGAGTAGATCTAAAACCTAATTTTATAGGAGGGAATGTGAGTGTGTGTGGAGAAGAGCTAGCAAGCTATTCATGTGATCACAGATTGGATCAAAGTGTGAACATTGTGAAGAAGGCAAAATAATTGAGTTTTTTTATTGTAGAATAAAGGAAGCAACCTTATCAAGAAATTAAGGACATGACATAGGTATATAAAATTGAAGATCAGAACATAATTGAAGAGAGGAGATCTATAATCAGCAGTAATGTGTAGATTGAAGGATCAAGTATTGAATCATAACTAAGTTAGGGATAATCTTTTAACAGAGTGGTTTTAAGAGACCTTTTGTAAACATGGATAACTTTAAGAAACCCCTCCCAAAAAAAAACCCTAAAATGCTGGCGAATCCAACATCTTGGGGGCAGGAAAATTTTAATATTGAGGGCAATTTTTTTGTTCCATATAGGGAATTAAAATATTATATGTAGGCGATTTGTTTCTTACCCTAGCAAAAATCATTTTAAATGTGGAAAATTAATATTTTTTTCACTAACGGATATATAAATGATGGCTATTTTTTCCCTTGCCAAAAATGAATTAATAATGTCAGAGGTGAATTACTTGTTTTGTAGGAAAATGAATAATAATGGTCTTGGCTAATCTTCAGTGGTAAACTGAAAAATTGTTTAATTTGAAAGCAAGATTTGCACATTTATTGGTTAGTGACTGTACTGACTGGTGAGTAGTCACTTTTAAGTTTCAACTTTTGTACTGTGTTAGGTGTGTTATTAATAATGTCGTAACATTGTTACGTTAGTGTCACAATTACCAAGTCGACTATCATCATTTTTGTTACGTTAATAATAAATACAATAGTTTTATTGACCGTTGATTAGTTAGAGATCAACGATAGTAGATGCATCTCAGGGCCACTCGCTTGAAAAGACTTGGAGTTGAATGTATTTTTTCGAAATGGAGACACATGGAAAAGTTTACATGGAAATCATTAATCTTGTTAGACACTATTGACTATCCGACATTAATGTCAGCACATTTCGGCATTTCACACACTTGAAAATTAATAGGAATATGAAAAGATAAGATATGGAAGATCGCGAATGCCAAAGAATTAGATGCAATTGCAATCTGCCATTAAATAGGCTCTTCAATTCCTCTTTCAATATCATTTCTCATATTCTAATTTCTTCAATCTGAATTTGGTTTGTAGTTGCACTTTGCAGAGTTTTCAGTTTCTTGAATCGTAGTCATGGATACACCAATTTGCCTGAAATGTACTAATATGGCTCTACAAAAGCCCTTTCTAGGAAAAATTCTTGATGATGTCCTTGCCATGGTTTGCAAGGTAGATGGCCAAAGTCCCTTTATCCATCATGCTATATACATGGTACTCGACCATGAATTCTTGAGAAGTGATAAGAGGTACCGTATGTCCACAGATATTACCTCCCACTTCCTCACGTCTCTTCTCGACCTTGGAGGTAGGAAAATAGACATGTTGATACTTCTACGTAATGTTTTTAAGGAAACATTTTTAGAAGATGATGTCAAAATTATTGTATTGGCCGAGAAGGTACCGGGGCTAGGTATTGGCATCCCTTTTGCAGATGTAGCAGACAAGTGTTGGGAGAAAGGCATAGGGTGCATTATACATAAGCATCCTTTCTTGCTCGGCATGAACGAACGACAACTGACTTGCCATCGGAAGTGGGTGTGGCTCGGAAGGGATTTTCTGCAGAAATGGTTGTTGTTGGATGATGACATCAGCGAGATGAACTTCACATGGCTGGATGAGTTCAATGACATCATCTTCTCCAATAGATTCCTCACAGATGGAATTGAAGACCTTTTGATTAAAGGCTTCAATCCCTAGACCCCTCATCCCACTCATGCTTCCAGCCTCCCTAGTTCCCTGGTTCCCTATTTAGTGTTCCTTGTTCCCTTGGCCCTTTAGGGCAAAAATTTTTTTTGATTAGGGCAAAAGTTTGCAAAAAAAAATGTTTTCAAGATACCTGTATTTTTCTTTGGATTGGGCCCTGTCCTTTTTTGTAAATTACGAAATAGTAAAACCAGGCTGATTAGTGATTTAATCAGCTATTTTGAATATATAAGCTATGAATTAGTATTATGTACATTGTACAATCTAAAATATTATCAATGAAAATAATAGTTTTTGGCTTCTCAAATCGTTGTTATTCTTAGTCTACGACTTTGTAAGTTTGTTTCAAATTTATGTGTCAAATTTTTATAATTTATGTGTCAAATTTTTATTTCATACCTATCTTGTCACCTATTCCTAACTTTTTTTTCATTATGAAATCTTTTAAATGATGAAGAATAGTTTATAAACAGTTATCAAAATTTTTAATATATGTTAAATTTTAATATTTATAGATATTATAACTATATTATATTTTAATTTTGAAACTAAATAATAAATATGAATAAAAATAGAGCATTTGCAATTATATTTTTAAATTGTAATTATAACCATATCATATACATATAATATAATATAATTATAATTTATAACCATATAATATTTATATAATATAATAATAATAACAATGAGTATGACCATTTCAGATAATCATGGATTCTGTGACACATGTCACGATTCTAGATGAATTTGGACAAATGGGAAAAGATTCCCCAAATCAGTCCGAAATTCATCCCGGGCCGTCAATCTATCAGATTGAGTCTACTGTCTTAGATGGTCATTATATATTTCATTAAATTTATTATTATTATTATATTATATTACATGGTTATATTTATATTTTATTATATGGTTAAGATTATATTATATGGCTATAATTATATTATATTATATTATAGTATAAATAATTATAGTATATGTTCTATTATATAATAAATAATTATAACATATAATACTTATATAATATAATAATAATAATAACTTGAGTCATCGACGACTCGAAATTCCTCCCAGGACGTCAATGAATCAATGGTTCATATTATTATTATTATTAATATTTATATAATATAATAATAATATTTATTATAATAATAATAATAATATTTATAATAATTATAATAATAATAATATTATACCATATAATATTTATATAATGTAATAATAATAATAATGACTCGAGTCATCGACAGAATTATTATTATTATTATTTATATAATATTATATTATTATTAATAATAATATTTATATAATAATAATATTTATATAATAATAATGATTTGAGTCATTGACGAAATTATTATTATTATTATTTTATTATTAATATTTATATAATATAATAATAATAATATTATTAATATTTATATAATAATAATATTATTATTATTAATATTTATATAATATTATGTGGACATAATATTATATAAATATTAATAATAATAATTTCGTCGATGACTCGAGTCATTATTATTATTATTACATTATATAAATATTATATGGTATAATGATAATAATAATATTATTATTATTATAAATATTATTATTATATTATATAAATATTAATAATAATAATAAGAAGAACCATCGAGTCATCGACGACCTGGGAGGAATTTCGGGCCGATTTGGGGAATCTTTTCCCATTTGCCCAGATTCATTCGGAATCGTGACATGGGAAAAGATTCCCCAAATTGGCCCGAAATTCCTCCTGGGCCATTGATGACTCGAGTCAATAATTATTATATAAATAATAATAATAATAATAATTCTATTGATGACTCGAGTCATTATTATTATTATTATTGTATTATATTATATAAATATTATATGGTATAATAATAATAATAATAATTCCAGAGTCATCGACGGCTCGGGATGAATCTTGATCTATCAGATTGAGATGGTGATTATTATCATCATTATATTATATTATTTAATATAATATAAATAATATTATATATAATATTATATTAAATAATATAATATAATAACAATAAAAAATTTAATAACCATTTGATAGTCTATAGATCAATGGCCCAAGATGAATTTCGAGCCGATTTGGGGAATGCTTTCCCATCTGCCAAGATGCATCCGGAATTGTGACACATGTAAGTTATGTACATCACTACATTATTTAATATTGATTTTGAGTCTTGACAATTTATTACGGTTAGATGTACATTGTACATAAAAGTTAAAACCATTAATTTCTTATTACTTTCGTTTTAACTATTAAACTTCAAGTATTATCTTTTTAGAGTATGAAGTTGAGAGTTCTGGAACTGTAAGACGAGAGTCTGATAGAATAAGCATAGGGTTTTCAAATTTTAAATTTTCAAAGACTGGCAAAATTCCATTTTGTGTTCTGATTTCTAAAGATTGAAAGTGTGAAACTTGGGTATCAGACAATAACACAAATTATCCAATCTCAATTCCAGGTATTTAATTTTTTTCAAAAAAATTCCATTGCAATTTGCAGCAATAGAAATCTTGATTTTAATTGTCTTAGGTTTACACTTTACAATTATTTTGAATAGGGTCTGAAGTCTAATAACCAATAGCAGCTAGGCATGGGCAAAACAAAGTTAAAAACATCCCAAACGAGTGCACCCATAAAGGAAAATAACACCATTATACAACTCAAACAAGTGCTACAAACCCTAGGTCTCACCGATGAATGTCATGATATTTTTTATCCTGTTATCCATGGAGATTTTGGAATCATGACAATTAGACATTCATTGTTTAGTAAGTGGAAAGATCCCCAGAAGGGGATAATTTATTACAAATATAATAGCAGTATTGGTGCATATACAAATAAACTAGCTACTCTGGTTACTGGATTAGCAAACCTCGCTATACCCGAAGTATTCCCTTGCTCTGAAATTGTAATGCTATTCACTCAGAACTATGATGAAAATAGAAAGGTAGTTGTAAACTAAAACACCCAGGAGGAAATTTTATCAATAATTGAGAGTGAATTTTTCACTCTGTTAGACCTAGGGTTATGGTTTAGAACAGAAAGCTCTAATGAGTGCATTGACTTGGATAAACTAGCTCAAGCTTATGACAAGCTGGAAAGAAGTTTTCAAGATTCATATATTAAGGGTTTAATACCCTCAGCATCCACTAGTAGTGTTACTGTTACACTGGACAAAGACCATAAGCCTCCTTACGAGTATGATATTTTTGTGCCATGGGTTTAGAATACTATTTGTTTCTTATCATTTTTCTTGGGATTGGATAGTAACAAGGAAGTGGGGGCCAATGTTCTTGAAATGATTTATAATATCCATTTTCAAGGTCAGTCAATTGATAATGTAGCAGTAAGATATGATTTTGTTCAGTACATTGTTGAATCTATGCAACAACAATTACTAATGATTAAACAAAGTACAACTACAGGCAAGACGAAGACATTTAGGTTCACAAGTTACTTGTGCTACCTTCTTTTAGCAAAGCATTGCCCAATATTTGAGACAGAGAACAACAAGCTTGATATTGAGGTCTATAAGTTTGATGAAAAAACCTAGAAGAAATCAAAGACACCAAGTCCAGTATATGAGTGGACACATAAGATGAGAATGACTGCTAACAATAAAAACTACAACCATTTTGTAAACTTCTTTTTGGCACCTATTTATCAAAAAATCACAGGCACTACAATGCCTAGATTGCCAGTGTCTTGTAAAGATTGCATTCAATTGGGAAGTCTAATTCAATTGGTTGACTAGTTCTTCATGGAAGAGTACACTGTCTTAAGGTTTTACGGTTCAGCAGTTGAATCCTGCAAACTTCTAATGCATGTTATAGAAAGGGTTTTTGTACTAGAATATGTAAGGTAGATGGAGAGCGCAGATGAACTTTTCAGTGGACAACAAAAGAAAATGATATTTCCTTCCTTGCCTTTCGTAAGTGGAGGCCTCACATTTGAGAGAAAGGCCTTTAAAGTGGCAAATGCATTGGTAACTTTTTTTGGCTTTCATTTTGTTAGTCACTGGAATTATGATCCACTAAAAATAATAAAAATAATACTTATTGCCAATGGGAACTTTGCGAGCAAATATCAACACTAGGAGATGCCATTGATAGAAAAGTTAAAAAATGAGGATTCATGGGATGACGTTAAGAAAGAGATGGAGAAACATGCAGCAGAGAATAATATTTCAATGCAAAAACTTTCATCCCAAATTACGACATTGCACATATCAGAGTCACACAACTCAGGGCCTCTGACATACTTAAATTTCTATGAGAAAGCATCCGAACCTTCTAAGAAGTCTATGCCGAAAGCAATTAAAGAGGCATGCATATCTAAAATATGGTATCAAACCAAGATAATTGAGTTTTGGAAAATGAGGCAAAATTTGGGTGAACCAAAGACATCAGAAAATTTTGAGGAAATTGATGAGGATGACCTTTTCAACACTTATTGGGATAAAAATCATCCAACTATACTATATCAACTTGAGAGTTGTAGTGACAGTGATATTCAAAGACAGGAGGACCTCAAGTTTGATGCTGACATTCAAGGTATTGAGGATTTCGAGTCAACTAGGGGTAGAGATATTATTAAACTTCAAATGAGTGATTCTACTAAACAAACGTATGGTAAAGGAGAAACTATGATACAAAAAATGGGTTATGCAAGTATAGGGCTCATTGATTCAAGTGGTGATGGGATTTGGAATCCAGTTCCAATACTAGACCCACCCAAAAGAGGAAGTAAACCAATCATTGGAAGCTTTGAGATTGAAGATGATTCATCTAAAAAGGGCAAAAAACATTATACTTCTACTTTTGAAGGTCATCCCAACACATTATTTGTTAAATCTTCAAACCCAGTTGTAGTTGATCCCACTAGCATTGACACTGACACTGGCACTAGCATGGATGAACCTTGTGCAAAAAAGAAAAAACTTATGACAATTACATTGCAAGAAATGTCAGTGGTTACTTCAGCAATGTATGCACCAGTGGCTTTTGTACAAAACCCTAAAAATAGTCCTAAAATGCCAAGATTTTGAATGAGCCATCTTCAGTATGTTGGCAATCCTCAAAATATAGTTGTAGGTGGAGTAAGTTTAGCTGGAGATGGAGAAGCATCATCATTCAATGATACAGTTGATAATTCACCTTTCAAACACTGAGTTGTGTCAGAAAACCCATATTTTAGTTTGAACGAGTTTGCATCAAAGTTTGAACAGACAAGCAAAAGAAATAGGCAAATTATGAAGACTTTGAAAAGTGATGCAGTTGCCAAATGTCAGGGATCTACTAACAAAATATTTCCAACATATGATCCAAACAATGAAATGATGAACTTCATGGTTGTTATGCCCCTGGGTAGAGATAATAATCCACCACAAAATGTAATAAATCGTAATGATATACAAGTTACCAGTCTTCAAATGTATTTGTCAAAAGTGAAAAATATGGACAAAATCAATATATCAAAAGAGAGCAAAAAAATGGTCTACTCTACACTTTTGAAAGCGAAGAGGGAAAATAAAAGGCTTACAAAGAAAATAGAAAAGTTACAGGCAGACCTTGATAATGTGAAGGCGAAGGAGAAAGCAGTAGACAATAGGTTCAAAGAATTGCAAAACAAAATAAAGAAATCTTCTCCTACAGAGGCAATTGTCCAAGAAGAAAAGATGAATGAACAAGTGCAACATTTGACTAAAGAATTGGATGAGTGCCAAAAAAGACTTAAGAATGAACAAGCGTCTACTACACAGTTGTTCAAGTCTGTAGAGAAGTGCACAGGTCATGAATCAATTGAAAACTGAGCTGGAATTTGCTACCAAGGAAAATAAAATTTTGAAGGATGAATGGGAGAAGGAAAAGAAAAAAGTGGAGTCTAGGGCAAGTATGATTTTTAATTTGCAAAAGGAATTGGGGAATGAGAAGAAAAAAAAGGAGTCTACTGTAGACAGTCCACAATTTGAATAACCAATTGAAGAATATGAAACAAAAAGAGTTGTCAACTACAAAAAATATCAGTGATTTGAAGGAGGAATTGGAGAATGCAAAGAAAATGGAGTCTAGTGTTACTGCAAGCACTAACACAATCCAAAAATTAAGGAGGGAATTGGAGAATGTAAAGAAAAAAAGAGGAGTCAATTGTAAAGCAAAACCTCGATTTGAGAAAGGAATTGGAGAACATGAAGAAAGAGGAGTCTAATCAAAGTCTCCATGATTTGAAGAAGGAATTGGACAGTGCGAAGAAAAAGGAGGAGTCCACTTCAAAGACAATGCATGATTTGAAAAGGGAACTCGGGGAAAACAAGAAAAAACATGTAACTACTACAAATAAAATTCAAGATTTGAAGAAGAAATTGGAGGATGAGAGGAAGAGAGCAACTGATTGGCAAAGGAAACTAGAGGAAATGCAAAAAAAGAGTAAAAAAGAGATGTCTGAAATGAAGAAAAAGGTGGAGAATGTAATGGCAAAAAATAGAACAACCTCTTTCAAAGGCCATAATGTGAAGGATACTATAATAAACATAGTTAAGCTTATCAAACAAAAAATTTAGGAGAAAATAATGACGATCAGTGATGGTTTGGTTGAATGGCTTGATTTAAATAGCAATCTCAGAGTTGTCTTTGAAAATGTAAAAATTGATTTTCAGGCGAAAAGACAAATCTTCACCAGTTCCTTAAAAGATCTTTTTGACCAAGTTCTCAATAAACTAAAGAGATCCAGTGACAGGGATTTGGCAAACCATGGAATAAAAAACTACTTGTATGCCTGTGTAATGGCCATTAATGTCTCTCAACATTGTGAAGAAGTAACGTGAATTGGTGAATCACTCAATTCTGCTTCCAAAGAGTTGATGAAGATGAATAACACCACAGTGAACTTGCTGAATGTTGGATTACCAAATCCTGCTAACTCAGAAAGCACATTCATTGGAAATGAAAATTACATGAAAAAGTTGCAGGGTAGGATGAATTCTCATTTAGGGGAATTGCCTGAGGAATTCACTCCGGAGGGAATTGTAAGTTGCATAAAACTACTGTCAACAATGAGTGATGCTATAGATAGATTCCTCCTATCAGATGATTCTATCTCTCAGAAGTATTTTTTTTTGATGAGACTACAACTAATTAGCTACAACCTCAAAAAAATGGGGCTTCCAAATGATGTAGAATGGAGCGCCCTAAAGAAATTCAGTGAAGTTGGGTCATCTTCTCAAACTGTTACTGTTGCTATCAGTGGCAGTCATAGCTGATAGCACTAAGTAGTAACATTGTAACAACTTAGTAAGTGATAGAACTATAATCATTTTGTTACTTTTTGCTCTTTAATTTCAAATTTTGGATTTAATTTCAACTTTGTTTAATGTTAATTGTTACAGGAATCAAGAGCCAGCATATCAGGATAGTTGGGCAGCCAAGCACTAGCATACTATGGCATATAAGGTATCAAGAGCTAGCATATCTGATCATATATACAATTACAAATTGACCTACAACTATTGTTGCTCTCTTGTATCTGCAAAAGGGAATTCACAGTCATTGCAATTTGACATTGAGTCATTTGCAAAGGGTTGTAATTGTTTGTAATTGACAATCGTTAAATGTATTATGTTACAGGCTGATTTGTAATTATAAATTATAATACAATTTTTTTTAAATGGAGCTTATTCTGTTAAATGCTTTATGTTACAATTTCTTAAAGAAAAAACTAGAATCAATGAAAATCTCAACATGTTAAAAAAATACAATCAATGAAAATCTCCACATGTAAGTACTAAGTTTGTAACATCAACATGTTCAAAAATAAATAAATAAAATTAAGCATCTATAAAGGGATGATGAATGCAGTCTATAAATTAACTTCTACAAACATGTTACATAATTAATTAGTAGGTAGAGTCTTAGATTAGAGCTACTAGCCTAGTACTTGACTCACGCAGAAGGTTGAGAAGCTGCTATAGTTGCCATTCTACCTGGACCAGCTCAACATCACTATCATCAGAATCCTCCTCATTTATTGCAAATAACATTTCATTGTTTGTTGTGTTTTCTTCAAATTCACTTTCAGTGTCAGACTCACTATGCATGCCAAATTCAACATCATCTTCATTACTTTGACTTTCAATATCATGATATGAACCACTGCCACCGCCACTACCACTGCCACTTGTGTTTGAAATGTTGGCAATCCCTCTTCTTTGATATCACTTTCTCCAAATGCTGACAACCCTATCATAAGGGAAACTTTCTACCTCATACCTATAATTATAGAGCCTTAGACAATTATCCAAATTTTTGTCTAATTTGTTTCTAACCTTTGACTTAAGGAAGCCCAAAGTACTGAAAACTCTCTCATCCTCCACTGAACCCAATATCATTGTCAAACATAAATTGGTAAGCTTGAAATATTCTGGTATTGCCTCTCTCAACTGATTGCTCTCACCAAGGTTTTTCCAAAGCTTTGTTACCACTCCCTCTTCATTTGGGTTCTCCATAACAACATATTGTTCCCTCATTATGTTTGCAAAAGAGTATGATTGATCTCTCAGTCGAGTTTCATCTAAAATTTCATTTATGGTGACTCCATTGATTACTTTAGGTGTGTAAAAATGCTGAATCAAAGTCGTCATCCTTCTTCAAAAATTAGTTGGACTATTTAGAGACCAATATTGTGGAAAAACAATTGACATTGCTTCCAGTAGTTCCTCTAGAGGGAATCTAAATCTGATTTCTGACGACAGATTGTAGCAAACTCGCTTGACAGAGTCAAGCACTGAGTCTTTAATCTTCTTGAAGGCTTCACTTGTAACACGTGAAAGTACCTTCTCTGGTTCTGATTCAACTACGCTTCCTGCTTTGTTGGGGTTGACACGGGCATAGTACTGCATTGGTCAACTCCACATACCCTGACATATACCTCATCATTTGCACAAATATGTAAAAGGTTCCTAGGATTGTTCAAATATGAGATTTCTAACCACTTTGCAAACTTTGTTTCATCTAATGGTAATAATTGGTACAGAGTATCCAAGCTACTACATGTCATTTTACGCAACTTATTATATTCTACAATGTACATAGCTCTTTTTTGAACCTTTTTTATAATATTTCTCATGTCTTGTAGCATGGGGAGAATAGCTGCTAAAGTTAAGAGTACCTTAACATTAGTTAGGCTTGAATATAGCTGAGGGAATTTGTCTCGCACAGAGTGGATTAGTCGAAGCAATGACAGGTATTCAGATAGTACTCGATGTGCTGGTCCATCCAAAGAGATCCATTTGGTATCATTGTCTTTAAGAAGTTTCCTCCCATCAGTAAGTCCTGCAACAAAGTGTTGAAATTATCAGACTCATTTTGGATTTCGAAAAAAGTATTGGTAACTCTCTTTGATCAAAGATTCCACTTTACTTACACAACCAAAATTGCTGACAATTCCAAAAGCTAGATTCATTCGATAGGCCATGCAATGAATGGGAATAGCGTAGGGTGCCAAATCATTCTTGATCTTTTTGCAAAGATCACCTTTATAACCTTGCATAACTGAAGCACCATCCGCTTCAACACACACCAACTTTTTGGAAATCTCCATGCTATCCAAACTTCCAAATTCAATTAGAGTAGTCTTTAATAATTCATATAAGTTTTCAACTATCGCACTATGATTCAATTTAGCAACAGATAGTAGAAATGGTTGATGACAAAGATTGTTTATAGTATAAACATGCATGCACACCCAGGAAGTATTATCAATTGCTATAACTTCATCTAGAGACAATGCAATGAAATCTGAGTTTTTTATAGATTCCTTCATATCTTCTATTTCAACCTGTGCAAGACATTTAGCCCATTCCCACCCGCTATTTACTAACTCGTGACTGTTAGGATAGTTTCGAGTTTTCAAAAAATGCAATAATGCAGTCATTGTAGGGTAGTCCGTCATAGGGCGTCCTCTACTCAATATATAAAATACCACACCTAATTAAACTACTTTTCCCATATTTTGCAATTATGTTGCTTTCCCAATGAAATCTTCAATGGAACCTTTTACTGCAAAATGCTTCTCCCGTATTTGCTGGTGTAACTCGTATATTTCAGCATTCCTAATATGCAGACAGTTCTCCTTCTTGTAAACTTTACCGACATGATTATCTATGGTATCAATTTTAAGCTGCAGCCTCTTCTCCTTCTTTGTTATCTCTGTGCAAATATTACATCTGCATTCTGCAGGAGGCTCACCATCATTTGGATTGGGCACTAGTTCAATGAACCTGTACTTTTCCACCCATTATAAATGAAAATTCCTTTTGGATAGATCCCATCGAGATCAATCTTTCTTCGATTCTAGTTTTCTTTTCCCCTTTTGTGCATGAACTTGATTTATGGAATCAATTTTGGTTTTCTCAACCAACTGGTATGGGATTGACTCGAACTCTATAATCTTAGTTTGCGACTCCCTACTCAGGGGAAGTTCCTCCAGATCTTGTTCAAGTTCATCCTTGACTAAGATATCAAGTTCACCAACTTGAACTTCAATACTGTCTGAGGGTCCAACTTGTGATGAATCTCCTTTTTCAGTAACCACTTGAGATCTAACTTGTGAATCTTGTAGGTTGCCAACATTTCCACCACCAAAATATGCCACTATGGTTTTGCATTTTGGTAATGGTGGCCTCTCTAATCAAACCCCTCTTGTTTGACATGGCAAACTGATAAAGGCTACAAAAAAAATCAACTTAGTTGTTGAAAAAAAGACTTAACTACTTAGACTACATATAATAAAAATAATATGATTCATTCTTAAAAAAAGGGCACTACTACTATAGTACTATATTCTATGGTACTACCCAAGGGCCAATATAATTCACAAACCTAATACCTATAGGCTATCTTAGCATGTGAGATGTCTAATCACCAGTGGACACTGGACAGTGAAACAAAAAAAATAACCAGTACCACTTACAAAATAATTTAAAAATCACTTGCCTTTTACAAAAACCAGGGTCCACGAGTCAATGGCCAATGCACTCAGGACTCTAAAAGTTCGGCAACAATAAGAAATGCCAGTCTCCAGACTAGAAAATAGTGAATTGTGTAGAATAATAATTTCTTATAGTCCAATCTAGGTTGGTGAATTAGGCGAGATTAACAAGTGGGAATGTCAAATGCAAGTGAAATGCACCTTTTGATGCAAGCCTATAGTAGGAAACAATTGGCTAAATGGGGCGGGTGATTGACACACGTCGGTAAAATGGTTGGTGACACCCAACCCAAGGGAAAATTCATATGGTTGTAGTAATGGAAAAATAACATCAACCAATAAGAAACAACATGCAAAGGCTGGCGATATGTTTAAAATAAATGTATCCAAATTGTATATCGCATTGGCGATTGCACTGATATTTTTTACCAATCATGTGATAACTAATGGGTGACCACCCCGGGTGTTGGACCCAAATATGATAAATATCTGACGATGCGGTTGGACCCAAATATGATAAATATTCACCAAATGATGATTGACGTGTCAAACAAGATCGCCAAAAGGTGAAGATTTGCCGCTAAAGTAATCCCTGTTTGTAAATCTCTTAACCAAGTCCTTACTTCATTATAAGTGTAATATCCTTTCACAAGGTAGGACCTAATAGTCTTAAAAACCTTTAAGAGGGTAGACCCCTCCTAGGGTAGATCATCAAAAGTGATCAAAATTGCAACCCTAACAGGTTAAATTTATTACTGCAGAAGTGAAGATTTATGGGTCTCATCCCCACCCCAACTTTACCTTTACCTTAGAGGGTTATGGGTAACCAAACATTTGTGCTATGTGTTTACATTTCATGCATGTGATTGATAGTTAGATCTACAAGTTACAACATTTGATTTTACAAGTTATGTTATGCATGAATTAGATATGAGATAGAAAATGTGGTGAATGCATTAAAGTTGTTTTAAAGGATAAATTTTTTACAGATCCTAATTCACCCCACCCCCTCTTAGTATCTTGTTTTCCAATTAAGATTTCTAACAATTAGTATCAAAGCATTGGTTCTCTTGAAAAATTCTAACGGCTTGGGAATTCAAATCTTGGAAATGGAAGCTTGCAAATTGGAAAAGGTTATTCACAATCAAGTGATTGACGTCCAGATCATATCGCAACAACTTGAGGTAGAAAGATAGGAACTAAGGAAATCTCTGAAAAAGAGAACGGAGATGGCCATTTAGCTAAATGACATGAATTCTAAAGAAGTTGATTCTAAAGGACTATTTGACACTGGAGATTCCAAAGAGGGTGATACAACAATTGGAGATCTAATTGAGAAGAATAGTATCCTACATGAAGAAGGTAGAGGATTCAGGAGAGAACATGAAATTCAGCTAGTAATGCTACATGAAGTGACCCAAAAAAAGAAGAAATCTAAAGAAGACAAGGTTGTATCTAAGGAAGACAAAATACAAATGGCTATCAGACTTAAAGAAAGGCCAACTAATGTGCAAAAGCTTATAAAAACTCAACTAGACATGATGAATAAATTGATGCTTCTAAATTAGGAGTTAAATAGGAATGACATAGAAATAGAAAATCTAAGTTCACATACTGACTTGCTAAGTAATGAGTTGAAGAATGAGAAATAATTGTGGAGAAGTTGAAAAATCCTAATGAAGCAATAAAGTACCTTGAAGAACTAATGAAGTCAACTAGGTCATCTAGCAACACTTATGGGCAAGAACATCTAAAGCAACATTCATCTACTAAAGAAGGAGAATCATCCAAAAGTGGAGAACTAGAAAATGCAAAGTCAAAAGGCAAGCCTACATGTTATCATTGCGGAAAACTTGGTCATACTACAAATATCTGTAGAAGAAAAAATGGTATGCAAAATCCTAAACCTAAGTTTATTGGTTATTATTTTTACTACAAGAAGAAAGGGCATCAAATACATAAGTGTAGATCAAGAATGAAGAATACATCTAATACACATAGATTTGAAGGTTATTGTTACAATTGTTAAAAGTTTGATCATAGAGCATATGAATGCAGATCACAGATAAAACTCTACTAGACCAACATGAATGCACCTAAGAAATTTTGTTCTAATTGTTAGAAGACTGGATATGTGAATAAGAATTGTAGGAATTGAACACGAGTACCAAATGATGAACTTAACAAGGGAAAAGGAAAAGTGGATCTTGAATAAACAAAGAATGAGATGAATCAAACCTAGAAGAAAAATATGGAAGCTAGAGGTAGTGGAACAAATGAAGCTAAGGTCACCTTATCCAATGAAGAAGGTGATCAGACCACCTCCAAATAATCAAGAAATTCATATAAGGAACTACATATTTAATGACATATCTTACATCAGTTCCTAACATAAAATGTGTTAAAGTTCATAGCTACAAAAGTAAAGATGCATGAGAACAAATAATAATGCAAATGAATCATTTACATAATTGGTGTTGAACATCAGTAAATTGTCTATATTGACCAATCATTGCAATATGGACTGAGTACTTCAAATGTCAAATTGATGTATAGGTGGAGTTAGATGGAATAGACCAAGTTGTATAGTCAAGGTTGAGTTCAAAGGCAAAATATCGACCGAGATAGCTAGATTCCACTTAATAGTGAACACAACATTAATGGAGACCCTAATTCAAAAAAAAGGAAGTATATATTGAAAATTTGAGGACATTTTTCATTCCTTGCATTCAAATTTTGATGCATAGAGAAATTTAAGAGACAAAGCAATTTGAACAATTTGTAGAAGCAATTTAAGGTGAAATCTTGATCAAGTTAAGAATTAAGTTGTGTCTAGTTGTTTAGAGAAAAAATTTTCAAACCCTAACAAGGAAATATGATAGCTTCATCATCTGCAAGAAAGAGCCAAGGAATAGAGGTAAGTAATGTTCAATTGGTGAAGAGTGACACTTGTCCTCCACCAAACTTAATGTAGGAGCATCTTGGGTGTAAGAGAGATCTTTCATCACCCAAAAATATTTTTATTTTCAGTCTTTCTATTTTAATAAGGACTAGTAGACAGGGTGGTTACTATTTATGGGAGTTTGCTATTTTTAGTAAGTTTGTCATACAAGGTCAAAATATTCTCATTTTTTTACATGAAGGTTCATTTCAAAATTATGAGCCTACCATAAAAATCTCATTTCTCTAGCTCAAGTATCAGAGAAGTTAATGCGGATTTTTGGTGGAAAAATTTGTAGAAAAATCTTTAGGCTCACTGTTGGAGGCCTTAGAGTGCCTGGATGAGGTCCAAAAACTCAACGGAAGGGAACTTGTGCAATTCTTATTTTGTAGATCAAGAGTTGGCATTTTTGAAAAGTGGTGAAACTAACTTAGATACTTGTCCTATTTTCTAGGATAATAAGCTTAGGGTTTAGGATTTGGACTCAATAGTTATCTTCCCACTTATACCATTGAAATACTGTGATAGGGTACACTCATCCTGGAAATTTAGGGAAGTCAATACCAAGTACCTGCAATCTACATAAAATCCATGCATGTACAAACACAATATTCTAAACTAAATAGGCAATGACAGGAAGTGGTTCATCATGTAGATCCCGACTAGCAGTAACTATGACTCCCTTCCTCAACCACATCAAAAAAATCAAACATAAAGAAAACATACACGCACACCATACACATGCAAGTATGGGGTAAGCATCCATAGAAACTGCATAAAAATCATTCTTCTAACTAACATCATTCAATAACTAAAATAACTGGCACTATGTACCTCAACATATACATACATACATACATATATACATACATACATATATATAATACAACTAATCAATTCTGGTAATCCAACACCGCTAATCATAAAACATAATAATATAACAAGCCTAAAGAATCCAATCAAAAAAAATTAGAAAAGTCAAGTAGGGGTAGGCATTACATCCACTACCCCTAATTTGGTTTACTCCTGGAAGCCTACAAGAAAGATAAACTAAACTAGTGGTAGGCATTACATCCACTCCCCTTAGACTTAGGCTTACTTGTGGAAGTCTACTACAATGACTAGGGTAAATAAAATTCAAACAATACAATCTACAATGTCAAAAAAAAGCTCCTTTAAGAAACTAATACAAATAAGTTAACTATGCATACACTTTTAATTCCTTAGAACAATATGATTTCGGTTTAATAATAAATCGAAAACCCTATTCATCTAATATTCATCTTTTAACAAATGTTGCAATAGATCCCCTAAAATACTCCAAACAAAGGATCAACATAATGTTCACAAAGACAATCAAAGGCATACTACCTTAAAGCATAATCATAAGAAAGCATGTATGAAATCCAACTCACAAGTTTTGCCTTTTTCTATGTTTCAAGTATCAAGTCTAAAGTTTTCAAGTTTCAAGTTTCTGGGTGTTAAAGTTGCAAAAGATACATAAAATTGTTTATGTTTCATTTCAGTTCAACTAGTTCAAGTGTTTAATTTTGTAATAGATACATATAATAGTTCAAGATTTGTTTTAATTCAACTAGTTAGCAACTACTAGCATTCCAATATACCCAGAGCTCCCAATGTAGTAACTTGGGCTCTGATACCAGATGTAATGCCACGCCATGTGATCCAAAAGAAGTTTACCTAAAGTTTTACTAAGTTTGTCAATTTTTTTTAAAAAAAAGATAATAACTTAACAATAATGGAATAATATAGCAGAAGCAATTAACATATACTCATACATCAACAACACATAAACATGTTACAACTCGTGAGGGTCCCATGATGTTGAATCACATTTAAATAATATACAATTATATATGATGCCACTTGGAAATAAACATAATAAAAAATCATCCGTTGTACAAGTCATAGGGTATGAAGGATGAAATAATAAACATCATGAAATAAATTACATCATCTCTTAAGATCTTATGAAATCAAATAGAATACAATAATACAACCATCCATCATATAAATACAAGAACAGATAGAAAGGAACATCTGCACAAACACATCCAGCAGCGGCATCTGACGGTCGGATCTCAATGGTATAAATAAAAGCACTACCACTCGACCTTGTAGAATCTAAAAAGGTCCACTCCCACTACACTGAAGAGATACTCTCAAGTCCCAAATAGGATAATAAAATCAACAATCAAATCCAACATCTAGGTTCAAGGAATCACCTGAAAGCAATCTAACTTTAAAGGTACCAAGGCACAAGTATCAACTAATCCCAAAGGCAACACAGACATGTACGAAATCTACTATGCAAGCAAGCAAGTTTCATCACATGAATCAATGCTAGAGTTACCCTAGCAATCTAACTTGACCTCGACCCCCTAGTGACTCTATGCAACACTAATATCCTTTCGTACTGACAAGGCATACTAACGATGCATGGTCACAACCAAGCATCCTCTCTACTCCCATCCTAGTATGTACTAGCACTCAAGGCATGGGCAAGGAAATACAAAGACTCTTATTGGGTTCATTTTATTTCCATTTAGTGTAATGTTTTCACTTGTTAAGAAACTTACAATGGGTTACCCTGGCACCCACTTTGGGCCCTGGCCTCCATTGCAAGCCACTTCTTGAAATGCAATATAGATAACCTACCCTAATCTTAGTAAAATCAAAAGATCACATACCATACTTTAGTTCTTAAACAAGCAACTAGAAAATATTGAAAAAACACTGATCATAATAATAGATTCCACTAAAATGATCATCCTAACAGGACTGATTGAAAATCAAGTATACAAACCAATCCACGTCATAACATGACATCACCAAGAACAAATCATACAAACACCTCAATCCTATACAAGTGATTGAAAAGCAATCCAAATACAACTAATTGAAGACTCAAAGGTTATATTAGATAGGTCACACCATTCACCTCAGTTTCACACAAGAACACTGGAAAGCAACGACAATCAATACATCAAAACATCTCATAGAGCATACCAGACACATTACCATGGTTAAGTACAAAAGATCGAGATCAAAAGATCATCATGACATCACAAAACAAAACTCTCGAGCCTTTGGTAAACATCTTGACTAGCCAAAGCTAAGTCAAACTCGAAAAACCCCAACACTAGTAAATCACACGTTACATAAAGTACATACAAAAGTGAATTTCATAATTCATTAGGTTTTGAAAACCTTAAAGTTCAGTATTTACTAAAGTTTTCAGATTAAATCACAAACAATTCTATAATGGAAATCAATTTTCTCAAACAAGATTTTCAACCCAGAGAACTTCTGAAAATAGAAACACAACTGACATGAAGAAGATAGGAATTCGAAGAACAAGCAACTATTGCACAAATCCAGAAGATCCTACTTGGATCTGATGCTAAAACAATGAACGCACAAACACACAAGAATCTTCTTTTTCCTTCAAAAACTCTCTTTTTGAAAATTGGCTTCTCCAAACCTATGTATATAGAAATGAGCTTTGATTTCCTTAATAAAGAGTTTTTCCCCCAAATCAAGGCTTTGATCATGCAATCATGTGAAAACTCTTTGTCTTTAATACTATATTTTAATTTTCATACACACACTTTATGCAATTTAATTAAAATAAACTTTATTAAATTAAACCTTTCTTTCCCTTATTAAATCATGCAACATTTTATATATAATATTTATTAATTTAACTAATAATATTATTTAGAGTTTATTAAAAATAAAAAATAAATTAAATGAATAGAAATATGCCTAAATTAGAACTTTAATCAAATCTTTTAAATTTAATTCTTTCATGCACATTTAAAGACTTTTTAAATTAAAATATTCTTTTATATTTTCTTTTCCTCCACTTATTAATTAGTGTAAGCACTATTTAAAGCATAGTTTATTATTTAAATTAATAAGAATAATTAAAGCTCATTATTTCAATGCAACTATAATTTAATAATTATTAATTAAATAACCATAATAAAACAAATTAAATCTTTAATCTTTTAATCTTTTAATTCTATTTTTATTCAACTTCTTAAATTAGACTTTAAAAATAAATATTTTAAACTTAAGTACGTATTTATTTAATTTCTAATTAATTAAATAACATCATATTCTAATGTTTCCTTAACCAATTTTAAAAAAATTTAGACCTTTTTATTTAAAGCATAAATTTAATTAGTTTTTAATTAATTAAATATTCACATAATTTAATATTTTTGTTTTAATCAAATAAAAATTATTACTCAATTAATAATATTATTTATAGTTTATTATTAAAATAAAACTCTTAAATAATAATAATAAAATTAAATAAATATAAATATGCTAAAATTAGAACTTTAATTTAATCTTTTAAATTTAATTCTTTTATTTAATTAATTTTTCAATTAATTAAATATTGAATTTTCTATATGCAATTTTCATGCAACAACTTTATGTAATTTAAATTAAAATATATTTATTAAATTAATTTTCTTTCTCACTTTAATTAATCATGAGACATTTTGAATATCATATTTATTAATTTAACTAATAATATTATTTAGATTTTATTAATTAAAATAAAACTCCTAAATAAATTATTATTAAATTAAGTAATTATAAATATTCCAAAATTAGAACTATAACTTTATTTTTAAATTTTATTCTTTTATTTAAAATAAATTTAGAGACATTTTTAATAATATATTTATTTACTCAATTAATAACATTATTTAGAGTTTATTATTTAAAATAAAACTCATTATCATTAAATTAAATAAATATAACTACACTACAACTAAAACTATAACTTTAGCTTTGAATTTCTTGCATGCACTTTATGCAATTTAATAAAAATAAACTTTATAAATTTTATGTTTTCTCTCTCAAGTTAATTACGATATGTTTTAATAATATATCTATTAATTCAAGTAATAATATTATTTAGAGTTTATTATTCAAATAAAACTTGTAAATAATTATTATTAAATTAAATAAATATAAATACGTCAAAAATAGAACTTTAAAATAATCTTTTAAAGTTAATTATGTTATTTAATTAATTTTTCATCTAATTAAATATGATTAAATATCAAATATCTTTATAAAATTTTTATGAAATTAAATCATTAAATTGTCTTTTAATTTGATTTAATTATAATAGAAAATCATCACATACCCACAAAACTAAAAATGACAACTCCATTGAAGACAAAGGACAACAATCAAACTCAAGGGTTAGAATCATGAATTCGAAAAGGTGAAACTAACTTAGATACTTGTTCTATTTTCTAGGACAATAGGGTTAGGGTTTATGATTTGGACTCAAGAGTTATCTCCCCACTTATACTATTAAAATACTATGATAGAGTATGCTCATCCTGGCAATTCAGGGAAGTCGATACTTGGTACCTGCAATCTTTATAAAATTCACGCATGTACAAACACAATATTCTAAACTAAATAGGCAATCGTAGGAAGTGGTTCACTGTGTAGATCTCGACTAGCAAGTGACTACGACTCCCTTCCTCAACCACATCAGAAATGTCAAACATAAAGAAAACTTACACGCACACCATACACATGCAAGTATGGGGTAAGTATTTATAGAAACTGCATAAACCAATTATTTGTCTAACTAACACCATTCAATAACTAAAATAACTGGTACTAAGTACCTCAACACACACACACACACACACACATCAACTAAATATGAAATACAATTAATCAATTTTGGTAATCCAACACTGCTAATCATAAAACATAATAATAGAATAGGCCTAAAAGAATCCAGTCAGAACAAATCAGTAAAGTCAAGTAGGGGTAGGCACTACATCATGAATATGATCTTGTTGAGTTGCAAAGACCAAAATTGGCAGACAACTTGACATCCATTAGGAAGGTGAAGAATTCTATGTGTAAGTTTGGATCACTAATTATGTGCATTTTCTTTTATGTTTAGAATTATTTTCCTACTATTGGAAATATTTTTTGGGAGCAAGGAAAACCTGTCACTAGACAGATTAGTGAATACATAATTCAACTAGGAGAAGATTTTGAGAAAGCTATTGATATGTATTTTGAGGAGTTTAAACAAGGAATGAAGAGAAGGATGAGGAACCCAAAAAAACTATAATGAAATACTACAATGATGTATGATTTCTTACAGACATAGATAATATATTTGTACATGCAATTTAGCCTCACAAAGCATGACTAAAATCATTTGATTATGAAGTTGATAGTGACAATGTGAGTGCAAATACTGATGCACTTCTTAAAGAAGAAATTTATGCATAATTAGAATCCTTGGGGAAATATGAAGAAGCTAAAGCAAGAATCATAGTTGACATCAAAATAGCTTCAAAAGAGAAGAAAAGAAAGAAAATGATTGAACACCTAGAAGAGAAACTAGGAACACATAGAAAAGGTAAGAAACCTTTGAATATCACACGAGGTCTTGGTGAAAATGAAGAAAAAAATAGTGGTGATGAGGAGGAAGAAGAACAAGATTAGGGTAAAGCCCTCGTAGTGGTCACTCCACCAACAAAGAAGGCTAAAATTGTGAAAATTATAAAGCCTAAGGAAAAGGAGGTTGCAAAGAAGCTAGCAGTGGCACACCTCTCTCCTCCTACACCAACCAAGCCAAGGATCAGGGTGACAATAGCTAGTGTCAAGCATTCAATAAAGAAAGGGGTAGTCAATATTACTAGATCAAGTGGATCCAATGCAAAAAAGAATAAAACTCAAGCCCTTGTGAGTCAATCAAAGAGAAGATAGTTGGAAAAAAGAAAGAAGGTGAAGAAGATGATGCAGAGAGGACCAAAACAGATGAACCAAGACAACATTGAGTCACAATACCCAAAAGACAAAATAATGTTGATGAGGTATTTTCTAATAGTAGAAACTCTGCAAGCTTATCAAGCTTTAGATTTGTAAAATATGATACATTGAATAATGTTCACAAAACAAAGTAGAGGTGGTCATGATAGATATGGTGGCTAATAATAAATTGTCTCCTATTGAATTGGAGAAGAAGATTCTAACTTATTTGTACAATAGATTAGAGAGGAAGTGGCAATAAGAATCATAAGTAAAAAAATAAAATAAGCGAAGGCAAATTAGCCAACATCATGCCTGAGTTGTCAAAAGATCAAAATTCAACATTTTTGGACAAGTTTAGGAACCAATTTGTTCCTAAATTTATTTTTTTAATGATTCTTCAAAATAAAATTTAAGCGAATAATTTTATTTGGTACATTTACGAAAGTAAGATAAATGTGGAGAGATTTCATGGTGCTGGAGCAGCTAGGGCACAAAAGCAATGGTTTATGATACATTTTTGCAAAAATTCTTGCCGTGACAAAGTTTGTTTACTGGGCTCTTATGGCCATGAACAGGGTTGATAGGAGACTCATTCTTGCTAGAGCCTCAACTTGTGGTGGATCTTCTCCCAGGGTGAGTTCATAAGAGAAGGAGATATTTTATGTTAGCAAGTGCTTGAAGTTAAATAAAGTACATTACTAGTTTCCTTCCATGTAGCCAAGATCGGCCTATGCTCATTATCCCTTCGAAGACAGTAATGGAAGATGTGGACTATTTGGCCACACATGCATTGATATGAAAGTTTCTTGGTATTTGGGTTTCCTTATTAGCTTTGGAAGCCTAGATTCACCATTCGTAGTAGGTGGAAGGTGACATGGATATTATGTTGGTTCAGATCGAAACTAGGTCTTTGAGGGAGGCTCATATTTTTATGACTGTGTGGGTCTTTTTGTCAAACCCTAGAATACAAGGTTCAACTCTACTAAGGATCTCCCTTTGAGGGTTCTTATTTGGGTCCACCTGCTGTGGCTTCCTTTGGAGTTTTGGTGAGAGGATATCCTTTGATAGATTACCACTGTGCTTGGGAAGCTGACTACTATAGCACATCAATCACTTGATAAAAAAGGTTATTTCTTATGCTTGTATTTGTGTTCAAATTGATTTAAATAATCCTTTACCAAATTATTTAGAAATTTTCCTAGGCACTTCTTCTTGGATTCAATAGCTAGACTATGAATCCCTTCCCTTCTGATGTTGCATTTTCCATGCATATAGTCATTTACGTCACCAATGCCCTCAAGCCTCTAAAGGAAATGGTACCCTTGGTGGGTTCTCAGGCCCAAGGATGGCTAATTATGGTAAGGAGAATGGTTAGACTATTAATACTGGAAAAGGGAAAGTTTAGACTGATAGTACTACTAAAGGAAAAGCTCAAATGAACACTTCAAGTCAGTGGAAAGGGTCATCCAATACTACCATTTCTGATAAGGATGGTTTTATCCCTACTCAAAATTGTGTTAAGGGGAGGGGTCAGAAGTGATCTCATCTAGATCAACAAGTGGACTTAGGATTCAATCGATTTGAGGTGCTTGAAAACATGGTGATAGAAGAAGGCATTCCTACTAAGGATCAGTGCGGAGTTATTGGCTTAGAGGGGAGGAGTTCTATTGTTAGTGGCAACCAAGATGTTGTAGTTTAGCAGAAGCCAGAAACCTCTATTGGCCCCGAGTCTAGTGCCTTTGTGGTTTCTCCTACTCCATAGGAAAAGGATATTCTTTTAGCAGATTTGGTCAAAGATGTGTTTGCCTCTATTAAAGGAAATGGATCTTCTCTTACTTTGGGCCTAATGCAAAAACCATTTTAAGAAATTCTCTTTTGCTACTCCCTCAAGAGTTGGGTGAAAGTAGGATTAGGAAAAAATTAGACTTATAGGAGATTTATTGGTAGATTTTGGGGCTGTAAAGACCATAGATGAACATTTTCCTCACTCTACTCGATGATTATTCTCTCATGGAATGTGATGGGTTTGAATAGCATCCCCAAACAAAAGCCTATTCATGAGTTGGCAACTGATCATTCTCTAGACATCCTTTGTATCTAGGAGACCAAGCTTTTAGTGGATTCCATGTTTAGATGTGCTCCTAAAATTTGGTTTCTGAGGCAATGTCAGTGTGTTGGTACTTTAGGGAGCTTTGGTGGTCTTGCCATTTTTTGGGATCCTAGGAATGTTACACCTCTCTACTAAATCTCTTGCCACTCAGCTCTCTCAATGGTGGCCTCTTCTCTAGAAACTAGAGAGCTTATTCTTGTTACTAATGCATATGGCCCTATTGATCTCTTTGGCAAGATTAAGCTCTGGGAACATATTAGGCATGTTAGAAGATATTACCCATTCTTGCCTTGGATTGTGACTGGGGATTTTAACTTTGTCATCAGTCTAGAGGAGAAGTGGGGTGGGATAGCTTGCTTGGGTCCTTCTTCTAAGCTTCTTCAAGAAAATATAGATCATTTACATCTCTCTGATGTCAAACCTTTTAATGGGTTCTTTACTTGGAACAATAGAAAGGTGGGAGGTGATGCCATCTCCAAACTCTAGGATAGGTTCCTAGTTTCTTGCTTTTGGAATTGTGGCTCTCTTTCTCTCTCTTCTAAAATTCTTGATTGGAGAGGCTCTAACCACAAGCCTATCAAGCTCATGGTTATTTATGTTGTTGTCCCCAAGAAGCCTCCTTTTAAGTTCCAGCTCATGTGGCTTTGAGAATCTTCTCTCCATGATTTAATGGCTCACCAGTGGAGATAGGGAGGCCCTACCTATGGCACTATTATGTTATCCTTCTCTAAAAAAATTATAGTATGTCAAAAGGAAGTTGAAGAATTGGAATAGGAATTGTTTTGGTAATCTCCACATTATGAAGAAGATGGCTCAAGATCATCTTATTGTTATTACAAGGCAAATTCAAGATTTGTTTTTTTCTAAAGCTCTTGGCATAGTGAAATCCCAAGCTTCTAGTGATTTAACAAAGTGGGATCTTAGAGAAGAAATTTATTGGAAACAAAAGGCTCGAGATGTTTGGCTTCAGGAGGGGACAAGAACACCACATTTTTCCATAAATTTGTACAAGCTAGATGTAATAGGATTTACATTTCTTCTCTTATTTCTTTTGATGGGACACATCTAACCTCCTCTCAAGCTGTGTTCAAGGAAGCTATTCAATTTTACTCTACTCTCTTTTTAGCCTCCATTAGAGATTGAGGAGAATACAATCTTGTCTTGTATCCCCTCTATTGTGACAAGGGAGATCAATTAATCTCTTATGTGGCCAATTTGTATGTGTAACTTGGAGGAGGTGGTCTTCAGCTTGCATAAGGGAAAAGCTCTAGGGCCTGATGGCTTCCCTATTGGATTATTCTAGGAATTTTTGGATATTATCAATCATGACCTTCTAGATGTAGTTCAAGAGTCCTATTCCAACAAAGATATGCTCTAGGCCTTGAATGCTACTTTCCTACTCCTTATTCTAAAAAAGGAAGAGGCTCATCAACTAGACTTCTTTAGGCCCATTACTCTTTGTAATGTGGTTTATAAATCATTAATAAGCTCCTATTGTTTCTGAAGCCATTCACTCTATGTCATTCACCCTATGTGTAATTTTAAAGAATGTGTCATGTTCATCAAGCTTGATATGGCTAAGGCTTATGACAGAGTCAATAGGGTTTTCTAGTGGAAAGTTCTTCTAGCTTTTAGCTTCAGTCAAGAATGGGTTAGATGGCTTTTGAGTTGTGTTACTACTCCTTCCTTCTCGATCCTTCTTAATGGTGAAATGTTAGAGCTTTTTGTGGCCTCTAGGGGTCTTCACCAAGGAGATCCCCTTTCTCCTTATTTGTTTATCATTATGGCTAAGGGACTTGATAGACTTATCAAGTCTTATGTTTCCCAAAATCTAATTTAGGGTTGGCAATGGGGAAATGGTCTGCCCACTCTTTGCCACCTCCAGTTTGTTGATGATATGACCCTTGTTAGGAAAGCTTAGATTTGGGAAGCTGAAGCCTTTCAACTCACCTTAGATACTTATTTGGCTGCCTCTAGTCAAAAAATCAATGACCACAAGTCCTCTATTTTTTTCTTCAACACTTTTGAGCCTATCCAGTGGTGAATTGCTAATATCCTAAGATTTTAGATTGAGTCTCTCCCTTTGACTTACTGGGGGTCACTATTATGGTGGGAAGATAGCCCAAGCTTTTTTGCCAGAGCTTTCTCAACAAGCTTCAACAAAAAGTCAATCATTGGACTCATAGGTGGCTCTCTACTGCTAGTAGGGTGACTCTCCTACAATCTATGATATGGGGCCTTTCCATATACAAAAAGCATGGTTTAGGCTGCCCCAACATATTTTCTTAAGGATTTTGATGCTCTTTCTCACCAATTTCTTTGGAGTGGAAATTTCCAAAATACTAAATGGAGCCTCATCAATTGGGATACTATTTGCATGCTAAAAAAGGCAAGAGGCCTCAGCCTTCATTCTGTTATCTTGTGTAGTCAAGCTCTTGCTACCAAGCTCTATTAACATTGGTGTTCTAGTCAGTCTCAGCTTTGGGCCCGTATCCTATCACACAATTATTTACCTAGTGTTGAACCTTTAGATGTTTCCAAGTTTCCTCTTGACAGAAGAGGCTTTATGGTGTGGAATACCCTCAACATTGTGCTCAGCTAGTGAAGAGAACTCTACTCGGGTCTATAAAAGAGGCACTGAGGCTCTATTTTGGAGTGATTCTTGGGATGGGCATCCTTCTCTCTTATCCTCTCATCCACACTTATAGCCTCTTTATGATTTTTTCCTTTCTACTAGATCAAATAAGGTGGCTCATTATAAAGTGGCTCATAACTTGGGCCATGCTATTGATTATAAATGGAAGAATTCTTTTGATTGGCCATCGAGTGGCTCTCTGGGGGATCGATTAGAGCTTTCTTAGATCTTGGATTCTAGTGAGTGCAACTCTCTGTAGAAACCTAATGTTTTGGCTTGGGGAGGTGTTTCTTCTGGCAAGTATTTTGTTTCTTTAGGGTACATTGCACTGACTAAGCAACTATTTTGTGAGGTGTAGGTCTCTTAGTGGAAGAAAGCTTGGAATAGCTTTTCTTGGCCTAATTGTAACTTTTTCCTCTAGATTTTGGTTTACAATCATTATCTTACTTGGGAAAATCTCTACAAGAGAGGCTTCCAAGGGCCTTTCATCTATGTCTTATGCCTTAATAGTGAAGAGACTATTTCTGACCTTTTATTCTAGTGTCCCTCTGTCAAACAGATTTGGCACTTCTAGTGGAGTGTGTGGGGATGTATGTGTTGGCATGTTTCCTCCTTTTCTAAGTTTTGGGACCATCTAGGCCATCCCCCTTCCAAGACCTCTTTGCTTCATGTTTATTGGACTATTGTCCCTTCCCTTATTTTATGGCATGTTTGGCTTGGGAAAAATAAGAGGATCTTTCATGATGTACAACTGGGGATCAAGCACTTGTGGGGGAATATTACTAATTCTCTTCATGAAAAACTCCTGGCTAAATGTGACTTTGGTGGAGGTTTGGACCTTGGAGATGCTAGTATTTACTCATGCCTTTCCTTTCCTCTTCAAGGCGGCACTCCCTCTTTCCCCCATAGATGCTCTAGGAATAGAGCTAGGAAGCGCTCTCAACGTGTTATTCATGAGGGGCAATGGAATCCTCCCTAGGTTGGAGTTCTTAAAATCAACATCGATGGCTCTTCTTGGCAAAATCTTGGACCAGCTGGTATTGGGGGAGTTGGGCATGATAGCTCTAGCGATGTTTAATTTATATTTTCTATCTACAAGGGTTATCATGCAAATAACTTCATGGAAGCCCTTGCTATCTTGGTTGTAGTGGAACAATGTTGTCAATGTGGCTAGAGAAGCATTACCTATGAGATTGACTCACAGGTGGTTGTGAATTTATTGAATAGACGAAACCTTTTGGATGTAGATTGGCATTTGGCTCTGGTTATTCAATTGATCACTCAGTTATGCAATTCTCTAGATTCTATGTCTTTTATGCATATCCCTCATGAGTGGAATGGTGTCGCTGAATCACTGATTACTTGGCTAAATGGGCCTCCAAGCATGTGTTGGATTGGAACATTATTGATCATAGGATGCTTCCCCGTGATTTATCTCAGAAGTTGGCTCAACTTGTGGACTAGGATAAAGCTCTTTAGTGCTCTTTGTTTCTTCTATTGTTCTATTCTCTTTGGTATTCAATAAACATTTTACCCCTCTTTTAGTAAAAAAAAATTTAAAAAATTTAAGCTATAGTTCAACAAAATGAGTTATTGTGGAAAAGAATTTTTGGTTTATTCACTAAAGGAGTGGAATGGGAGAAAGTAATTGAGACCATGACCATCAAAGATTATCATAGCAATGAAGAGAGTTTAGGTGTCTTGATCCCTCAAGGAAAAATATCACCACAACTGACACACCAATTGGTGAGCAACAAAATCCATCATATCCTAAGGGAGAAGAGGAAGAGGTGGAGAAATTAGAAAATGAAACTAGCATAGAAAATCCTACCAAAGGTCAAGAAGGACCAAGTATTTCAGGACCTCACACTAAGGGAAGCTAGGAAGCAAGGTAAGGAGCAATGCAGAAAGTATTGAGTGCTACAATTATTTCCTCAAGCAATAAAGTATAGACAAGATTGAGTGGGGACACTCCATCAACTACTCCTACAAAGATAGTGTCAAGCTGCAACACTTCATCCCCAAGAAAAGGAAAAGGCATAAAGGCTAGTTCTCTAGATATTTTTATTAGTTGGAATGAAGTCATTGAGATGCCAAAATGGGACTTGGAAAATCTCACTCTAGAGAAAACAATTATGTTGCAAGAGATTTTGGCAAAGAAAACTAAACAATAAGAAATGAAAAGAGAGCAACAATAAAGACAAGTGTTGCATGAAATAAAGTATATATTTGTTGATGCATTTGATGTACATAATTTTGATGGGAAAGCCCCAATTATTTCCTAACTTGTAGAGATTGTTGTAAAAATTAATGATGGAGATATTGAAGCTAATGAGAAGTTAATGGCATGGTCAAGTAAGAAATTTTAAAATAAGGTTATAGAGAAAATCTCTACCACAATTGTTGAGTGCAAGGTTGAACTACAGGCCCATGTACAGAATGTGAAAGAACTTGTACATAAGATACAAAATTTATAGAATATTTTATGTGTTGTGCCAAGATTTACTAATGATACTTTATCTGGAGGTTATGCAATATGAACTGAAATCAACAAAGGCTCTCATTTAGGTAGATCATAATCTTTCTATTGCTAATAGTTTGTTGACTTGGCTGCAAGAATGGAGTTGTAGATTCATGTATTGGAATCAACAAGAACCACTTGGGATCAAGCTCTTTCCATGATCAACCAAGTACACAAACCATTCATTGAAAAATATGGCTTGATTACACCCACTCAACCCCAACCAAATCTATGTGTGATAAAAAAAGGGGATTGTAATACTAATGATTTAATATTAAATGGGATAGTGATGAGATTAGGGAGTTCACAGAAGTTCAGAGTCAAAATTTAGACATGGTATGAGACATATACAATCAAACTATTTAGATTCATATAATTATATGTATTATTACATTATTCATTGATTATTTAGTTGGCAAACATTTTGTAGTTCTATACAAACTGAGTCATAAGCTTAGGGGGAGTACTCTTATTCTTTTATTGTAATGATGTAGTCATGCCAGTGTGTTTTTTCTAGCTAATGTCAAAGGGGGAGATTGTTGGTATTTCTAAATATTGTTGTCTATTTGTGTCAAACACTTAATCATATATTAGATAGAGTTAGTTGGTCATCATTATGATCAAGCTACTCTATATAGGTTGAGTCATGTGAAAGACTTTTAAATAAACATGTATATGCTAAGCTCTATAGGAGTCGAGCAAGTCTTTGGTTGTAGAGTATTTTCATTATAATCTAACCATACTGATTGTTAAGTAGTCAGAGCATATTGATGTCCAGTTACATAAAAGGTTCCAAGCACACCTGAGGCTGAGAAATAGTAACAAAGAACAATTAGTGTTGAGTATCAAAAACATTATGTGCCGAGCAACATGAAATTGACATTCCAATTAGAAATGATACATACCTTGAGGTAAACCATTTAAAGCCAACTTTGACATGATATTTAATATTTTTAGAGGTTGTTATAGAGGCTATTATGCATTTATAACATGGATCATAGATCCATATAAGCGATGATCAACCAATTAGATAAAGAGATGAAAAAGGGAAGCATCTAGAAAAATATTTAAGAAATCTTTAAATAAAGTAGATCTAAATAATAATTATTTATGAGGGAGTATGAGCATGTGTGGAGAAGAGATAGCAAGCTATTCATGCAATCAAAGAGTGGACCAAAGTTTGAAAGTGAAAACATTGCAAAGAAGGAAAAAGAGTTGAGTTTTGTTATTGCAAAACAGAGGAAGCAACCTTATCAAGTAGTGAAGGACAAGATAAAGATATATCAAATTGAATATTAGAACATAATTGAAGAGAGGAGATCAATAATCAGCAGTAAAGTGCAGCCCAAAGGATCGGTTTTTGATTCATAACTGAGTCAGGGATAATGTCTTAATAGATTGGTTTTAAAAAACCTTTTGTAAATCTTTGAACCAAGTCCTTCCTTCATTGTAAGTGTAAAATCCTCTCACAAGGTAAGACCTAATTGTCTTGAAATTCTCTAACAGGGTAGACCCATCACAGGAAGATCAACAGAAGTGATCAAAATTGTAAACCCTAATAGGTTAACTTTATTACTGTAATAGTGAAGATTTGTGGGTCTCATCTGCACCCTAGTTTTACCTTCACCTTGGAGGGTTTTTGGGTAACCTAATCTTTGTGTTATGTGTTTACATTTCATGCATGTGATTGATAGTTAGATCTACATGTTACAACATTTGATTTTACAAGTTATGTTATGCATGAATTAGATATGAGATGGAAAATGTGGTGAATACATTAAAGTTATTTTAAGGGATAAAAGTTTTATATATCCTTATTCACCCCCCCTCCACCTCTCAGTGTCTTGTTTCCCAATTAAGAATTCCAATGCCTAAATCCTCTAAATGTTTGCCTAAAATTATTTTGTAAATCTTGGCACATCACAAAAAATATTGTACAAATTTTGTATTTTCTAATCCTTTTGTTCTTTCTTCTCATAATCTGACCCCTCAACATCTATTATCAATATTTTTGTTTGAGAAGCATGTTGTTGTTGTTGCTCCATCTATTTTATTTATTCATTAAAATGAACAAATTGGACTTGCATTTCTCCTATTTTAGGATAGTCCATTATTTTTTGTAATACAAGAGTGCGAGGTGTTGTATCATGAATAGGTGATACATTTCCCTATAGGCTTGGCACACTTGAATCTTCTTCATCACTTTGAACATCCTCAATAGTTATTGTGTTTGTTTCTTTCTCCTAATCATCTTCTTTTATAATCTTGTCAACCTCTTTTGTATTTAGTCCAAAAATGTTTTTCAACAATAATTCATTTTTTTGTACAACAATCTCAATTTTATTTTGTAAAATCATAAATTCTCTAAATTTAGGAAAAAATATGTTCCTATACTTCTCCAAAAATGTTGTCTCTTTCTTATTTGTTATTTCGAGCATAATTTTGGCTAATGTCCCTTCTCTTATTTGCTTCTTAATTTTTGTTGCATGTTGCCAATTACCATCAATTCTATTATACAAGCCACTAGGAATCTTGCTTTTGTTGGAAACAATTCTTTAAATTGTATGTTGTCACTGATGTTACACAATTGTTAGTATTAACCAAGCAGTTGAGAAATGAAGGGTATTCAGTATTAACCAAGAATTCAGGCAATAATGGGTATTCAATGTTAACTGAGTAGTTGGGAAATGAAGGACTTTTAGTAGTAACTGAGTGGTTAAGCATCAAAGGAATCTTAGTGTTAATTGAGTGATTAATCCTAGTATTGACTGAGTGTCAACATGTTACAATATTAATTAACTAACTAATTGAGGCTGACTAGTTGGAAGTTTAATGATTATTTGAAAAGGTATTCAAGATGACTTGACAAAGCTTATAGATCAAGAAGTATAATGAGGGGGAAGACATGAAAAAATAAGATGGATATGTCATCGAAGGATACAACAGAGCGGGCCAATGTGGAACATAAGCTGTAAAGAATATCTTGATCAATAAGGATCTAGAGGTCAAGCCACAACAAAGATATGAATCTACAAAAGAAGTTGCTTCATAAATCAGGTCAAATTATTGTTACCTTCTAATCATTGTATTAGTAAAAGAAATCTTCTAATAGAGTTGACTTAACACTCAGATTGTAAATCCTTTAACAATGTTACATTTCAAGATTGAAGTGTTTGAAGTCCTCTAACCAGGCCACTCCTAATAGGGTGATTTGAATACTCTAAATTTTTAATAGTATGTATTATAAACTTTAATGTAGTTGGCTCCTAATAGGGCCTACTTCATAAGAGTAAAAATATTATAACTAGTAGCATGGTGGTTTTCCAAAATTGGGTTTCCATGTTAAAACTTGGTTTCATCTATGTTCATGTTATTTTCTTTATGCTTTATGTTTATGCAACTAATTTACTAAACGTTAAAATGGATTAATGTTCTTAAGACTACATTGTTAGCTAAGCTACATCAAAAACTTAGTTTTAACCAAGCTAGATAAAGAATTGTATTATTAGTGAAAATTTTTATTTGACATCTAGGGACAAGGAATTGTTTTTGTGGTAACTAATGAGCCCTTCCCCTCTCAATTACTCTCTTCATTTCCAAAAATTGGTATTAGAACATTTGGTTCTTTTAGGAAAGGTTTAAAAGACCTAAGTTAAAGATCAAGATGTCATACATAAGGGGGATTCCCAAGCTTAACAAAGAAATTTTTAGCATGGTAGGAAGCAATGAAGCTACACCTATCAAGCATTAGAGATACAAATCTATTCTACTTTGAAAATAGATATGTATCACCACCTAAACCTATGACTGTGGAACATATGAAAGAGGTAAAAGATCAGAATATAATGATCATTGATATAGCTTCCTCTCTCAACTATTCTAAATTTGATAAAGTTAAAGATTGTCCAACTACATTTGAAATCTGGAAAAAAATTGCAGAAAGTCTATGGAGGTGATAAAAATGTGCAAAGATCCAAGGCATAAAGTTTAAGAGGCAAGTTTGCTCAAATGAAAATGAAAGAAGGTGAAAACAATGTCCAATATAGTGAAAGAATCAAAGAAATTGTGAGTGCAATCAAAGCTGTAGGAGGAAAAATAGTTGATGAAATAGTGGTCAACAAGGTATTAAGAACTCTTCTTCCTATTTATGTAATTAGAGTTTCAGCAATTCAAGAGATGAGATGCGATCCAAGAAATGATATAACCTTAGATGCACTTGTGGGAAGATTGGTTTCTTTTGAATTGGACAATTTTGATAACTATGCTCCTAATCCTAGAAACATTGAATCTACATTCAAAGATAAATTAACTCAAAAAGAAAATAGGTTGATAGTGAAGAAGAAGATGGTACTAATGATGATCTTAAAGTTCTTGAATCCCTTGCAAAAATATTACCAAAAGGGAAAGGTAAAGTTAGAGGCCAAATTCCATTGATTTGTTTCTCATGCGAAGAGGTTGGTCATATTGTTACAAGATGTCCAAACAAAGAAAATAAATATGAGAGAAGAAATAATAGGTTCAAAGGCAAGAAAGACCTCAAAAACTATAAGGACTACAAAGATAAAGGTAAGAAATCATTTTACACTACTAAAGATTCACATATTATGATAATGAAGAAGAAGTAGTCTATATTGTTGTTAAGGATGAATCTAATAATGAGGAAAATGAAAAGGTGACATGTATTTCTCTTGTTAGAAAAAATGATACATGGATCATAGATAGTGGTTGCTTTCATCACATGATTGGTGACAGAACCAAGTTTGGACATTTAGAACACTATGATGGTGGAAGTGTGAGGTTTGGAAATAATGAACCATGTTATGTAAAAGGAAAATGATTCATAGCATTAGCTGAAGAAATCAAATTTGACAATGCCTATTGGGTTGAAGGACTAATACTCAATCTATTTAGTGTGACACAACTAAACTATATAGGATATAAGGTATATTCATGAATGGAAAAGATAAGCTATTGGATGGTAAAGGAAACCTAGTTGGGACTAGCAATTAGACAAAAGGTAACTTATTTTACCTAGATCTCACTGAAAATACATATTTATTGGCATAAATAGAGGAAAGTTGGCTATGGCATAAAAGGATGTGTCAAGTTAATTTTGATAACCTAGTTACCATTAGAAAGAACAAAAGAGTAAGAGGGATACCAGATCTAAAGAAACCTAAGATGGCCATGTGTAAACAATGTCAAATTGGAAAGATGAGTAAAAGAAGTTTTGGAACTAGTTCATATAGATCTTTGCAAACCAATAAGTATAGAAAACTACTGTTGAGACATATACTTCATTCTATGTGTTGATGACTATTCTAGGATGATTATTGTAATGTTCTTAAAAGATAAATATGATACTTTTGAGAAGTTCAAATGGTATTTGGCTAGAGTTGACAAGCAAACAAGAAAGAATCTAAAATGCCTGAGGTCAAATAGAGAAGGTCAATTCATCTAAAATGAATTCAATGAATTCTGCAATAAAAGAGGGCTCAAAAGATAGGTATCAACACCTAGAACACCATCATGGAGTGTGCAAGAACACTAATGATTGAGAAAAATGTTGCACCAAAATACTGGAGAGAAGTAATTAACACAATAGTTCATACACTAAATCGAGTTCAACTGAAGAAAGGTACAAACAAAATACCTTATGAATTATGGTATGGGTATAAACCTAATATTTATTTATCTCAAACTATTTGGAAGAAAATTCTATATTTGAAATATACAAAGAAAGGAAAATTTTATGCAAAAAGTGATGAAGGCATGTTCCTAGGTTACTCCAATAAAAGCAAGGCATGCAAATGTTTGAATCTTGTTACTCACAAAGTTATAGAAACTACACATGAAAATATTGATTAGTTTGCATAAAGAAGTTCATAATAGAGTAGTAAGGAGCCTGAAGACTACATAATATTTTTTGACTATGAGGAGGAACCTAAGACTATACCCAAATCACAAACAGTTGAACCCAAACAATAAAAAAATGAACATACCAAGTCACAGACAATACAACCTGAATTGCAGTTAGTGCAACCCAAGTCACAAGAAATACAACTTGAGTTATGGTTAGCTCAATCAAAGGAACTTGAGTCACTAACAAAGGAGCTTGAGAAAAAGCAGAAGATCACAAGCACAAAGAACCAAGTGAAACTAGTTCAGAAATAAGAAGAAGAGAGCCTAAACTTGTAAAATATGTCAAATGACATCATGCACTTGAAAAAATAATCAGAGGAGAGACAGATGGCATACTGACAAGGAACAAATTAAAATGTAGATTCTTGCATAGTGAACTTGAACCTAGATTTGTAAAAGATGCTTTAGAAAATAAAGGTTGGATAGAGGCAATGAATGAAGAAATTGAGCAAATAGAAAAGAATAATACCTAGTCTCTTGTACCTAGACCTAAGGATAAGAATGTGATTGGTAAAAAATAGATATTCATAAATAAGTTAAATGAGAAAGGAGAAGTAACAAGGAACAAGGCAATGATACTATGCAAAGGTTATGCACAAGAAGAAGGTTTTGACTGGGGAAAAAAGATTCCCCTATTGCAAGAATTGAAGGAGTTAGAATACTACTAGCATGTTGCACATAAAGAATTCAAAGTATATCAAATGAATGTAAAAACAATTTTCTTAAATGGAATCCTAAAAGAAGAAGTTTGCAGTGAACAACCTAAAGATTTCATTGATCCAAACAAAAGAGACATGGTATGAAAACTACAAAAAACTCTATATTGACTAAAGCAAGATCCTAAAGCATCGTATGAAAGGCTACATGGATATCTGGTAAGAATTAGTATTGAAAAGACAAATGATAATAGTAATTTGTGTATAAAGGAAGGACTACAAGAAAATATATTTCTAGTGGAAATATTTGTGGATGATATCATATTTGGAGGACATGAGATGTTATGCAAATATTTTGTTGAAGAAATGAGGAAATAATTTGAAATGTCTATGTTTGGAGAGATAAAATTCTTTGTTTGCCTACAAGTTCATCAAATGGAGGATGGAATATACATCACCCAGTCAAAGTACATCAAGGAAACATTGAAAGCATTGGAAATGGAAGATTCCAAACTAGTTGGAACACCTATATCTACTGGACATAAACTTTCAAAGAATGATGATTCAAAGGAGGTAAATCAAACTACTTACAAATCAATGATTGGGAAACTTCAATATGGGGTATAAAATAGACCTAATATTGCAATGATAGTTGACATAGTTGCAAGGTTTTCTACAGATCCTAAAGAAAATCACATGATGGCAGTAAAAAGGATTCTAAGGTACCTAAAAGGAACTGAAGAATAGGATCTATGGTATAAGATATGAGGAAACCTTGAGCTAAGAATCTTCATAGATGTAGATTGGGTAGGAAGAATTGATTACAAAAAAAGCACCAGTGGAGGAGCATTCTTTCTTGGATAGAGGTTAGTATCTTGGAAAAGTAAGAAGCAGAATTATATTTCTTGATCAATAGCAGTGGCAAAGTATGTTGCTACAATAGTTAATTGTTCTAACATAATATGGATCAAGAAATTATTGTCATGAATGAAGGAGGAAATCAAGTAACCAATGGTTATCTATTATGATAACACAAGTACAATCAATATATCCAAAAATCTTGTGATTCACACAAAGACAAAACACATTGCAAACAAGTATCATTACCCAAGGGAATTGGTTCAAGACAAAGAGGTGAGATTGGTATATGTGGACACCAAGGAGCATATAGCCAACATATTTACTAATGCATTACCTATGGATTCATTTATGTATCTAAGAGCTAAATGGGGGGTTATTCACCTTTCTGATGCTCACTAAAGCACAAGATATTGACACATCAACCAAGTTCCATTGAAGATCTATCAAGTTGATGTAGATTGTCATGCTTCAAGTGTGAAATACAAAACATATTGCATATGAATTAGTACAAAAGATACATAGTAACTTTAAAGTATGTATCCTTTGGAATTTGATGTCAAAGAGGGAGAATTCATTTGGAAGGCGCCAAGACAAATCTAGGAAGAATCACAAAGGTATTTGGCATGGATGAGAATCATAATGAAAATAAGGATATTATTTAATTGCTCATAATTTTATCATTGTATGTTGACATGTTGTATTTCCATCAATGTCAAAGAGGAAGATTGTTGGAAATAATTCTTCAAATTATATGTTGTGATTGATGTTACACAAATGTTAGTATTAACTAAGCAGTCAGGAAATGAAGGGTATTCAACATTAACCAAGCAGTCAAGCAATGAAGGAATTTTAGTATTAATCGAGTGGTCAGGCACCAAAGGAATCTAAGTGTTAACCAAGTGATTAATTCCAATAATGACCAAGTGCCAACAAATTACACTTGTTAATTAATTAACTAATTGAGGTAGACAAGTTGGATGTTTAATGATTATTTGAAAATGTATTCAAGCTGACTTGACAAAGCTTATGAATATATAAGAGAGATCAAGAAGTATAATGAAGGGGAAGACATGAAAAAATAAGATAGACATATGATCTAAGGATAAGGTAGAGTAGGCAAGTGTGGAAGATAAGCTATAAATACTATTTTCATCAGTAAGGATCCAAAGGTCAAGCCAAAATAGAGATTTGAATCTACAAAAGAAGTTGCTTCATGAATTAGGTCAAATTACTATTACCTTCTAATCATTGTAGCAGTAAAAGAAATCTCCTAACAATGTTGACTTAAAATTCAAATTGTAAATCCTTTAACAAGGTGATATTTCAAGATTGAAGTGTTTGAAGACCTCTAATCAAGCCACCTTTAACAGGGTGATCTAAATCCTCTAACAAGGTCATACATAATAGTATGTATTGTAACCTTAAGTTGGGTTGGCTCCTAACATCACTTCATAAGAGTGAAAATATTGTAAGTAGTTGCATGGTGGTTTTCCCAAATTGGGTTTCCACATTAAATTTTGGTGTCACCTATTTTCTTGTTATTTTCTTTATGATTTATATTTTGAAACTATGTTACTAAAGGTTAAAACAAAATAATATTCATAAGACTTCTTTGTTAAGCGAGCTACAAAAAAACCTTAGTTTTAACCGAGCTAGATAAAGAATTGCATTATCAATGAAAAGTCTGATTTGACATCTAGGGATAAGGAATTATTTTTGTGGTAACTAATTTACCCCTCCCTTAGTTACTCTCTCCATTTACAACAATTTCTGATCTTTAAAGGTGTCAATTTGAATTTTTTCATTATGTCTAATATGGCTTCCTCTATTCTTAACTTGTTAGTATCACTCATTTTATCATACTTTACAAACTTAAAATTTGATAAGCTTGCAAAGCTTTTGATGGTGTCACATACCTCATCAATATTTTTAGGCTTTTTTATATGCACTATGACTCGATGGTGATCAGGTTCATTAGATTCAATTTTCTCTACATCAACCTCTTCAACATAATTTTTCTTTATCAACCTTCTCCTCTTTGGAAAACTCTTAGTGGCTGGTATTTTTCTCTTATCTGCACTTATGCCACTTGACCTTTTACTGGGTTTTGTAATCTTTACTACACCTTTCTTTACTGGTGGTTCAACACTGACTACTAATAATTCCTTAGTTCTTAGTCTTAGTGGTGTAGGAGGAGAGAGGGTTTTAAACATTTCCTTCTTTTCATTCCTCTTCACCTTAAGCTCGATGATTTTTACCGTTCTAGACTTCTTTTTTGGTGGGGTGACAAGTGCCACAACTTTTCCCTATTTGTCTACAATTTCTTCCTCTTCCTTTGCATCCCTATCATTGTCTTGATCTTCTCCAAGACCTTGTGTAAGAATCAAAGGTCCTTTACCTTTGGTATGTGTGCCTAGTTTTCCCTCTAGTTCTTCAATCATTTTATTTATCATCTTATAAGTAGAAGCAATTTTAATCTCCGAAATTATTATTACTTTTACTTCATATTTGCCAAAGGGCTCAAACTTTGCATCAATTTCTTCTTTAAGTTTAGCAATAATGTCTGTACTCACATCATCAATCTCAATTTCATAACCAAAAGTTTTAAGACAAGCTACCCTCAACTTAATTGCCTGTACATATGTGTAATCAATATCAACTAGAAAATGCACATCATTATAAGATTTTCAACTAAAATGTTGAGATCCTTAATACTGTCCTCATTTTATGCTTGAATTCATCAAAATATCCATCTAGAATATTCTCAAAAATTTCTCCCAAATTCGTTATATACTTATTGATCTGACTTGTAGTAGGTTTTTCTTGTTCCTCATACAATATTTCCAAAATTAGGGAAATAACTCTAAGTATAAAAGAAAATACACATGATCAATGAACCAAACTTACATTGAATTATTTGCCTTCCTGACTGATACCAGGTTCTCTTCTAGTTGCAACTATTGTAACTCGGTAAGATAATATTCATGATCTTTCATCATATTTTTCCACACCTAATCTATACAACACACTATTCAATTGGCTTGACTAATAAAATTTATGAGAGATCACTCTCACTACAAACTCAATCATTGGATTAGTAATGGTTGAAATAGACATGGCATGTCCATTCCACTTAGCTTTCGTGTTTGCCTCAATTATTTGTTTGCTTTGGCAATGCTATGCATTATCTTCGTTGTCAAATGTAGGGTATTTGGTGACAACATGAATCATCTTCTTTGTAATTTTCACTAGTTCACTCTCTAGCCATAACTCCATATCATGAATTCTTCTCAACATGGCTTGGATCCATTCAATTTTGAAATTTCTTGGAAAATCTAGGCCACGAGTTAACCCTTCCTCTCAACAATCTTGAACTCATTCTTTAGTATTCTTTCATCACATAATTTCTCATACACCACACAAATTTCATAGTCTCCCATTTCACTAATTTTACACATATAACATCTTTGTATATGATAAATCATAATGACCCTAGGTGGTATCGATGATAACACACCCATTGAATCTCCTTTCATGGCAATTTCAGGAATAGCATGATATTTTGGTGGAGGACAAGTGATACTTTTCACCAATTGAACATTTATTACCTCTCCTTGATTCTTCACCACTAATGTTAATAAAGATTCCATTTTCCATGTTAGGGTTTTAGGATTTTTCCTCTTGAACAACTCAGCCCAACTAGAAATCAATAGTTGACCACTCTTCCTCTGCTAATTTGCTCCCAATCGCCTTTGAAAATTACTTCACAAATTTCTCAAATCGCTCTATGCTCTCAAAATCTAGATGCAAGATGTCCAAAATGCCTTGAAATTATTGATTTATACCTTCATTAGTTCAAGTTAGGTCTTCCATAAGTTTTTTTACTTAGGTGGAATTCAACTATCTTGATCATTACTAAACTTTTGAACTTGATCTTCATTGTGCAGCTTAGTCAATACCATCTAACTCAGCCAATACATCAATTTGTCATTGCGGGTACTTAGTCCATATCACAATACTTGGTCAATACAAACAATATTATTGATGACTGACACCAAAAATGTAATTGCTTCCATTGTACTGTTCTTTCCATAAATCTATTTTAATGCATCTTTTCTCATGTATATATGAACTTTGGCACAATTTATGTTAGGAACTAATGTAGGATAAGTCAAGTATACAATTCCTTACATATCTTTCTTGATCAATTTGAGGTGGTGTGATCACATTCTCCATTGGATTGGGTGATCATATCTTCATTTGTTCCACTACTTCTAACTTGCACCTTTTTCTTCCAAGTTTGATTCATCTCCTTCCTTGTTTGTTCAACATCCACTTTGCTTTTACCTTTGATGTGTTCATTGTTTGGTACTGATGCTTGGTTTGGTATTGATGCTTGGGTCCTATAATTCTTATTCACATGTCCAACCTTGTGACAACTAAGACAAAATTTCTTAGGTGCATTGTCATGCCTTCTAGTTGTCTAGTTAGGCCTTGTCTATGATTTGCATTCATGTGATCTATGCCTATACTTTTGAAAATTATAGCAATATCCCTCAAATATAGGTGTAATAGGTGTATTGTGCCTATTTGATTTATATTCATGTGATAGATGACCTTTTTCTGCAATAAAAGTAGTTACTAGTAAAATTAGGTTTAGGGTTTTGCATACCTTTCTTGCTTCTATAAAGATTTGCAATCTGCCAAACTTTACCACAATGATAACACGTAGGTTTTCTTTTTTATTTAGAATTTATTTGTTCTCCACTTTTGGATGATTCTCCTTCTTTTGTAGATGAATAATGCTTGATATGCCCTAATCCATAGGTGTCACTGTATGACCTAGGTGATCTCTTTAGTTCTTCAAAATATCTTATTGTTTTACTGGGCGTGTTCATTATTTCCTCAATTTCTTTTTCATATCTTAACTTTTTCCTCAGTTAGTTACTTTGTGATCTCATATTTTCTATCTCCATGGCTTTCCTATTTAGTTCTTGATTTGCAAGTATCAGTTGATTCGTCATATCTAGCTGAGTATTTGTGATCTTTTGAACATTAGTATGATAGTCATTTTCCTTTTCTTTTCTTCGACCATGACTTTTTCTTCTTTATCTTTATTTTTATGTTTGGTCACTTCACATACTCTTGTTGACTCAATTTCATATTCCCTTTTCAATGCTCTCATGACTTCTTCATTTAGAATATTGTTCTTTTCCAATAGATATGCAATGGTTGCATCACTTTTAGTGTAATTTCCATCATGAAGAAATCCTTGTGCATCAATTTCAAGATGAAGTGTGTCATTTTGTTGAATAGCCATATCTTTTCTCTTTCTGAGGGATTATCTCAAATCCTCTCTTGTTGCTTCAAGTTGTTGCAGTAGGAGTTGGATGTCAATCATTTGATTGTCAATAATCTATCCCAATTTGTAAGCCTCCATCTCCAAGAAATGAAGTCACAAGTTGTTAGATGATGTAGAGGCATATGAGGGTTAAGGTTGTTCACTTAGATGTGGGTTTGGGTCAAAATTTACTTTAAGGGGTCATAAATTTTGACTCAGATGTGGGTTTTGGCTGAAATTTTATAGGAAATTGCATGAGAAGGAGTTATTTGGATTGCTGA
This sequence comes from Cupressus sempervirens, assembly GCA_028749045.1. NCBI lineage: Eukaryota > Viridiplantae > Streptophyta > Pinopsida > Cupressales > Cupressaceae > Cupressus > Cupressus sempervirens. Next base: position 686,069,004 of record CM053788.1, on the reverse strand, counting down.
TTTAGCTCAACTTGATAAATGACCATTTTGACATTTTTCTGGGAGCCTGAAATATCATATTGACCTTTAAAATTAGTTTTTTGTGTTTTTTCCAATTTTTTAGAATTTTGTAATAAATCTGAAATTAGTTTTTTTGATTTCATCAATTAGTTGGAAATTCATCTTGCCTTAGTTGGGGGCTTTTCTTGGGAAAAAATGGGATTCATAGGATGGGTTTTAAAAATTATAAAAAATGAAAAAATCCATTTTTCCCAAAAACTGCCAAATATGGTAAATTTTGAAATTGTAATAAGGTGGTGTTTTATTTCGTGGATAGGTAGAGTAGAGCCGCAAGAGTTTAATGAAATATTATGGCATTCTAAAACTTTGATGTTGTAATTTTTTGAATTATTCTTTGTAAGAGTTGAGGGTTACAACATTATACTTCTTTCAAGAGAATCAATGCTCTTATACCAATTGTTGGATGTTTATTGGGAAAATGAGATACTTAGAGCGGGGGTGAATCAGGATCTATAAAACTTTTAACCTTTAAAACTACTTGATTGTATTCACCATATTAACTATCTCATATCTATTTTATGCACAACAAAACTAGAAATATCAAATGTTAAAATAGATCAAACCATGTATCACATCGATGAAATGTAAATACATAACACAAAATATTTTGGTTAACCATAAACCCTCCAAGGTGAAGTAAATTTGGGGTGGGGATGACACCCACAAATCTTCACTACTTTAGTAATATAGTTAAACTATTAGGACTACAAATTTGATCACTTTTGATGATCTGCACTTTGAGAGGTATGCTCGGTTAACAACTATATAAGACTATTAGGTCTACCTTGATTAAAGGATTTAACACTTACAATGAAGTCAAGACTCTGCTAAGAGATTTACATAGGCTTGTTAGAACCACTATGTTAAGAGACTTGCCCTGATTCAATGCATCAAAACTAATTCAATTTGTCAAAATCGATTCAATATATAATCCTTCGATATGCACTTACAATGGCGATTACATATCTTCTCCTTCCATTCTCTAATCTAATCTCCAATCTGATATGTCTTTACTTTATCCTTCACTACTTCAATAGGTCACTAAACTCAGTTACTTCACAACTATTATTTGTAGCCTCCAAAACCTAACTTCTCCACATAATACTTCACTTTACTTTGCACATACACTTCTCCTCTTTGTCTCTATATCAAAATAGGGTTTGGATCTTTCCTTTTAAAGACATCTATTAATTATTCTAAAATAAGATCAATGATCTAGATGTTTCCATTCTTACCTCTTCATCTAATTTTTTTGTTCATCCCGCATAGGGATAGATGATCCACAAAAAAAATGGGTAAAAAACTTTGTAACAAACTCTACAAACATTAAATGTTGTTTACATGTCTTGAAAATGGTTTATCTCAAAGTTTGTAGCATTTCAAACATTCATGTTCACTCTATGTTACTTGACACATGATGTCTCTGATTTTTTGTCATAACTTTTCTTCCTGTTGTTACTCAACCTTAACTAACTTGGCTCCTTCTATATGACTCGGCCTCTATGTGCTCTATCTGCTTGGCATTAACTGCACTTGGCTTATATGAAACTACTTGGTGACCAAATACTTGCTCGACTCCTATAAAACTTTCCTTATACATGTTTATTTATAATTCTTTACATGACTCATCCTATATAGAGTATCTCAGCCACAGTGATGACCGACTAGCATTGCCTTGTATATGACTAAGTGTTAGACACTAATAGATTGAAAAACTTAGGGAGATCAACATTTATCATAATAACTATGATATTTATAAAGTAATTACTAAGAAAAAATATTCTTATAATCAAACTTAATATTACAGTATTGTGTTCTTGAAAAATATAGTTTTATTCTACTTTTTTTTTTAATGTTTGTTAATTATATACTTATATAATATAAACATATAAAAGTAACCTTGAATCTGATTTGAAGTTATCTTTTGTATTAATTTCATTCAAAACTTGTATTCAAGTTATACATTTTTTTATTTATATTTTTTTAATTAATTAATTTGCAAACCATTTTATTTATTAAAAAATAGGCTTGTCATTGGATGCGCAAAATTCAATGAATACTAGTTTAACTTGATGGGTATAATATATATTGTGAATTGTATAGGGAAGATGAGTAGCATTCGAACACAAAAATTGGAACTATTCTAATTTTATTTTTCCTTGCAATTTTCATTTGGGTGTGATATTAATGTAAATATATTACTAATCACACCTCCACTTGCAAATTTGTTTTCATATCCAATGGTTGTTTGAATCAAGTGTGACTAGACCAAGGACACCAGAACACCTCTTAATAACTTTCTCTAGCACAAAGAATTTGGCTACATAAGGGATCAGTCTCACAATGCTAATGGAACAAGCAATATTTCATGATGCATGAGCATACTATGTTACCTTGCTATCATGCTTATTATTAATGAGTTTTAGTGTTGACCGAGCTCCATCATTACTGAGCACCAATATTACCAAGCTCTAGTATTGATCGAGTTCCTGTGTTGATTGAGCTTCTTCAAGTGTTGAGTTGGCTCAGTGATTTCTTTTGGTACTCGGTTCCTTATTTGTATGAGTTTTTCTGTGTTGGTTATTAGTGAGAGATGACTCGTTCAATTAATTTGTGTTGTGCATCATGCATTTAGGATGTGTGCACACCATTATAGGGCCAACCTTCTCTAATATGAAGATCTAGAATCTTCTATAAGTCGTTTTGGCATGTATAAGTAGTGAATCTAGGATTAGGTTAGAAACAAGAAGATGAAGTAGGAGGATCATAGAATTTAGTGAGTGAGAGCCTGGATATTTGATCGCAATTTTATCATGTTGGATGTACTTTGATGTATTTTTATCATTGTATTGGTCATAACCTAGAAGGCCTTACATCCAAGCATGTTTGTTGATATTTTGATGAATCAATAAGATTGTTTTGTCTCTCACTCTCTCCTTGGTGTTATTCTCAGTGTTTTCTTCCATTGTGTTTACTTAGCAAGGTGGTTTTATAGTTAGGTGTGCGTCTAGTGCTAATTACCCTACTTGCCCTTGTGTCAAGTGGTATCAGATCCTAGTTCATCCTTGTGGAGATTGGATTATGTAGAAGCCAAATTGGTTTTGGTTGTAGGGTAGATAATCAATGAATTGTGCCTATAACTTATAGAGGGTTATGATCTTGTGGGAACCTTTTTGACAAAATGGTTCGAGGAAGAGGAAATGATGATAATTATATTATGGATATGTTGAGACAATTTGTAGTGAGATTAGATGTTGTTGAGATAACCTAGAGGAGAGGACTACACCTTAATGATGTTAGTGATACCTGGAGCACCAAACCCTAATCCTAAACTTGAGATGCAATATAATGAGGAAAGACTATTATGAGTCATGTATAGGGAAATTTCAAAATCTATTGTTGAAGTGACAAGTTATGATGGAAGATTGGATACCAATGCTTTGTTAGATTGGATTTTTGAGATGGAGAAATTCTTTTAATTTGAAGGCACTCCTGATAATAGGAAGGTGAAGAAAATTGTTACTAAGTTGAAAGGTCATGGCTAACTTAGGTGGGAGCATTTATAAATTCATAGACAAAGGAAGGGCAAATAAAATATATGAACCTAGCTGAAAATGGTCAATAATTTGAAAAATAAATTCCTCCTTGCATATTATTAAGTGAACCTATTGAGGAAGATGCAAAAATTGAGATAAAAGGACATGAGTGTGAAGGAATATATTGAGGAATTCTATAGATTGGACACTAGATCTAGACATGTTGATGATGAGATGGAAAAAGTTGCAAGGTACCTGAATGGTTTGAGATATACAATTCAAGATGAGATAAGTTTTGTGAAATTGGATAGTATGGATGAAGCATACCACTATGCCTTGAAAGCTAAGGAGATCTTGACAAAGAAGCATGAGCAAAGATAGAGATGTAGAGGTGGAAGATGTCAATGAGGTAGAGGTAGATTTTATGGAGAAAGTAGAATATTTTACAATCACATATCACATAAGGTAAAGGTCGAGTGGAAAAATGATGATATAGGCAAGGCCAAGTGGAGAGTTGCTAGTTCTTACTAGGGAGGTACTAGTTCTTATCAAGGTAGAGTTAGTTCTTACACTAAGGGAGGTTTTCATGGTACTTGTTTACGTTAACATGAATACTAATGGTATTTCTTTGGAGGAGTATCCTAAGCATTGGGGACATTTTTGGCATGATTGATATGTTACATTCATGACTGTGTTTTTCATTGATGTCAACATAGCATTATTTCTATGAAGATTGGCAAGGTAGCAAATAGAGAATGAGGTCATACAAATGGATTATTAATGATCATGTCAAGTATGGTTAAGTGTGTGTTCTACACTATGTCTTGATGAAGTGGTAAAGTGCACATATAGAGAGTCAAAGACATGTAGAAGATATGCTTGATTTATAGAGAACAATATACAGACATACTACCTAAGAAGCATTTTATGATGTTTGGATTGTATCTCCTAATAGAGACAAAATCATGATATGCAAGGTTAGAAAATGATAGTCAACAAACTAATGATGACATTAGTGAGTACGCAAGGTCTTAGGTCATACGTGTGAGAAGTTGTAAAGACTATGAGCATAAAATGATTTGAAATTACGAATAAATGTAATATTTTGTAATATCTTAATGTGGTCCTATTATAATTAATTAGGAAAGTGTCGAGGCCAACTCAAGGAATTATTTTAAGGACATGGTATAAAGGAAGTATATTTTCCTTTTTTGGGAAATAAGCATGAAGTGTGGATTGTGCAAACAAGAACAGAGTATTTGGTAAATGTGAGAAAGCAATCCAAGGGATTATTAGATGCAAATTTGGTGATCTAGTATTAATATTAGGATAGAGGAGTGGTGTGGTTGATATGATAGAGAAAGAGTAAGTAAATTTACTATTTATTCTATTATCTACAAGGAATAATACAAAGATCAGTTGGACAATGAGTTCAGTGGTCTTGCCCTTGAAGTTGTTTGGATAGTGGGTCCAGGTACCTTCTACAACTCCTAATAGGAATTCAAAGTCTCTTAATAGGGACTAATATGTACTAAATATATTTTATTGGCTCCCAAAATATTCCATCCTCTAACAAGGAATATTTATATTAGTAAATCATTTTTTGGGTACCATCCCCATCGGAGTTGTCCCTCTGATCAAGGGTTTCCCTAGTTAACACATCTGGTGTTATTGTGTATGATTATCTTGTTATGGTTGTTGATTATATTACTCATGTGCTTAAGGAATAATAAATTTGATAAATTTTCTAATAGTTGGATAACTAATTCACTCCCCTTCCCCCTCCCCTCCTCTCAATGATCTTGGTGGACTTTACTTTCTAACAATTGGTATCAGAGCATCAGGTCCTTGAAGAAAAAGCTTAACAAATTTAGGAGATGAATGACGGGTCACTTCATCAAAGAAAGTCCTAAATTTGATGGATTTAACTATGATAGCTAGAAGGAGAACATGAAGACTCATTTTATATGTATGGGTTTAGGATATTGGCTTTTGACAAAGAATGACAAATAGATTGTGGAAGAAAGCAAGCTTGAGGAATGTTGTAAAGCTGAAAGAGATCTATTTATGTGCAATATGTGAGCCAAAGAAGCATTACTATCAGATCTTCATTAAAATGAATACAGTTAGGTAAAGTCTTTAAAAACATCTCATAAAATTTGGAAGGCTTTAGAAACTAATTTTGAATGAGATAAGCATGCTAAAAGAGTAAGACTATTGAATTGGATATGTTTGTTTCAAGATGATAAAATGATGGAAAATGAATTTGTACGAAGCTGTATTGGTAGAATATATGAAATTTTTGGAGGAATTAAGTCTTGTGATGGATATAAAGAGGAAGATAAGATTGTATGGAAGATTATGAAAACCTTAACACCACCATTCAAAAAAGTAGCACGAATGATTGAACTTTTGATATCCTACACTAAAAAGTTCAACAAAGACACTTTACTTGGGAGATTCAAAGAAACATAATCAAGTTTGAGGCAGTTTGGATAAATGACCAGAGTGGAGACAAGTTTTAGTGCATTGAGTTTCTTTCTTTATTTTTAAAGAAGTGTAAGCACCAATGAAGACAATGCTAGCAGTGGTAGATCTAGATCTAAAGAAGACATGAAAATTGAAGATGGAATAACCTTGCTTGTGAGAAGAAAACTAGATAGTAAGAAAAATTTCAAATATTGGAATTGCAATTAATTTGGTCATTATGATTCTAAGTGTCCTAAAAGAGAGAAAAATTATAGAAGGAATTTCAAGCCTAGAAGACCTAGAGATTGTTTGTATGAAAATGAAAATGATGAACCTGAGGAAAGAGTTTAGAGTGAAAGTGATGATGAGTTGGGAATTGTCTTTATAAAAGAAGCGATTCATGAAAAGTAAATTAGAGAGGAAAAATCCCTAGTTTTAAAAGTTGAAAAGAAATTTGATTGGATTATAGACAATGGATATTCACATCATATAACTGGTGACATGAAAAAGTTTATTAAGTTCAAAAATCATGATGGAGGAATTGTTAGAGTTAGTAACAATGCAACATAACACATCATGTGGATAGGATCTATCACTCTTGATGGAAAGACTAATATCGATGATGTTTATTTTGGTGATGGATTAAAGAATAACTTGTTGAGTGTTGGACAATTGGTTAATAAAGGTTATTAGTTGAAGTTCATAGAGAATATTTGCATTATCAAAGACAAAGATGGTAAGTTGGTTGGAACAGGTACAAGATCCAGAGATAATGTATTTCAATTGAACCCTACTAAGATGACTTGTTTGGTTCTAAGAGTGGATAAAAGTTGGTTACGACATAGAAGGTTTTTTCATATAAACTTTGATAACATTGTGAAGGCTAGTAGTACATTTGTAGTCAGAGATTTTCCTAGAATCATGAAGCCTACTTATGTTGTTTGCTAAGAATATATTATGGCTAAGTAGAAGAAGGTTTCTTTTCCCAGTAAGAAGTTCACTACCACAGAGAAATTTGAGATTTTTTATATAGACTTGAGAGGTCCTACCTATTAGTGAATAGTTTTTCCCCTCAATTATTTGAATTTATATCAACAACAAAAATAAATTTCACCACAAATGAGTCTTGATAACTTGCACAGACTCTCTATGTTTCAAAGGAACAACTCCATTCTACAATAATTTATCAATACAACTCTTGTTGTAAATGAATTATGACATTTGTTCTTTTGACCTAAAAGAACTAAAGGAAAATGAAAATATCCTCTCATTTAACCAAAAAAGAATGCTATAGATTGAGCAATCAACATTCAATATATGTCATATGATACACAGCTTAAAATTCCAAATTTCTAATCAAGCTCACCAAACCAAACAAAAGGAAATATAACTTCAGCACAATTAATGAAACGACATCTATGTAGGAAATAATTTCACATGAATTCTATCACCTAACAAGACAAACACGTGATTATCAAATAGATGCACAAGAAAAAACCACATGATCAAATCTATTATCATTTACTTTACCGTTCATTCAACAAAAGGGAAATAAGTAAACTTATTAGAAAAAAGAAAGATACTAAGTCTAGAGAGCCAACCTTTAGATCAATCAAAACATTACATATATAGCCACGTAGGGATTTTTGAATTTGTTCCAAAAATGTAACTCCTTAAGGAATTCTAAATTTTTTAAATGGAAAGTCTTAAAGCAAAGTTAACTAAAAATAGGTAAATGACGCAGATGGCTCTTTGATCATCCCCTAAGCTCTAGCTATATCAATGACATTAGCATGAGGGTCTTGTGATTTAGAGAAAATTCTGCCATTTTCTTTCCAGACTCTATGTGCTATGAAGACACCAACCAACTCCTCTTGTTGTGGGATGCCTAGCTACTCCAGAAGAAGCTTCCACATCTTCATAATCCTATAGATATGATCAAGATTTTTTTCTTGTACATCCAAGTGGTCAATGCGGATGATCATCATGGAGTCTACTTTGGTGACAATGGTTAAATCCTTGACAGAGACTTCACTCATTTCCTTCAACAGTTTAATCTTAGAGAAAAAGGTCATTTCCACTTCCTTTGGGGATTTTTCATTCTGATCTTCATTCCCCATAATCTTGACATCAATTCATTTAATATCAACCACTGAGATTTCTTTCAGACACCCCACCTCTTTTAGCAGTTCAGAGTATTCTTGTAATCCCTATTCCATCAGTATGTACCTCCATTCTAGGGTAGCTCTGGTGATGAATAGAAAATTACCATTGAACTTGGCTTCTAAATTTTAATTCAAGAATCTATCTATGTCATATTCCTAAACCTCTATATTGTCAATGGCATACTCATCCCATTTAATCTTTTCAATATTATAGGCATTCATCTTTGATTCTAGGGTTGTCATCAATTTATCAGCTCTTGCATTGGTATTTCTAAAGTGAGATAAATAACTGGTCACTTAGGCATGAACTGCATTCAACCACTCACCATAGGCTTAGAAAATGGAATATTCCCTTTTAACATGTTCAATAAAATTATTATTTAGGGGAGATTCAACATCAAAGATAAAAATGGGAGTAGGTCAAGCTTCTGCATTTGGGCTCTAAATTTTGTGAATGTATTTAGCCATTTTCCACAGTGATTCCTTTAGCTCATGCTTATCTCTTTGATCTTTCCATATGCCTTGGGAAATCCTAGAGTTACCCTCCCTCCACATCTTCATATCTATTGCTCTAGAGGTAGGGCCAAGGATGGATTTCTCAGCTGTATAATCTTGGGGCTGTATTTCATCTACACCTTTCTTAGTCATTGGCTTCATCACTTATCCTACCCACTTCCCTATATTCTCATCAATACTCAACATAGTTTCAATCTTTTCCTTTTTGGCCTTAGGGAACTTCCCAAGACATTTTCTTACCATATCACATAATAGGAAAGTTTTCAACACTATACTCCTTTTCTTACTCATTGATAACTCAAACTAATTAGGGACAAAAGGATTCTTTTTAGGAGGAGAGGTTGGTAGCACAAATGATGAACTGAGTGCCATTGCACTCAAAGTGTTACCCCCTTCTATTACTTGTTGATTCCCCTATTCCATCTCACCAATTGGAGTTTCAATAGAAGTTTCATCCCTTAAGTCAAGATTGATTGTTACTAATATATCACAAGTCTCCTTCAGGCCACTCATCTACTCCTACTTTTTCCTACTACAAGAATGAGTCAACTTGATGGAAGGAGGAAGATGAACTAAACCTTGAATAGAGTGTTTAGGTTTAGCACTTCACTTTATCTATCCTACAACAAGAGAAGGAGCAATTTCATTAGTACCAAGAACAACTAAAGCCTAACTAGTACTAGCACTAACCTTTTGAACACTACAAGAGACTAATTTTGACTATATTTTTCTTATGAGCCATTGTTCTATTCTGGTTAGGATAGATAGGGTTCTTGATGGGGACACAACCCAAACACAAAATGGACACAATAGGAAAGGGAAAATTTTATTAACTATGAAAATATGCTAGTACACTTAGTGCAGAGAAACAGACTCCAAAACATGCCCTATGGGCTTACAATAGCATAAATCTGGAGATAAATTCTTCTCCCAGTACCTTCTCTCAAACTCCACTCTGAACTTCCTTTTACAATGCTAGAAATGTTCTTAAATAGACCCCAAAGGGTTAAGGATTAGGAATACATTCTAGAAAGTGCTAGTTGGCATCCACCAACCAAATAGAAGGCTCTAGAAGTCACATTAGAAGTTGGCACAAAATTAGAAGAAACCAAAAATGGTAACTGAACTTCCAGGAGGCATAACTTTTGAGTCGTAGCTATGATTGACAAACCGTTTACATTTTTAGAAAGCTCTCAAAGTGCTCTATAGCCTATGGACTAGCTTCGCTCATCCCACATTTTTCAACCCAATTCAAGGTCATTTAATGCCCCTAACTTGACTTTGAAGCATTCTTAGGAGGTCTCTAGAAACTGAAAAAATTGTGATAACTTTCAAACCGTGGGGCCTTTTGACCCGATTGTTTTTTTGGAATGCTCTAAATTATAATTACATTCATTTGGAAAATTTACACCCTCTAATATACCAAAATTATGGCTCAATTACATACTCCTATTTTTCTGGCATTTACATGTATCCCAAGGTGTTCAAATACTCTAACCTAGAACACTGATAGCAGAACTGTGAGAGTTGGAACCTTTATTTGACCCAAATGGGTATCCAGAAATAAAAACTCATGAAACAAAAACTAAGTCTAAGTACATTTTTTTGGGTGACACAAGATTGCCCTTATACCTCTAGATGCTCCTGCATCAGTTCTTGTATGCAAGTCATCCTCCTCTGGCATTTTCTAGTCAATTTATGACAATGGGTAAGCTTCTACTTGCTCAATGTAAGTTGGATCAATAATTTATTCATCTACTTCTTCAATTACCCTAGAATTATCTAGTAGGAGATTGAAATATTTGATTTGTGCTAGAAACAACCTAGACCATAGCCTCTCCTAAACTAAAAATCATCTTGACAGTTAGCCCAAAAATATTTTTAATGGGGAACATGGATAGTAGAGGAATCTAGATCAAAGTATCTTAGGGAAAACTCTTAACTATCAAAGTTAGGTCTAGCAAAATAGGTTAACATGTTTATAGATTTAATCTTAGCTTTAAGCTTAAGGGCATCTTGCATTGTCTTGCATTTTTAATGTCTGAGTTCAACAAGGAAGGTGTAACCATAACCTTTTCAAGTTTAAAATTCTTGTCAACATCCACCAATTGTCCACATATCTCAATAAACACAAAAAAATCAAAGTAGTGATGAAGTAACCTTAGAGGCTTTCCTTCATTTCCTCCAATCTTGAGGTAGGTGAACTTGGGGAATTAAGTAAAGAAACTATCGTAAATATCAATCAATTGAGTGGCTTCCTTTGTCAACCTCGCATTCTATTTCCCTTGCAATTCAAACTCCAATTTTTTGAAACCCTCAAGGTTTTTATTCTTCTACAAGAGAGGATAGTAGTTATAAATAGGCATTCTTGGATTATAGTTTGAGTGTGGTCAACCCTTCCATTCTCTGCCACAAGCTAGGATATAAAACAAATAGGAGGTCATATAAAATCTAGAAATTCTAGAAGCTTGAGAAAGTTCTTGTAGCTTAGTATCTATGATATTCATCCAATCAATGAATTTATCATCTCCCAAGATTGTCTGGATGAAAAAGTACATCTAATTCTCCCAATGAAAGGCATGTGGGTTCCCCTTCACTCTATTCAGCTGTGTAATGATATCCTTAATCTCAGAGATCATGTGTTCTCTGGTCAATGGATGTAGAAGGTGAGAACCCCCTCTCTCAGATTTGAAAATCCAACCTTTTGCAATGATAGTATTAAATTTAGTGACATCTATGGAGAATTGTGTATGGAAGAACTAATAATCCATTCCTCATAGATTTCACGTAGAGGGATCCTTAGTGCACCCATCCTAGCAACTCGGTTAACATAAACTAGGACTTTACCATTAAAGGCATGGATACTTTTTTTGGTTGCATCATACCTATCTTTGCATGCTAGGACTAATTCAGGACAGGGGAAAGCTTTAGCGAAGTAGACACTTGCAACAAACTGCTAGCTAAGACTCTTTGAGATATAGAACTGGGTTTTGGGTTTACAAATATAGCCAAAAATTTACTGATATCTTCTTTTGCAATGAAAGTGTATTCAATGTTAGGTAGAACAATACTTATAATAGTCTTCTTAACCTTATCAGGAAACTTAGGGGAGAATGCAATAGCCATGGTAGGAAAGTTAACTAGAACAAAACAAAATAGAAAGAATGCACAACCCTTAAGATAATGCAAGAAATAAATGTCACCTGAAAATGAAGGGCTAGAGACTCACCGTGCCATGTGCATGCAAGCTTGCTGAAATAGAATGCTTAAGCTACCTCCACATATTTCCAAATGAGACTAAAATAATCTTTACTAAAAACAACAATGGCAAAGGAAAGAAAATGAGGTAGCTTCCTTTTAATACATAAAACCTAGACTTAAAGAATGCAAATGGATGACAAGACCAGTGACAAGACAAGTATTTTCAATCATTAAAATCTCACCTAATTTCCACACATGTCATGACATGCCTTTCCATCATTACCTTTAACTCCTAATTAATACATATCTTTTAGTAGATTTTGTTAAAAAGTTGCACTTTCACTAAGCTACCAGCCTGGACACATGGCATTGAAGGCATTAATATTTTTAATGAAGTGAACATGAACAATTGAACTACAACATAGTTCAATGTTCAAGTTCAGAAGTCAAGATATATTGGAAACTATGCTCTTTGACAACAAGAACTAGACACAAAGGTGAACGCATGAACTTTGAACCTTGAAAAAAGTGTTCGATGTTCATGTTCAACTTCAATGATGAGAAAAGTATCCTTGAGACAAATGAATTTCTAACTTGACCAAAGAAAACTGATGAACTTATGAACCTTGAACCTTGAACAATGTGTTCAATGTTCAAGTTCAAAGATTTGCTTGACCAAAAGACTTGAAAATAAAGAGTGCCAAACTAGTTAATGTTCATAACAGGGCTTTGATAGGATACCATCTTTTAACAATGGCTTTAGAAATACCATGAACATGTAAAAGAAATAAATGTGGACCATTCATAGGTAAAAACTAGCTCTGACTAGGATTTAGATTGTAAGGGACTGAAAAGGAATTCAGACATCTCTTGTTTCACACTAACACTTAAAAAATAGAAAAAAAACCTAACTTAAGACACAACAAAATAGAAATGAATCTAATCTAAAACATGAAAAAATTGAAAAGTAGAATGGAAGACACTAAAGCTATAGAAGTTTCAAATCTTCTTTGTTATAAGATAGGGGTAAATCAGTGCCATCTAAGTACTTGAACCTAAAAGAGTTTTCCCCAAGAACCTTACTAATTTCGAAGGGCCCTTTCCAAAGTGATTCAAAATTTCCACGTGCACTCCTTGGTTCTCTTCTTTTATCCCATAGCAATACCTAATCATTCTCCATGAAACTCATGGGCCTGGAAATCCTATCAAATATCTTCTTAAGTCACACTTACTGAATAGTTATATGATCAACCACTCTTTCTCTTTCTTCTTCAATCTTTGTGAGATTTTAAAAAAAAATCTCTAATGAATTCTAAAACATTTCATCTCCAATCGCCTTTTACAATTTGATCGTGGCTAGTTCCAATCGTAGAGATAGTTATGCTTCAAACTATATACCAGTTCAAAAGGTATCATCCTGATTTCTCTCTTAGGAGTAGTCCAATCAGCCCATAGCACTTCAAACAATTTTTTATGTGAATCTCTCACATTTTCACTCACCAATTTTCTCATTATTGAAATTAGGTTCTTGTTGGAAGACTCTACTTGACCATTCCCTTGTGGAAAGTAATTAGAAGAATGAGAAAGGAAAATCTCATCATCATAGTAGAACAACTAAAGTTCTTTTGAGGAAAAGTTTGGGCATTATCAATTACTAGTTTCTCAGGTACTCCAAACTTGACCAAAATTTTTTCCATTAAGAATTTACTCACCATTTCAAAGGTAGTCTTTTTAATAGGTATTTCTTTGACCCGCTTGGTCAAGTAGTCAGTAGCTATTAGAATATAGGTGTGACCTACACTTGAGGCTAGATTGATAGGTCCTAAAAATCTAAACTATTGGAAATATTATGACAAGCTAAGTTACTGAGAGGGGAGGGGTGAATCACTAACTTCGAAAACTTTTATCCCAATTAGAAATTAATCCTTTATATGAATTTTGATCTAACTTCATGCATGAGAAATTGAAAAACATGAAAGCATACACAACACTTTAACACAAAATATGGTGACCTAGAAACCTTCCAAAAAGAAAGTAAAACTAGGGTGAGGATGATACCCACAAGCTTTAGTACTGTAGTATAAAGTTGGCATGTTAAAGCTTACAATGATCACTTCTGATGATATGCCTTGTTAGGAGCAATAAGGATAGCTAGGTCCACCTTGTGAAAGGATTTACAAACATACAATAAAGTATGAACTCAGTAATGAGATTTACATAAGACTATTAGGTCTACCTTGTTAAAGGATTTCACTGATCCACTTGTTAGGATGAAATAGTAGATGATCTCTAGTTTGCAACTTGGTTTGCTAAATGAGATTCCTCTGAGTGTACATATCACATTGTTGTGATAGATGAATCTTTGTTGCTCCTTATACTATTGTAGCCTTTGTAATTCACTCTTCTGCTCTTTTATGATGATTACATTACTTTCTCTTCGATTCCATACATGTTTTGGATGTGATACAATACATTACATATATATCAATCCAATCACACAATTAAAAAGTCAGATATAATACAAGTTTACACAAATATTACAAAGTCAACCAAAGTGTAGAAACTTGAGCTCTGAAGATTGACTTGGTGAGGTTCTGATACTTGGTGTCCACTATCAATGTCTATCATCATCATGCACTTGGTAGACATAGAAGCTTAGTCCATACTAATCACTTCCAAGTAGTCTTGAACTCAATCTACACTGGTGACTTGGAAAATTTTGTGAAACTTGGCATATAAACCAAATCACTTGGTTAACATTGCATAGCTTCATAAACACTATCACCTCAAGCTCAGTATAAACTGAGTCTCTTGGTTAACATTGAGTAGCTTGATCAACACTAGACTCACATCACATCAACTGTGAACTCAATAAACACTGCACAACTTCATTTACCCTAGTAAACTTGGCATACACTGAAATTCCTGGCTGGCATTGCCAAACTTCAACTTTGTAGTAACTACTCAGTTCCAACTAAAATCTGTCGATAGGAATTGGTAGAAACTGTAGGACTTGGTAGCAATTGAAATGCTTGGTTAACATTGTTAATTGTATAATATGCTCAGTATGAACTCACAATCTAAATAAGTGTATCTCATTAATAACAAACATGACTAGAATGTCAATAATCTCCCCCTTTGGCATTAGTGACCAAAACACTTATTCATCAAAATTGAATTATCCATCACCTTATATCTCCAACTCGGTAGAGTATACTATTTTTGAGATTTTTCAAAATTGTTTTTGTAAAGGATACATTTTTGTACATGGTAATGCTTCCTCCAAAGATAATATACAGTATACTATACATACAATATATATTTCTTCTTACAATCTTCTCCCCTTATCTTTTTACATCATTCTCCTTATGAATTTTAGGGATTCTCCTCTTTATATCATCTTGTATATTCTCCCCCTTTTGACATTAATGCCAAAGATTTATATTATATGTATTTACATAGTAATGCCAAAATGAGACAACAAATCTGACTGTACCTTTAGTATGATTGCCAAAGTCTTGTCCCAATTCTCTTGCAAGACCTTGCATGTGTGCAATGCCACCTGCACTTTTGCTAATAGTTTAATCATATGGTCTGCAATAGAGAAATTATTATCATGGATGAGATTTTTTGAATAAGCAATATGCTTCTGCAGTGCATCCATGTTAGGGAGTATCATATTTTGAATATCTACCAAAGTAGATCTGATTCTAGCCTCTTCTTTAAGCAATTCTACTTACATGTCTATCAAAAATCTAATCTTTTTGAAATGGACAAAGCTTGAACTCGTGTCAAGCTACAATTGTTGAGCAATCACCTTAAGATCTTCATCAATCTTATATAATATTTCTTTTATTTCCTTTGTAAACCTTGGAATATCACATAATTTACCAAAAAGTAAAGTTACATTTGTACAAGAAGTTTCAAGAGAACTCAAAATAGTAGATAAATCTACTTGGTAAATTGCAATCTTTTAAGCAATAAGTTCTAAGGCCTTATTCTCAAACTTCTTCTTTGCTTTCTATAATAACTTGTCTTGTCCATCTAGATCTTCATTATACTTCTAGATTCCTTCTACCAAATGATACAAAATTGGCTGACAAGAATCAATCTCTATACCTATAGCTTCTGCCAAACTATTCTTGGCATTCTCAATGATTTTGAATTCTTTATCTCTTTCCTCTCTTAGTCTCTACTACTTGGCTTTCTTTTGGAGTAATTCTTCAAAAGTTTGCATTTGATCAGGATTGAATTTTGAAATATCCCAATTAGGAATCACAAATTCCTCATCAAGATCTGCATCCTACTCCTTTTCTTTTCCTTTATCCAAAAATTTTGTGCTTGATTAAGGCTTGGTTTCAACTTTCCTTGCACTTATTGCTTATGAACTTGGAATGGAAACAATAGTCAAAATAGAGGGGCTTACTACAAAATTTGATACTATACTTATTATAGAAATACTAGTATCTGTTAAAGCCAAAATTGATGTATCCAAAACTAATGTATTCAAAATTGTTGAAGAGGGAAGAGTCTAAAGTACTTGATACTTTAGTCAATGATGTGCTAAGCTAAATTGGTGTAAATATTGATTGAATGTTTGTGCTTGAAGTGCTAGACACAATCAATCTTACTAAGGCTACATTTGTGCTTGATGTTGTCACTATTTTGTTTGGAGAGTGAGGAAGTGAGGCAATAACTCCTGCTGCAATATTGACTAGGTCAGTTTCCTCAACATCTTGAGTTCCTTCCTTGGTAGCCTCTTTCTCTTGTTCCTCTTCATCATCAATATTATCAAAATTTGTTACTTCTTCATCATCTTTTTCTTCATCCTTTTCTTGCTCATCTTCATCATCTTTGTCACTTATACTTACTAGAAAATCACTTAGTTTGTGAAGAACATAGATATTTTTCCATGTGTTTGTTGCATTCTTCACAACATGCTCTATTTCTTTCAACAAAATAAGTCAAGCATTGACTCTTAAAGTCAATTTTTCTCCATTTTTCTTTAAAGATTCCTTAACTTCCTTGTCATTTAGATTTTGCATCAGTTGCCTCAACATTTGCTAATGAATATCCTTTGTGTTTTATATTGCATGTTCTCATCTTGGCTTGATTTTGTTTATTAAAGCATCTAGAACTTGCTGAGTGAGTTGGTCAGGTGAGTATTTCCATTTGCCCATTTTAGATATCAGAATATCTTCAATCTAATTTTTCTCATTAGCTATTCTAGTCTCATATTTTAATGCTTTGAAATTTTTTATCATAGAACCTAATTCCAATTCCTTCATTCTTTCTTCAAATGTGGGTGGAGACCTCTTGAAAATTATATCTCCCCCTTCTTTGTCTATTTTCTTTCTGGAGGATCTCCTATGGAATACTACAATGGATGTCTTGGTTGGCTTGGTAATGATTAACTTGCCCTATTTCTTTAGTGATTCATCTTCCTCTAATTCTTCATCCTCTGCTTCTTCATCTTCACCTTTTCCCTCAATTAACAAGAGAGTAGAACTTGTTTTCAACTTGGCAATCATTTTCTTGCCTTTATTAATTGCCTGAGGGAGCTTGATCTCCAGTTCTATTAGGGCTTTAGCCTCATCACATGTACCAAAATATGCAGCCTTGGGGCCAACTAGTTCATTTATCAATACTTCAATAATATCTTTTGTTTCATCAATGTTTACCTCATATCCAAGAGGTTTCACCCATGCAGTTCTAGGTCTAATTGCTTGAATGTATACCTTATCACTATCCACCATAAAACATACATCATCCTTATAATCTTCAACTAGTTTCTTAAGGATTCGATATCTATTATTCATTTTGTCTTTAAATGCATCAAAATAGTTATCCATAATACTAGTGTAATTTTCTCCAATTTCAACAATGTCTTGATTTATCTGATAAAGTAATGGCACATCTTTCCTCAAAACAATAGTGCCTTTTGATGGAAACAATTTCTGAACATA
The DNA here is from genome assembly GCA_028749045.1 of Cupressus sempervirens. NCBI lineage: Eukaryota > Viridiplantae > Streptophyta > Pinopsida > Cupressales > Cupressaceae > Cupressus > Cupressus sempervirens. The sequence goes on along the minus strand of CM053788.1, from coordinate 686,051,091 downwards.
AAAGAATAAACATGTCAATAGAGAGCCAAACTTACATGGATTATTCTTTGATGTCCTGATGCTCTCCATGTTCTTGTTGAATTGATTCAACAGTAACTTGGCAAGGTCAGGAGATAGATTATTCTCGACAACTTTTTATGCCAGGTCAACTACTTCACATGACACACTATTCATCTTGCTTGAACTATAGATCTTGTGTGAAATGACATGAATGTTGAACTTTAATTCCATGTTAGTGACACTGCTAATTTTCATTCCCCTACCATCCCACTCGGCTAGGGTTTTCTTCTCCAGTTTGACTCAACCTAGGGTTTTTTTCATTTTAGCTTTAGCCAGCATAAGGAGGATAGTGATCCTATAAATCATCTTCTTTGTAATCAAAACTAGTTTCTCAAACCACAACTGCCCATTGTGCACATAGTTGAGAATATACCTAATCTATTTCACTTGGAAATTATGGGGCATGTGAGGAATATGGGTTAATCCCTTGGCTTCGAGATGTTGGTGTTCAGGTTTCAAAATTCCATCAACACATAACTCCTTTAAACATTCATCCATTTCAAGTGTACCAATATCTTGAATTGCACATTTAAAATGAGAACAAATGTCATTGATCAATAGTACCTTGGGAGGGATTTATGACTGTTCCCCACTCAGATCTATGGTTTTAGCAATGGTAGCAGTGAGCTTGAAGTCTAGTGCTTTCCATTCTACACCAAAAACTAACATGTTTGATCCTCATTTCACCTTGTTGTTGGTAGCTACCATCTTCACTTGGTAGTGTTTGAGAAAATTTGAAATTTTTGACAACAATTTGCTCAAATTGCTTGAATGCTCTTGAAAATTGCTCTACGTAATTTGCTCTCAAGAATTCATGGTAAAAATGACTTCAATTTCATTCCTTTCATCAAATTTCACCATAAATGCCTGGAACAAAACTAAGATGAATTTGATAGACTTTCATGCACTTTTCTTTCATTGATTACTCGGTAATGTCTTTCATCATTAGTAACCACATGTAAAACTTAGTTACTCCTGACCTCACTCAGTAGAGTCTATGACCTGACCTTTCTCGGTAAGGAAGGTAACTCGGTAGTAACTGGTACCTTTTAATTAGTGATCCCTTTGCATCTTGAATGTTGATATGGATCTTTTGTCTTGTCAACTGGAACTTATTTAGATATCTTCTTTGGTAGCCTAGTTCTAGTTCTCCTTTGAGAAATCAAGTTGAAATTGTGGAGTCACCCAATTCTTGAGTGACATGATCATCATTGTTCTGACTTTCATTCTTGGTAGACTTTGGAACCCATTTTTGTCTCATTTATTTTCTGATGTTGTAAGTTTTTTCCTTCTTTTCATCTTCTATTTTTCCAATATTCATACAGTTCTTGGCAAGGTGACCAAGTTTTGTACAAATGAAACATCTTTTGGTAGTATCTCTTTTTCTCATGTGATGTATTACACAATTCATACCAATGTGTCCAAATTCTCCACAATAATGACATCTGCACCATTTTTTGTAGTCCCAACCAAATATAGCTTTCACAATTTATTCTGCTAGATTTATTATCTTGGTTTTGCATTTTGATGACTTGTGCTCATGCTTCTTACATTTGTGGCATTTGCCTTCAAATTTTTCTTTCTCTTTTCATTCATTTTCTCTATGATCATGTTGATTACAATTGTAGCATTTTCCGTTGAATTTTGCTTTCCCATTACTCCAACATTTGTTTGAAGTATGACCTATCTTACCACAATGATTGCAAGTAGGTTTTTGGTTCCTTTGAGCTCCTTTCTTGGCTGATTTTCCTTCTTTTGTATATCCAATTCTCGCTTTTACTTTTTGTCTAAAGTAACTTTGTTCATTCAACTGATTCATGTCTGCTTCGGATTTCAACATTCTTTCATTGGTATTCCTTTCAATGTTTAGATTATTCTGCAATCTTTCATTCTCTAATCTCAAGTTCATGATTTCTTCATTTGCATTGGTGAGTTGATCAATGAAGTTTTCTTGCTGAAGTGATAGGTGTTGGATTTCACTGTTCTTTCCTTCTATCTCTTCTCTTATCTTATTTTTCTCTTCCATGACTTCACACAATATTACTAACTGAATTTCTTGCTCTCTTCTTAGTTTTCTTACTTCTTCTTGAAGAGTACTATTATTTTCCAATATTTCTTTGATTGCTATGTTAGCTTCATTTGAATTGCTTGGATAGATGTCTTCAATTCTTTCTTCAATGTAGAGTGAATCATTCATCTAGATTGCAAGATCTTTTCTTCTTTTTAGAGATTGGGAGAGTTTCTCTTTTTTCTTCTTGAGTTTTCCAATGGCCAATTCCAAATCTAGCTTCTCATTGTCAATAACTTTGTCAAGTCTGAATACCTCCATTGCCTTCGATCTTTGCTCAAGATGTTAAACTTTTCACTAAGAACCACAAAGCTCTGATACCAATTGTTGTAGATATTATGAGAAGCTAAGTTACTAAGAGGGGAGGGGTTAATCAGTAACTTCTAAAACTTTTATCCCAATTAGAAATTAATCCTTTATATGAACCCTAATCTAACTTCATGCATGAGAAACTAAAAAACATGAAAGCATACACAACACTTTAACACAAGATTTGGTGACCCAAAAACCTTCCAAATAGAAAGTAAAACTAGGGTGAGGATGAAACCCACAAGCTTTAGTACTATAGTATAAAGTTGGCCTGTTAAGGCTTACAATGATCACTTCTGATGATCTACCCTGTTAGGAGCAATAAGGACGACTAGGTCCACCTTGTGAAAGCATTTAAAAACATACAATAAAGTATGCACTCAATAAAGAGGTTTACATAAGACTATTAGGTCTATCTTGTTAAAGGATTTGACTAATCCACCTATTATGATGAAATAGTAGCTGATCTCTAATCTACAACTTGGTTTGTTGAATGAGATTCCTTTGAGTGTACATATCACCTTGCTATGATAGATGAATCTTTGATGCTCCTTATACTATTGTAGCCTATGTAATTCAATCTTCTACTCTTTCATGATGATTACATTAATTCCTCTTCAATTCCATACATGTTTTGGATGTGATACAATACATTATATGTATATCAATCCAATTACACAATTACAAAGTTAGCCACAATACAAGTTTACACAAATATTAAAAAATTGGCCAAAGTGTAGAAACTTGGGCTCTAAAGACTAACTCGATGAGGTTCTGATACTTGACATCCACTGTCAATGCTTGACATCATCATGCACTCGATAAACATAGAAGCTCGGTCCATACTAATCACTTCCAAGTAGTCTTGAACTCAGCTTGCACTAGTGACTTGGTGAATATTGTAAAACTTGACATATAAATTAAATCACTTGGTTAACATTGTATAGCTCAGTAAACACTATCACCTCAAGCTCAGTACAAATGGAGTCTCTTGGTTGACACTAAGTAGCTCAGTCAACACTAGACTTGCATCACATCAACTATGAACTCGATAAACACTGCACAACTCAGTTTATACTAGTAAACTTGGCATACACTGAAATGCTCAATTTACACTGCTAAACTTCAACTCTTTAATAACTGCTTGGTTTAAACCAAAATCTATCCATAGGGCTCGATAGAAATTGTAGGACTCGGTAGCAACTAAAATGCTTGGTTAACACTACTAATTGTACAATATGCTTGGTATGAACTCACAATCTAAATAAGTGTATGTCACTAATAACAAACATGACTAGAATGTCAACATAAACCCCATTGTTCAAAAGTCTCATCAATAACTACTAGTTTCAAAGAAAGTGCAGCTAATCTAGGTTTCCCAACAAACAACTTACACTTCTTACACTTTCTAACCCACTTGTATACATCAACAAACATTCAAGGCCAATAAAATCTATTCTTTAGTATCTTGAAGGTCATCACCATGGATGAAAAATGCCCACCACAAACTTCATTATGAAGAGAATGAAGTAATTTCTCTTGTTGATCTTTGTCTACACATCTCAGGAATGCATCATCAAGACCTTTCTTATAAAGAATATCATCAATAATGGCATATTTGGCATCTTTCAATTTCTAGTTCCTTCTTGCCTTATCACTAAGGTGTTCACAGCATTCACTATAGGAAAGAAAATAAGCAATGTTAGAAAATGAATTATCTTTAAGGCCCACCAATAATGCACATGATTTATCCTCAGCAATATCCTCCTTACCATCAGCCATTAGTTTACACAAACCCTAGCCTCTTACTAGCTTCGTAGGTTTTATCTCAATATCAAATTCCTAAACTTTTGACACCCAGGCATCTTTTTTATTAATAGACACTTCCTATTGTATGAGGATACTCTTTATGGCTGAACTTGGAATAATTTCTCTTGTTGATCTTGTCTACACATCTCAGGAATGTGCTATCAAGACCTTTCTTATAAAGCATATCATTAATAATGGCATATTTTTCATCTTTCAATTTTAGGTTCCTTCTTGCCTTACTAGTGAGATGTTCATGGTAGTCACCATAGGTAAGAAAATAAACAATGTTAGAAAACCAATTATCTTTAAGGCCCGCCAGTAATGCACATGAGTTATCCTCAACAATATCCTCCTTACCATTAGCCATTAGCTTACACAAACCTTGGCCTCTTACTAGCTTGGTAGGTTTTATTTCAAGATCAAATTTTTAAACTTTTGACACCCAGACAACTCTTTTATTGATGGGCACTTTCTATTGTGTGAGGATACTTCCTATTGTTGAGTGTGAATGCAAGCTATAATACCTAAAGTGTTTTACTATTTTCATGATTGAGAAGTTGTACTTTTGTACTAGCAAATATCTCAACTCATAACTCTTTAGAGGCACACTCATAAAGGATATGGGGACTTCAGAGCCTATTTTTTCCTCCTGTAATAGGACTACAAGCATTGTGTGTTCACTGGCATAATAGTAGATAACAAAATCTTTTCTATAATCTGGATGAGCGAGAACTAGTGCTTTAGCTATGGCAATTTTTACTTCCTCAAATTCTTTTATGGGCTCTTCATTCCACTTGAAAACTTTCCTCTCAAAAAGAAAATTCACGATGGGTCTAGTCATTTTTATGAAATCAGGTATGAACTTCCTCAAGAAATTAATTTAGCCAAGGAAAGAATGAATACCATTACAGTCAAATGAAAGGCACAACTACTGGATAACTTCAACTCATTTAGGGTCTATCTGGGTCCCATCTCTTGACACTAGGCAGCCCAATAGATTTCCCTCAGTAATAGAAAAAATAGATTTCATAGGATTCAAGGAGATACCATGTTCTATGCACCTTTAAAGAACTAACTTTAGATCAAGCAGATGTTTCTTCCTTCTTCTTGAGAAAATTGTCATGTCATCCAGGTAAATGACAATATTTTTATTCAATAGGTGTCCAAAAGATGAATAATCACCTTCTAAAAGGTGGTGCCTACATTGATGAGCCAAAAAGGTATCCTACTATATGCAAAGGTTCCCCATGGCATGGTAAAGGTAGTTCTATGTTGGCCTTCTGAGGCTATACTAATTTAATTATACCTAGAAAAATCATCGAGCATGGATAGCATTTCTGAGCTAGCTACCATTTGTAGGATGTGATCTATGTGTGGAAGAGAAAAAATATCCTTCAGCCTTGCTTGATTCAAATTTTTGAAGTCGACACAAATCCTAATCTCACCACTCTTCTTCTGGACATGAACTATATTTTCCACCCTTGTGGAGTGATGAATGGGATAAATTATGCATACCTTCAACATCTTATCCACTTCATTAAAAATTATGCCAACCACCCTGTTGGAACATTGTTTGGAAGCATGAATGCTAATGATATTCTTGTGGGGGAGTACTACTATGATGATATGTTACATTCATGACTGAGTTTGTCATTGATGTCAACATAGCATGTTTGATGTCTACATAGCAAGTTTTCTATGGTATTTGATAGAAGAACAATAGAAAGATCAAGTTGGTATAGATGCATAGTTGAGCATGATATCCACTTGACATTATGGGAGATACATCTAAATATATGGTATATATAGTTAATTTCAAAAGCTAAAAGGACAAGCCTAGGAAAAGTTATGTAAGTTTTGGTGATGTCTCTTCAGAGATAGAGTTTATAGAGGCATGTTCTAGTAAACTTGTTATATCTCTTAGTAGAGTTGATATCTTGAGGATCAAGGTTGAGGACATTAAGAAGACATGTTGGTGATGATGTGGCTAAGATCACTCATCATAATATTGCATGTACAAAAAGTTATTCAAGTTTTAAGACAAAAGATTAAGGTTATCACTAAGTGTAACATGTTCTTAATGTGGTCCTATAATAATTAATTGAGAAGGAAAAATAGCTAACTCAGGGAATTTTTTTATGGACTTGCTATAAAGGAAGGGCATTTTCCTTTATCATGTAGAGTGATGGCATGTCTTTATGATTAATGATTAGTAGCAGAGAGTGCAAAATCCAAAGTTGAGCAGAGTAGTGTGGAAGTAAAGGAAACTTCATTACCAAGGTTTTGCTGAGCAATTTGAGGTTCAGTATTTGGATCCAAGGTTTGTGACCTAGTCTACAAGGTCTGATAGTGATTGGTCTAGTTGATAGGACATATGAAAGAACAAAGGGAAGAAGAAGATAACAATAAATTACTTGTTTGAGCAATGAGCTCTTCTTCTAGTTGAAATTGCATGCTTGGGTAGTGGGCTCTTCTTGCATACATTGTACCACAACTCCTAACAGGGTTGGCACAACTCCTAACAAGGATTCAAAGTCTCCTAATAGGGAGTCATTGTACTAAATGTTGCAATAGACTCCTAACTGGGTCTATCCTCTAGCAAGGAATATTTATATTAGTACACCATCTTGTGGGCATCATTCCCACCGGGGTTTTCCCTCTGATCAAGGGTTTCCCTAGTCAACATATCTAGTGTAATTTTCTATGTGCATCTTTGTATGGTTGTTGTTTACTTTGGTTGAATGGTAAATATTGTTTAAAGAAGATAATTTTTTTAATTATTGGATAAGTGATTCACACCACACCCCCCGCCTCCCAGTTATCTAACAATTGGTATCAGAGCATTAGGTCCTTGAAGATAAAGTTTAACAACTTTGGGAAATTCATGGAAAACATGTTCACGAAAGATAGTCTAAAGTTTGATGGAACAAACTATGATAGATGGAAAGAAAAAATTAAGACACATTCGTTGTGTATGGGTCTAGGATATTGGATCTTGAAAAAATTAGTGAAGACAATCATTGAGGAAAAGGATTTGGAAATTTGCACTGAGGCAGAAAGAGATCTTTTCATGTGTGACATGAGAGCTAGGGAAGCACTATTGACTACACTTCCTAAAATTGAGTACAATCAAGTAAAATCACTTTCTACTTCACATTTGATTTGGAAAGCTTTGGAAAATAGTTTTGAAGGTGAATCACATTCTAAGAAGTTAAGGCTAAAAATTTGGGTTTGTGTGTTTCAAGATGCTAAAATGATAGACGATGAATCTATAAAAACATATATAGGTAGGATATCTAAAATTACTGTAGGTATTAAAGCTCAAGGAGGAACCAAAGAAGATGATGAGGTTATAGGGGAAGATATTGAAGACTCTAACACTACCACTCAAGTTAGTAGTTTAGATGATACAGTTGTTGATATCATTTACCAAAGATTTCATAAAGGAGACATTTCTTAGAAGACTTGAAGTAGTTGAGAATGAACTCAGATAGTTTGGATTTGTGGCAATTAAAGAATAAAGTTCAAAGAAGGTAGCTTTGGTATCACAAGTTGAGAAGAAATCTAATATGTGTTGGAAATGATTGAAAAGATCATGAGGGAGATTATTGGAAATGATTGAAGAGATCATACATAAAAAGTAATGGAACTGGTAAAGAATGTTCTCAATCATTATTTTGTCATTGATGTCAAACTTGCTACTTGCAAGAATGACAATTGCTTTAGTAATCCAAATACTATCAATTGGTTGATTGACAGGAAGGAGGCAAACAATAAGATGTAACTAGAACACCTACAGAAAGGTTGAAGTTATGATGTTGCAATGAAGTACAAAGATCAGCTAAGCCATTGATGAAATAGTGTATTGATGACATACTTTAAGACACAGAGAATGGGCACACTAAAACACATCAAAGATGTAAGGTTTTAGCTAAGTCATTTGTAAAGCCTAACTAAATTTATTAGCGAGAGAGTCGAGCAAGCTAGTTAGTGATGAATAGATTCCTAGTTGAAGCCGAGCAAGTTCAACTTCAGTGTGTGCCGAGTAAAGAAAAAAGTGTCGAGTCAAGAAACAAGTGCTGAGTAAAGAAATAAATACCAAGTCAAGAAACAAGTGTCAAGTGAAGATTAGATGTCGAGCAGGATTCAAGTGCCAAGTAACACAGAAAGTGTCGAGTGAATATTAGATGCCGAGCAGGATTGAAGTGTTGAGTAACACAAAAGGTGTCGAGCATCATTAAACCAATAATGTCGAGTTGCTGCATTATTTCAAATATCAAAGATTCACCATATCTGAGCCGACAAGGTTGTTATCTAGAATTCTGTGAATCAAATAGAAGATAAGAGTAATGAGTTGGTGCTACAGAACACCATGTAAAACATTTTTGGAAAATACAACTGGACTTTAGATGAAGATTCTAGATAAGAGCAAGATATGGGGTGGATACATTGTATCCTACCTAATCTATTTGAAACCCTAAAGTTGGAGAGGGAGAATCGAGAGAGTAAGGCAATCCAGATTTCTATTTAAGGAGTCATAAGGCTATGAAGCAAAAATAGGAGGAGGTCAAGCATGAAAGCATAAAGTGTTGAAAGAGGTGCTAAGAAGTAAGAGAGCACAGTTACTCTACTTCAATAGATGACCACAGATATGGTTGCATTGGTATGATGAGTAAGAAGACTCAAGGAGATGAAGCTTGAGATGACAAGCTGTCAGAGCTGAAGTGATTAAAGCCAAGCAAAAGGATTGAACTGAAGTGTGATATGAAATATACAAGATATGTTGTAAGTTGTATCAGATCAAAAAGCTATTATTGTTACTCTCTAGCAATTGTAACAGTTAGTTTAAATCCTATGGACTTAGGTTGGTTTAATAGCCATGTTGTAAATCCTTTAACAAGGTGACATTTCAAGAGAATGTTCTAAAGTCCTTTGACCAGGCCCATTCCTAACAGTATGGTGAAATCCTCTAACAAGGTCACATTTAACAATGTGTTGTAAGCCTTTAACAGGGCAAACGTTTAATAGGGAATCACTTTAGAAGAGTGAGAATTAAGTAACATGTTACTGGTGGTTTTTTCCGAATTGGGTTTCCACGTAAATCATTGTGTCATGTGTTGATCTTGCATGTTTTATCCCTGCATGTTGATTTGTTGTAACTTGCTAAGATGATTGATTTAAGCTTGGATGGATGAAAAGTTTATGGGCTCGCTATAATTTGAGAAAAAGTATTATAAGGGCATGTAGACCTTGGATAACTGATTCAACCCCCCCCCCCCCCCACAGTTATTCTAAAAAAATCTAACAATTGGATAATTGATAATGGTTGTTTACATCATATGAATGGTGACATCAACAAGTTTTTTGACTTCAAAAGTCAGGATGGAGGAATTGTCAAAGTTGGAAACAATATAGCATGCCAAGTAAAAGGTATTGGATCTATAACTCTTGATGGTAAAACTAATAATGAGGATGAATACTTTGTTGATGGTTTAAAGCACAATCTTTTGAGTGTTGGACAACTAGTAGACAAAGGTTATCAGTTGCAGTTCACTAGAAAAGACTTGCATGATCAAAGATAAAGATGGAAATATGATTAGAACATGAACCATATGTAGAGGTAATGTATTTCAATTAAATCCTACTAAAATGATGTCTTTGGTTGCAAAGGTAGATGATAGTGGGTTATGACATAAGAAATTTTTTCATATAAAATTTGATAGTATTGTGAGGACTAGTAGAATTTTTGTAGTTAGAGATTTACCAAAGATTTTAAAGCCTACTAACACAATTTTGGCAAAGCATAACAAAACTTCTTTTCCTAGCAAGAAGTTCACCACTATAGTGAAGTTGGAGATTGTACACATAGATCTCAATGATCCTACAAAGACTAAAAGATTCTATGGTGAAAGGTATTTTATGATTCTAGTTGATGATTTTTCTAGAATGATGTGGGTTGCATTTCTTAAAGAGAAATCTGAGGAATTTAACAAGTTCAAGATATTCAGGAACAGAGTAGAGAATGAATCTAGTGTAAAGATTAAATGTTTAAGATCATATAGAGGAGGATAATTTACTTCAAATGAGTTTAACATGTTTTTGTGAAGAAAATGGAATTAAAAGATAGCTATCAGACAACTATCAGCTCTGAGAACCCTTGAATAGAATGGCATTATAGAGAGAAGGAATAAGTCTATTATAGAAGCTACAAGAGCTATGTTAGTAGAAAATAATGTATCCAAGACATTTTGGAGAGAATTTGTGAATATAGTAATCTACACTATGAAAAAAGTACAAGTCAAGAAAGACACAAACAAGACACCTTATGAACTATGGTTTGGTCACTCACCTATAGTTAAGTATTTCAAAAAATTTGGAAGTAAATGTTACATAAAGAGAGATGATGACATTGGTAAGTTTGATGCTAGAAGTGGTGAAGGTATGTTTCTTGGTTATTAATTGAAAAGCAAGGCTTGTAGATGTTACAATCAGAGAACTAAGACTATTATGGAAAGTGAAAATGTGAGAATTGATGAGAATTTAGAATACAAGAGAGAATAGTTGATTACAATTCAAACAATGGTATTGTTACTAAGACAAGGAATGGTGAGGTATTTCTTGAGACTAAGATGATTTTCAAAATGAAGGAGAGAAAGGTAGGAACAAAGCTTGGAACCTTTAGTGGAGCCAAGATTTGAGATAGCAACTCCCACTTCAGAAAAGAACATGATAAAGAATCATCCATCCGAATAGTTCATTGGAAGCAAAGACAAAGGTGTGATGACAAGAAGAAAAATAAATGAAGAAATATGCTTTATATCTCAAGTTGAGCCTAAGAATGTAGATGAAACATCTAAAGATGATTATTGGAAGCAAGCTATGAAAGAGGAGTTGGATCAAATAGAAAAGAATGAGACATGGGAATCAGTCCCTAGACTAGTAGACGGGAATGTAATAGGAACTAAATGGGTATTCAAAAACAAGATGAATGAGCAAGGAGAACTAGTAAGAAATAAAGAAATATTGACATGCAAAGGTTACTCACATCAAAAAGGAATAGATTATGAGGAGACTTATGCTCTAGTGGCTAGAATAGAAGCAGTAAGATTATTCTTAGCCTATGCAGCACAAAAGAAATTCAAAGTGTTGGTGTAAATACATATTTACTATTTACACTTACTTAAGTTTACTTAAGTTAATGCATTTTTTTATTATTTTTTTATTAGCCACCTAGGAGTATGTGTAATCTTTTGAGTTTTCATGTTGACAACATAGGAGTCCGCACCTCTTTTATGCACATGGCATCTACAACATAGGAGTTAGCACACTAATTAAGCACATGGTGTCTACAACCTTGTCATTCTTATCAACTCATCTAGAATGATGGATAAGGCATGTGCTTAGTTGTCATGATGCTTATCTTATCTCTTGGTTCTTTCTGAGAGACATTCTAGGTGCTTCCTGAGAAGCCTTTATGTACAAGCAATCCTGGTGTGTTTGCATATACTTAATAGAGCAATGTATGAGGACATACTCTGATTAATTGATCATATCTATTTTTTGTCTACAGCTATGCTTGTGTTTGAGTTCTTGGTTCTTGGGTGAATTTTTTCCTAAGGAAAATTCTTACATGGTATCAGAGCTTGAAGATTTTCTCATCACATAGTCATTTCGAGACCATTGTTGCTTCAACACCTCAACCCAAATCCAGAGTACTACAAAAATTGGGAGTGTCTAAAGCCAGATCTAACCTTGCCATTGTGTCTTGAGCACTCATTCAGTGAAGATCGACTATAAACTTGGCTACCTTGGCCCAAAGTTGACCGTGAGGCAGTTTTTTGCAAATCAGAACTTGGCTCCCTTGATTTGCAATTCAAGTATGATCATTTGCAAATCTATTTGATTCATTTTTGGATCTGTAATTTATTTTTTCTCTGCATTTTTTTGGAATTTTTTGAATTTTTTTAGGCCAAGTGACCTTGTAGAGAAATTATTTTATAGGTACTAGGCAGTCACACCTTGGCCCTGTACAGTAGTAGAGCATATTCCCTTCTTCATCAGTGGATACCTTTACAATTTTCGGTGAGCATTAGAATTTTTTTGGGCATCTCATTATTTCTGGCATAACCACCATCTATTGGCATAAGGAGCCCCTCAATATGGCCACTGCATAACACCACTAGTGACCCATCTCACCACTGCCTTGTTTATTTTACCATCCACAGGTTATTCTTTTTAAACTATGTCACGAGCTTTATTTTGGTCAGTGAGGGACTAATATTACCCATACTCTGTCAGCCTTTTTTTTGCAGCAGTGTTGAAAGTAAAAACAAACAATGCAAGGCATATACTAGCCCATTGCTACCTTTCTCGGCCCATAGATTTGACTAGCGGCATTTGTCATTAAAACCAAGCGTTCAATTGGATATTCTAGCAAGTGTCTAAAGATTTTGGCTATTGCTAATGATTCTGGCCCACCTTAAACATTTTTCATCATCAATGCACCCAAGTTCTGGTCATGCCATGCAATATCCATATAGTGACACGCAGCTACTACCGTAAATCCCATAGTGAACATGTGGTGAAATCTAAGCTGACCATGCAAACACCTACCACATCCACACTCTCATGCTGAGTCACTTCCACTTTAGACAACAAATCAACATCAAGTCAAGAGCTGACTCACCCTAGCATAGTCAGCTCGTTGGATATGTCAGCCTCCACATAGCCAAGTTCATACAGTACAGATGACCATACAAAATTTGTACAACTAACACATGTCCATCCATACAGTACAATAGTCTAGTCACTGCCATGTCAGCCCAATTGGTCTTTTTTCGCTAAAGTTAGGAAAGTACTAGGCTAAATTTGATAATCAGCTGACCGTCATTCCCAATCAATTTTGAACTATTGTAATAGTGATTTGACCATCAAATTTAAGCTAGCAATTTTCCTGCCAAACCCCTCTCCAGATTGTTTTTCGATTTGGTAGCCTAACTTTGCAAGCTCATAACTTGGTCATTCGGACTCTGATTTAGGTGCAATCTTTTTTTTTTAATTGGGTAGAATTTCCTAAACTTTTTCGTGGTGATGTTTTTTTCTAGTTTTGGTGTAAGGATTTTACAAATTTTGTGTTTTTTGGTGACTATATCTACATAATCCTACATTTTGTAACTTCAAATGCTCTATATGGGCACATCTGGTCACCTTTTCATGTTCCATTTCTTTTGAAAGTGCATTATTTTTGTCTACTTTCTAGATTTGAAGTCAAATTCAAGGGTTGTGTGGACAAAAATCTCACTTTTAGAACTAGGGCTTTTCTGCATTGTAGAGCTTTGATTACTTTTTAGAATTGTTGTATATTTGAGCTACAATACTTAGTGATAGATTTGGGCCTCAAAAGGTAGTTGTAAAAGCAAAATCAAAAAGACCACTTTGTTCATTTTGACAAGTGGCCCATTGTACATGAACTACTTATAAAGTGCCAAAGTATCTTTTTTGGGGGGGTTCTTTGATTCTTTGGAGGTTTGATTGGTCATTCATGGAAGAGGCAGATTTGATTTATTTGACCCTAGAAAACTATTAGGAATGGAATCAAATTTCTATCAAATTTCTCAATCAGCACAATGCACTACCATATGTGAGAGGACTTGAATACATTCCTAAGACTTCTTCCCTCATTGGTACTGTTCTCTTTCTATATAAGGATTATGAGGTTTTGGATTCACTTACTGACCTTAAGAAATCTGATCATTATGATAATTGGATGTATCTTTGGGAGATGTATGGAGATCCAAACATTCCTCCATTCCCAAAAGATCTCATACCTCTAGTTCTAGTTGGCTCCTCTTTAGATCAGATCACACCTCTAGCTTCTATTGCTCCTATTGATCCTGTTCCAGCCACAAATGCTTCAGATTTAGTGTCCTAGGACACTTCATGTCTTCCTACTTTACCTTCATGTGATGACTTCCTTCCTACCCTTGCAAGCCTGTTCATGGAGTCTCACATTGAAGATGTGGGAGACACTATGTATGATATTTGTCTTCTCTTTGAGGTGAATACTTCATTCATTATTGCAATGACTAATTCATGTACTTTAGCACAACAAGGTACATGTGGTCTTCTAGCCTTAAGTGATGACTTCTTGCCAGACATTTCAGCTCTATTCTTGGAGTCACACACAGCCAATTTGGAAGACTTCTTTGATGATCTATTGCTTCTCTTTGCTGAGGATGATCCTTCTATAGTTATTGCAAGGGTCCACTCGGACCCTCATGTCCATTCTCTACATGATTAGTCTTTTCAAGCTAATGTGATTGTGGATACTTATGTACAACATCTGCACGAGGTCTCTTTGTCATTTGAAAAGACTATTGATTTTTTGAAACAAGTTCTACATCACTCCTTGATAGATCTACACTTCTTCTAAGCAATTTTGGAGAAAGCCATCATCAGTATCGACACATGGACACTTGAGCAGGTTTTGGAGACATCGTTCATCTTAGAGATTTCTTCTCCATACAAGGGATGCATCTCGTTTGTACCCTTGCATTTGTTTCTTCCCAAGGGGAGGAACATCATTCAATGGTCATGGATTAGCTTCTACATCAAAGCATTTCTCACTGGTCGACACACTACTTTTAGGGGGGGGGACTACCTCGTCTCCTTCTCTTTTTTGGGGAGGACTTTTTCTTCTTAGGGGGTTTTGTCCTTCTCCATTTTTCTATTGTATATACTCGATTTATGTCGTAATGAGGGGGTTTTGATTACTCCATCTATCCATGCATCACTTTTCATCTCTCTTTTTGGGGGATGGTTTTTCCCATGAGTTTTCCCTCTTTCTCCATTTTATGAGAGATTGCATGGCATTTCATTATGTACATGGGTACCTAACATGGCGTAGTGGCTGAGACCCATCATGTATTTCATCCTAGTTTATCATAAGATTAAGGGCATTCCCTTAAGTTGCACTTAAGATGGGGTGTTGGTTTAAATACATATTTACTATTTACACTTACTTAAGTTTACTTAGGTTAATGCATATTTTTTATTATTTATTTATTAGCCACCTAGGAGTATGTGTACTCTTGTGAGTTATCATGTTGACAACATGGGAGTCCGCACCTCTTTTATGCATATGGTGTCTACAACATAGGAGTTAGCACACTAATTAAGCACATGTTATTTACAACCTTGTCATTCTTATCCACTTATCTAGAATAATGGATAAGGCATGTGCTTAGTTGTCATGATGCTTATCTTATCTCCTGGTTCTTTCTAGAGACATTCTAGGTGCTTCCTGAGAGGCATTTATATACAAGCACTCCTAGTGTGTTTGCATATACTGAATAGAGAAATGTATGAAAACATACTCTGATTAATTGATCATATCCATTTTTGGTCTATAGTTGTGCTTGTGTTTGAGTTCTTAGTTCTTGGGTGAATTTTTCCCAAAGAAAAATTCTTACACAAAGTATATTAGATGGATCTCAAGTCAGCATTTCTGAATGGAGAGCTTGAAGAAGAGGTATAGATTGAGTAGCCTAAAGGATGTCCTTTGATAGATGAAAAGGACATAGTATGTAGACTAAGGAAAGCATTGTATGGATTAAAGCAAGCACCTAGAACTTGGTATGCAAGGTTGGAAAAGCATTTGACAAAGCTTGGATACAACAAAGGTATGGCAGATAGTAATCTATAGTGGAAATAAACTGATGATGGTTTGATGATTTTGGTAATATTTTTTGATGACATTATATTTGGAGGAAATGATGAAGAAAGTGAGAATTTTGTAGAAGAAATGAAGAAAGAATTTGAAATGAGTATGATAGGAGAGATGAAATATTTCTTATGATTGCAGATTGTACATATTGGCGTAAATAAGTATTTACTTAGGTTAATGCATTAGTTCATTATTGTATTATTTTATTTGTGAGACACTTAGGAGTATGTGCACTCTTGTGAGTTGTCATGATGACATCATAGGGGTCCACACCTCTTTTAAGCACATGGTGTCTACAACACAGGAATCTTCTACACACATGTGACACTTTGTCATTCTTATCCATTCATCTAGAATGTTGGATAAGGTGCTTAGTTGTCTTATCTTTTGCTTGTTTCTAGAGACATTCTAGGTGCTTCCTAAGAGGCCTTTATATACAAGCACTCCTAGTGTGTTGAACATCACATTCTAAATAGAGCAATGTATTCGGACATACTCTGATTAATTGATCATTGTCCATTTTTGATCTATTGTGTGCTTGTTTTTGAGTTCTTAGTTCCTAGGTGAATTTTGCCCTTAGGCAAATTTTTACATGGTATCAGAGCAACTTGGAGATTTTCTCATCACATAGCCATTCGAGACCACGCTTGCTTCATCACCTCAACTCGAATCCAAAGTGTTGTAGAAATTGGAAGCGTACAACATCAAATCTGACCTCACCATTGCATCCAGAATGTTGATTCGGTGAAAATCGACTACAAAGCTGCCTACCCTAGGCCAAAGTAGATTGTGAGGAAAATTTATTTTGCAAACTGGCACCTGAAGGACTGATTTGCAAAATTGGTATGATCATTTTAGATTTGTACATTTAATTTTTAGATCTACATTTTTTTAATCTGTATCTCTGCTATTTTTTTGGATCTACATTATTTTCCAAAAAAAAATTGGCCCTGGGGCCATAGGAGAGATTTTTTGCAGGTGAAGATTAAAGCTTGTTGGTGCAAATCTAATATTTGCATCACATTTAGAACTCCAAAAACCCTCAGATCAGATTTTATTTCATCCAAATCGGACATCTGAGGCAAAATCTAGAGCCATTTATTTTTTGGAGGCATGGCGACGATTCAAAAAAAAAAAAAAGTAGCAACGATTTTCAAACAGCGATATCTTCCTCATATGGACTCCTTTTTGTGAGCAATTGTTTTTGTTTTGGGGTAGAATTTCGTGATCTACACATTAGTGCAAGTGGTTTGAGATCTCTATTTTTGAATATTTCTGCAACTCCAAAATCTCAAATTTTGCCACTTAAAATACTTCGTACGGGCTCATCTGGACTCCAAATCAGGTTCTATTTTTTTTGAAAGTGCATAAATTTTTGTCTACTTTCTAGATCTACAATCACATTTTAGGTTTTATAAACAAAAATACTACTTTCAAAAATAGGCCCTAAATTGGCAAGTGGCTTTCAAGTGCCAGCAACATCTTTTTCTAGAGGGGTTCTTTGATTTTTTTTTTAGAGGTTTCATTGATTGATCCATTATGGAAGAGGAAGATTTGATTGAATTGACCCCACACAACTATCATGATTGGAGTCAACTTGCTATCAGATATCTCCGTCGGCACAATGTACTACCCTATGCACCAAATCTTGAGTTTACTTTTGATTAGTGTGACATCATTTGGTGTACTCTCTATTTACATATGGAATATAAAGTTCTAAAAAAGTTGATCAAAATTAAGTCATCTGATCGATATGTTTTTTGGATGTACCTTTGGGAGCATTATGGAGATCCAGCTATTCCTCCATTCCCAGAAGATCTTCTTCCTCTAGTTGTAGCTGACTCCTCTTCAGATGAGATCACACCTCCAGCTCCTATTTCTCCTACTAATCCTATGTCAGCCACAGATGCTTCAGAATCAGTGCAGCAAGATACTTTATGTCTTCTTACTCTACCTTCATGCGAAAACTTCCTTTTAGACATTGCACAGTTGTTCGTGGAGTCTCACATTGAAGATGTGGGAGATATTCTTCATGACATTCATCTTCTTTTTGAGGCAGATACTTCATCTTTTGTCGTAATGATAGATTCATGTACTTTAGCACTATAGGGTAATCTTACTAGACATTTCAGTTTTGTTCTTGGAGTCACATACAGTAGATATGGGAAACTTTTATGATGATTTCTCGCTTCTCTTTACTTAGGAGTCTTCTAGAGTTATTGCACATTCTCTACATGATCAATCCTTCTAGATTGGCATGATTGTGAATTCTTCTTTACAGCATTTGCAAGAGGTCTCTTCATCAGTTGAGAAGAGTATTGGTTTCCTGAGACAGGTTCTACCTCCTTCCTTGTTCGATCTACTCTTCATTTTAGCAGTTTTGGAGGAAGCCATCATCAGTATCGACACAAGGACTTTTGAACAGGCTTTAGAGACATAGGTCATCATAGAGATTCCTTCTCCATCTAGGGGATGTATCTCGTAGGTACCCTTGCCTTTGTTTCTTCCAAAGGGGAGGAACATCATATAAAGGTCATGGATCAACTTCTACATAGGAGCATTTCTCACTAATCGGCATACTACTTTTAAGGGGGGGGGACTACCTTGTCTCCTTCTTCTCTTTTTTGGGGGGGACTTTTTCCTCATAGGAGGTTTTGTCCTTCTCCATTCTTTCTTGTATATACATGGATGTATGTCATAATGGGGGAGTCTTGATTACTCCATCCATCCATGCAGCCCTTTTATCTCTCTTTTTGGGGGAGGGTTTTTCCCATGAAGTTTTCCCTCTTTCCCCACTTTATGAGAGATCTGCATCTTCATTATATACATGGGTACCTAACATGGCCTAGTAGCCGAGACCCATTCTGCATCTTCATCCTAGTTTCGTAAGCTTAAGGGCATTCTCCTAAGTTGCACTTAAGGGGGGGTGTTGGTGTAAATAAGTATTTACTTATTACACTTACTTAAGTTTACTTCGGTTAATGCATTAGTTCATTATTGTATTATTTTATTTGTGAGACACTTAGGAGTATGTGCACTCTTGTGAGTTGACATGATGACATCACAGGGGTCTGCACCTCCTATAAGCACATGGTGTCTACAACACAAGAATCTTCTACACACATGTGACACTTTGTCATTCTTATCCATTCATCTAGAATGTTGGATAAGGTGCTTAGTTATCTTATCTTTTGCTTGTTTCTAGAGACATTCTAGGTGCTTCCTAAGAGGCCTTTATATACAGGCACTCCTAGTGTGTTGAACATCACATTCTGAATAGAGCAATGTATTCGAACATACTTTGATTAATTGATCATATCCATTTTTGGTCTACTGTGTGCTTGTTTTTGAGTTCTTAGTTCCTGGGTGAATTTTGCCCTTAGGCAAATTCTTACAGTACAGAATAAGGAAGGAATCTTTATTTCTCAAACTAAGTACTTGAAGGATTTACTAAAAAATTTTGGTTTGGAAGCATGTAAACCCATTGGAACACCTATGGTAACCAGAAACAAGTTATATAGAAAGGATGAGACACCTACCGTTAAGTAGGAGAAGTATAGATCTATGATCAAAGGATTGTAATGTCTGACTCATGCAAGATTGGATATAACAAATTGTTGATCAAATAAATAAGATTGACAAATGAGTGTCAACACACTCAACCATTTTCACTACACATGCCGAGTTACAGATAGTGTCGAGTAGACCAGAAGATAGTATGTGTTGAGCAAGTTATAGTAGGTGCCAAGTAGATGAGACCAATATGTGTTGAGTAACTCAAGATCCAACAGGAGCCGAGCAATGTAAGAAAACTAACAGGCGTTGAGTAATGCAGTAATTCTATAGGAGCCAAGTAACACGGGAAACATAGTGGATGTTGAGAAGTCGAGAATAGATGGTGTCGAGCATCAGTATTACTTCATGTGTCGAGCAATGCAGGATTAGCATGAAAGTTTGTGCAATCAAAAAAAAAGATGTAAAATGGTTATGCATCACTCATAGTAGGATAAGAAGATAAGATCAAATCCTCTCATCCACCTATGCGATCCTCATCTAGCCAATCAAAAAATTGGAGATTGCATGCAGCCAATGGGTGAATTTAAAGGGTTTGAGCAGGAAAATTTTATCCAAGGATGCATAACGAACCACTAATCTTTATAAGGGAGTCATGATGCCATTGAATAAAGAAGTGAGAAGTATGAAAAGAAGAAGGAAAAGTAGAGCCAATTATTGCAGAACATTGGTGTCAAAGATTTACTAGAAAGGACAGCATTTACACATCTAGTTGATCAAAATATAACATGGAACATAATCAGCAAATCAAAGATAGAAGAGTAGATCAAGAGCCTGAGATCAGCATTAGAGAGTGCATTAGATCAGGTGTATTATCTTAATACTCTCTCACAATTGTATTAGGAACTTGGAAATCCTATTGAGTTAGGTAGGTTTAACAGCCTTATGTAAATCCTTTAATAGGGTGACATTCTGAGTTGAATGTTCTTAAGTCCTCTACCAAGGCACACTCTTAAGAGAGTGTAGAAATCCTTTAACAGGGTCACATTTAACAGTGTGTTGTAGCCCTTAACAAGACAAGCCTTTAACAGGGAAAACCATCAGAAATGGTTGAAATCAATTGCTATAGTAATTTTTTGGGTATCATCCCCACCCTAGTTTTACCTTCTTATTCCTGGAGGGTTTTTGGGTCACCAAAATCTCAAGTGTTATGTGATGATGCATGTTTGTATCTTATGATTGTTTAATGTTTATATGCATGCATGTTAATTTCAGCTATATTTTATTAAGGGTATAAAAGTGGTTAAAAGGCTAGTACTTTTGATTCACCCCCCCCCCCCCCCTCTCAGACGCACTCTTCCCATTAAGACATTCCAACACAAATGCAGTTGAAATTGTTGCAAGATTACAAGCTGATCCTAAAGAATCACATTATGCAGTAGTAAAAAGGATATTTAGATATCTGAAGGGAACATCAAAGTATGGATTGTGGTATGACAGATCTAATAATTTTACTCTAAGTGCTTATACTGATGCAGATTGGGTAGGTAGTATGGATGACAGAATGAACACCAATGGATGAGCTTTCTTTCTTGGAGGAAGATTGGTTTCTTGGTTAAGAAAGAAGCAGGATTGTACATCTCAAAGTACAGAAGAAGTAGAGTATGTTGTAGCAGAAAATAATTGCAATCAAGTCATTTGGATGAAACACATGCTAAAGGATATAAGGATAGAAATTAGTGAACTTTTTGTTATACATTATGACAAGACAAGCACAATAAATATTTCTAAGAATCTAGTATTGCATTCAAGGACTAAGCGCATTTTTATTAATTATCATATGTTGAGAGAAAAAGTTGTAAAAAAGGAAATTAGATTGGAGTATGTGAGCACTAAAGAGCAGATTGCAAATATATTCACTAAGCCTCTTCCCAAAGAGACTTTTGAGTATTTGTGAAGTATGTTTGGGTTTATGACCCTTCTTACATTAGAGTAAAAAATGCAAGAGTGCATCAGTCCAGTATAACTGAGTACATTGTTTTCCTAGACTAAATGTTGATGCTTGCTATATGGGGGAGTATCTATGATGGACATAGTCATCTAGGACTCTTGTTGATGTTATGTTGAACAATGTCTTTTGACACTTGAGCTAGTAAGTTGTTGTAAAATTTGATGCAATAGAGTTGGTTACGTTTGACATTGATGTCAATGGGGGAGAAGTTTGGCATGAAAAGAATTATGCTAAAAGGGGAGAAGCTTGGCATGAAAAGAATTATGCTAAAAGGGGAGAAGTTTGTCATAAGCATAGTATGTGGAATGACAATTTTATATACATCATATTGAGGTATATCAATGGGGGAGTATGATTGATGAAGAGGATTTGAAGACTGATAGTATTTTGTTGGTATTCTTGGAACTAGATGTTTTTCATCTATGTCGCCATTAATGCCAAAGGAGGAGATTGTTCGAAGATTGGTTGGAAGCATGAATGCTGATGATATTTCTATGGGAGAGTACTATTATGATGATATGTTACATTAATGACTAATTTTTTCATTGATGTCAACATAGCATGTTTGATGTCTACATAGCAAGTTTTATGTGGTATATGATAGAAGAAGAATGGAAAGATCAAGTTG
The DNA here is from genome assembly GCA_028749045.1 of Cupressus sempervirens. Classification (NCBI taxonomy): domain Eukaryota; kingdom Viridiplantae; phylum Streptophyta; class Pinopsida; order Cupressales; family Cupressaceae; genus Cupressus; species Cupressus sempervirens. The sequence goes on along the minus strand of CM053788.1, from coordinate 686,028,968 downwards.
GTACGGATGGCTAGTTGAGCATGATAACCACCTAAGATTATGGGAGATACATCTAAGTATCTAGTATATGTAGTTAATGTCAGAAGCTGAAAGGACAAGCTTAGGAGAAGTTATGTAAGTTTTGGTGATGTCATTCTGAGATAGAGTTTATAGAGGCATGTTCTAGTAAACTTGTTTTATCTCTTAGTGGAGTTGATATCTTGAGGATCAAGGTTGAGGACATGAACAAGACATGTTGGCAATGACATAGCTATGCTCACTTGTCATAATATTGCATGTACAAAAAGTTATTCAAGTTGCAAAATGAAAGATTGATGTTATCACTAAGTGTAATGTGTTCTTAATGTGGTCCTATAATAATTAATTGAGAAGGACTAATAACCAACTTAGGGAATTTTTTTATGGACATAGTATAAAGGAAGGAAATTTTCCTTTATCATGTAGAGTGATGGTATGACTTTATGATTAATGATAACTAGTAGAGGGTGCAAAATGCGAAGTTGAGCAGAGCAGTGTAAAAGTGAAGGAAACTTCATTGTCAAGGTTGTACTGAATGATCCAAGCTTTGGTATTTGGATTTGAGGTTCATGACCTAGTCTACAAGGTTTGACAGTGATTGGTATGGTTGATAGGATAGAACAAAGAACAAAGGAAAGAAGAAGATAATAGTAAATTACTTGTTTGAGCAGTGAGCTCTTCGTGTAGTTGAAATTGCATGTTTTGGCAGTGGACTCTTCTTACATACATTATGCCACAACTCCTAACAACGTTGGAACAACTCCTAATAGGGTTGGAATCTCCTAACAAGGATTCAAAGTCTCCTAATAGGAAATCATTGTACTAAATGTTGTAATAGACTCCTAATAGGGTCCATCCTCTAATAAGGAATATTTATATTAGTACGTCATCTTGTGGGCATCATTCTCACTAGGGTTTTCCATCTGATCAAGGGTTTCCCTAGTCAACATATATGGTGTAATTGTCTATGTGCTCTTTGTATGGTTGTTGTTTACTTTGGTTGAATGGTTAATATTTTTTAAAGAAGATAAATGTTTTAACTGTTAGATAACTAATTCACCACCCCCCCCCCCCCCTCTCAATTATCTTGGTGGAATATTATTTCTAACACACCCTTGGATTATTAATTCTATGCTTCTGACTAAAAGGAACAACATTTAGTTTTAAGGGAATCTGATGTTTGAATTTCCATTGGTGGAAATCTTTCAAATCTTCATAGGACCATGCGAACACATCACCGAACTCTTTCAATAGCTTCAAGAATCTATTTCTTTCTAACTCATTGCAACATTTACCTAAGTTTATCAACTTAAGATTATCTTTTGAACCAATGTACACCATTTCACATTCACCCAAAATTTCCTCTATTTCTCTCACATTTTTACTGAAACAACAAATCCCTTTAATCAAAAAGTGACTCCAATGTGACTAGACCTTTAGGGATGTGATTTCCCTTGAATTGAAGGAAACCATTTTTAGGATCATTTTCAAGATTCATAGGAAATTCATAATTCCTAGAGTCTAAACCCTCAAAGTGAAGAGATTGAAATCCTAAAAACCCTTGGAGGAATGCACTAATGTGAGCATCATTATCAAAACTTTGCCAAGAGTTTGCATTATCAAGTACACTAGGACAATCAATCAATTTAATCATATAGACATCATCTCAAAAATTTGGTGGAGGAATCATGAGGGATGTTGAATCGAACAATGAATCAACTTTGGTATTGTACTCTTTAGGCATATATTATATGGAAAATGCTTCAAAGCCTTCAATCTCATCCCATGCTCTATTTTTGTAGTGCCTTAACCTGGGATTCTTCACAACAAAGATATTGTGTACTTGTTTGACCACAAGTTCAGCATCTAATTTAGCTTTTAATAGCTTAACCCCTTTCCTTTTAGCTTCTTCAATACCCAGGACTAAAGCTTCATACTCTACAGTATTATTTGTGTTCTCAAACTCAAGCTTGAAAGCTTTAGGAATAATATCGCCTAAAGGAGTAATTAGAATGGCTCCAGCACCTGATCCAATCAAAGCACAATTGTCATCAAATTCTAAAGTCCATAAACCTTCTTTAGATACCTCCCTTGAACCTATTAACTCCGTAGATGAAACAAAATAGTTTGTGAAATTAGTTTAAGTGTCTAGGATATGGGATCTTGGATCTTCAGATGCCAAGACCATGTATTTGGCTTTACTTTCAGGTTTAAGCAAAACTTTCTTATCCCCAATTGGAATAGTATCCTAAGACTAATCTAATTTTACCTCCCCACCCAAATCTTTACAAAATGTTTTACTTAGAAGTATCCCATAGTTGGCAGCAATATTTGCAACTAGAATGATCAATTTGAGCCTTTTGTCAAGGAATTTAGCTAGAGCTACTTGCACATCTTTTAAATGTCCTATAAGAGGAACTTTTTTGAAATTCATCGTGTAGAATTTACCAAAGGTTTTGATCAAAGTTAGGTCTAGTACTTTAGCCACCGTAGCAGGCATAATGTTATTAGAAGCCCCAGGATTGATGATGCAATTGTTCAGTCTATGGCCATGGAAAAATAGGGATACATAAAATGGGTTGGGTTTTTCATCATTTACATATGCTTGAGATGTCTTTGCATGATCAGATGTTTCACCATTATTGAGTCCTACAATAGGATCAATATTTGATTTAGAATTGTTTCCAGAGCTATCTGATTGAACTAGACTTTTAACATATTCAATTAATCTATTCAGTTCATCAAGATTGGACCGTAAATAATCAAAAGGAAAAACTTGAATCTGGGAGGACTTACATATTTCCAATCTGTCAAACCCAAGCTTAGGACCAACTTCTTTAGGTGTCCTTTCCTCTTTAGTCGTGTTCTTTTGGATTTTGAATTTTCTCTTACATTCTCCAACATGATCACACCATTTATTAGTAGGTATAGAGGAGGATGAAGAAGTAGGAGTCTTATCAATATGATTACTCTTGGTGAACATTGTATAGGAAGGATCTTCTAGAGTAGTATATTTATCACCACCTCATTTTGATTTGGACACATATTCAAAGTAGTAACTTACAGAGTCATTAAGTCCTCTAGGGGATTCCTCACTGATAGGTAGTTCTTCTATAACTTCTTTATTGAGTTCCATTTCTCTAAAATGGATCATTTTTGGACAAGACAATCAATCACGCTCGTCAATCAAGTTAAAAATACACATACTTTCCTTCTTAGGAAAAGGTCCCTCAATTGCTAATCTCTTATTTCTTGGCAGCATATGTGGTTGTCTTCCCTATGCTCCTAGGTGATTACAATTCCTAGGAATATCATGATAAGTCATTTTAGGCATCTTCCTTTTCATCTCTAAGACATCGTTCAATAATCTTTGAACTACATAATCTGTTGAACCAAAAGTGGATGCTTGATTTTGAGAATTATACATCTCCTATCTCCACTTCCCTATAGCCAAGAAGTTATCTTCTAACTCCATGATTAATCTGTGTGTTGCATCAACATCTACCACTGCGTTCCTTCTCAAGTGAAAAATTATGTCAGGGGGCATGGCATTCACAAAGAATCCTTTTCTATTCTCATTATTAGGTCTCTTTATGGTAGGGATCTTATACAAGACCTTGTTAAATTTGGCTATGAAGTCACACATGGGTTCTTGAACTTTCTTTTTGAGCTATAAGAGTTGTAATATAAGAGTATGCTCATCGTTAGTAACTTTGAACCTAGATTCAAAAGAAGTCCTCATGGAAGCCCAATTAGTAATAGATCCATTTGGAAGATGGTGGAACCAATCAATGACAACCTCTATTAAAGTTTGCACAAACAATCTAACTGCAACATTTCTACAGATAACAACAATAACTCCACTTGTTGTGTTAAATGGATTTAGGTGTTCATCAGTAGATTTCTTCCTATCCCCACTAAACTTAGGAAGAATATCTTGGGTTCCTTTAGGTAATGGATCTAGATTAGGTCTCAGGACTATCTTGGGTTCCTTTAGGTAATGGATCTAGATTAGGTCTCAGGGCCCAAGGTCCTATTTGAGCACCCCAAGGATTTGCAGCCATGGCTGGGAACTAGAAGTTGATAGGTTGGATATTAAAGTGTGTGGGATGAGGGTTCTAGGCAAGACTAAAGCTTGCAAGGAAATGGAAGTTGATTTAGGTTTTGTAGGAGAAGCATGGATACTTCTACACTTAGTTATTCATTTCCTCTTATGAGTATGATCAGGGGCAAAATTTAGCGACTTTAAAAATTTAAAAGATTCATCTATGTAGCCTTTATTTTTATCACCTAGGGTGTACTTTCCCCCAGCCAACCTGATAAGGAAAAGACTTATTACTAGATTTATTAGGCAAAATTAGGATTGAAAGTTTGCTAAACCAATATTCCTACAACTTCTTCTTCTTGAGTGACAAGTACCCCTCTAATTAGTTCAACTAAACCCTGACTAACCTATAGGTATTGTTCATTGCTATTCTTGGTATTCCAAGTTAGGCTATTTAGAACATAAATAATATCTTCTTGAGTATTATCGAACCCTAGAGCAGGTTGAAGAATCGGGAAAATGTCTCAATGAGGCAAGACCATTATTAATCAAATAATGTGATTTTCCCCATTAGATGCACCAAAAATTGTTAGTGAATAGTTTTTCCTCCCAGTTATTTGAGTTTATGTCAATAAGAAATAACAACTTTCACCACAATTGAGTCTTGATAACTTGCACAGACTCTCTATGTTTAAAAGGCATAGCTCCCTTCTATAGTAATTTATCAATACTGTAAGAATTTGGTATAGCTCTGATACCATGTAAGAATTTTCCTAAGGCAAGAATGAAATGCCAAGATCTAGAAGCTCAAGAGATAGCACAAGAGAGACAAGATATGAGCAAATGAGAATGGATTAATCAAATAATTGGATAATTGGATGAATACATCATAGAAGTGCCTTGTATATAAAGGCAACTGATATGTCTAGAATTCATACAAGAGATAAGCATAACAACTAAGCACATGTCCACCAAGAGTGGATTATCCTCCATTGTGCATGAATGTACATGCAACAATGAGAGGATAAGAATGCAAAGGTGTATCTCATAAAGAGATGTAGTAGACAAAATGTGCTCAATTGGAGTGCAAACTATTGTGTTATCTACATGATAACTCATATGAATATTTAAACTCCTAGGTGTCCACATGATAACTAATATGAATATGCATTATCCTAAGTAAACTTAAGTAAAGTGTAAATAGTAAATACATATTTACACCAACAAATACAATTCTTACTATAAATGAATTATGACAGTTGTTCTTTTGACCTGAAAGAACTTAAGGAAAATGAAAATATCCTCTCATAACCACAAAAGAATGTTGCAGATTGAGCAATTAACATTCAATATATGTCATACAACACATAGCTAAAAATTCCAAATTTGTGATCAAACTCACCAAACCAAAAAAAAGGCAATATTGAATGTACATGCAACAATGAGATGATAAGAATACAAAGGTGTATCTCATAAAGAGATGTAGTAGACAACATGTGCTCAATTGGAGTGCAAACTACTATGTTGTCTACATGACAACTCATATGAATATGTAAACTCCTAGGTGTCTACATGATAACTAATATAAATATGCATTATCCTAAGTAAACTTAAGTAAAGTGTAAATAGTAAATACTTATTTACACCAACAAATACAATTCTTATTGTAAATGAATTATGACAGTTGATCTTTTTACCTGAAAGAACTTAAGGAAAATGAAAATATCCTCTCATAACAACAAAAGAATGTTGTAGATTGAGAAATTAACATTCAATATATGTCATACAACACAGCTAAAAATTCCAAATTTGTGATCAAGCTCACCAAACCAAACAAAAGGAAATATAACTTCAGCACAATTAATGAAACAACATCTATGTAGGAATGAATTTCACATGTATTCCATCACCCAACAAGACAACCATATGATTATCAAACACATACACCTAGAGAGCCAACCTTTAGATTGATCAAAAAATTACATATATAGCCACGCAAGGCTTTTTGAATTCATCTCAAAAAAATAACTCCTTAAGGAATTCTAAACATTTTAAATGGAAAGAATCTTAAAGAAAAGTCAACTAAAAATAGGGAAATGATGCAGGTGGCTCTTTGATCATTCCCTAAGATCCAACTATATCGCTGACATTGGCATGAGGGTCTTGGGAGTTAAAGCAACTACAGTTATTTTCTTTCTAGACTCTATGTGTTGCAAAGAAACCAACCAACACTACCTAGCTACTCCAGGAGAAGCTTCCACATCTTCATAATCCTACAGATATGATCAATATTTTTTTCTTGTACATCCAAGTGGTTAGTGTAGATGATCATCATGGAGTCTTATCTGGTGACAATGGTTAAATCCTTGACTGAGACTTCACTCATTTCCTTCAATAGTTTAATCTTGTAGAAAAATGTTGTTTCCACTTCCTTTAGGGATTTTTCATTCCAATCTTCATTCCCCATAATCTTGACATCAATGCATTTGATATTAGCTACTAAGATTTCTTTGAGACACCACATATCTTTTAGCAGTTCAGAGCATTCTTCTAATCCTTGTTCCATCACTATATTCCTCCATATTAGGTTAGCTTTGGTGATGAATAGAAAATTTGTTAGGGTTTGACGAATCCAGAATAATATAAGAATAAATAGTTATATGTAGAAACAATAGAAGAAAACAAAAATAACATATATAACACACATATTTAACATGGTTCATCCAAAACCTAGGCTATGTCCACCTACACAAACTTCAACCTTTCTATTATCCAACTCTACTATTATTTTTGCCTTTGATATGTTGAATGTTACAGACAGTGCAAGGCACAGTCGAATAGATCCCAGTGCCTTCCTATCCAACATCTCTCAATATTCATCTGTGATAGTTCCTTGTTTCTTAGCTTTTCCTTCTAAAGGCTTCCATTGATCATTTTGATATAGGTAATCTTCCATCTACATTTTCCATAATTGGAAATTCTTGCGATTAAATTTTTCAATCTTGAACCTAGAATCCTCCATTTCTCCCACTCAAATCTAAAAGTCATGTCAATCTACAGAAACAAACCTTTATCTAATACTAATTGTTAGGGTTTGACAGATCTAGAACAATATAAGAATAAATAGTTATATGCAAAAAGAATAGAAGAAAACAAAAACAACATAGATTTAACATGGTTCACCCAAAACCTAGGCTATGTCCACCTACACAACCTTCAACCTTTCTATTATCCAACAAAAATGTTCACCAACCTTACAATGGATTATGCATCTTAGCCGATTATAACAATGTTTTAGGGAAACCTCTAAAATTGACCATTTTAGGGTTTTTACAATTTTGGAAATTTTATTTTCCTAAAAAAGCACAAAAGGGTGCCACAAAATCAACTCTCACTATATGATTAGTCACCACAATATCAGCAATCTCCTACTTGGAGACTGATCAAGCTCCACACCAAACAATCTCCCCCTTGGAGATTGAAATCAAACAACAATGTAGTACATAGAGCTCCTACTAGATAAAAGACTTTGCTATGTATTACCTCCATGATCATCAACCAAGAAGCTCAATAGAAGTTGAGAAAGAAACTAGCTTCTCCTTGGGGATTTCCTTCATGACCATGTCTTCAATATTTTCACTTGTGTGAATATTTTCAAGCTGCAATTGGTCATCCTCCAAAATAAACCTTATAAAATGGTACCTGAGCTATATGTGCTTTTCCCTTGAATGAAAAGAAGAATTCTTTGCAAGATGAATGACACTATGGATATCACTATACAATGGGTGATCTTCTTGCTTCTGACCTAATTCCCCTAGAAAACATTGTAACCAAATCATCTCCTTGCTATCTTTCATAGCAGCTATATACTCACCTTTAGTGGTTGAAAGTGTATTAACCTTCTACAATCTAGAAATCCAACTAACTGTTGTACCCCCTATAGTAAAAACATACCCTATAGTACTCCTCCTTGTATCAATATATCCTACCAAATCAAAGACAAAAAATCCACTAAGAGCATAACTGGATCCTATGAAACATAATGCCTTTGTAGTAGTACCTTTTAAATATCAAAGAATCCAATTGACAACATTCCAATGTTCCATACCCGGATCACTCATATACCTGCTAACAACTCCCACTACATGAGAAATATCTAGTCATATGCATACCATTGCATATGTTAGACTTCCAACTATTGATGAATACGGGATGCTGGACATTTTATCTACATCTTCTTATGCCTTTGGGCACATTTTCTTAGTCAATTTGAATTGACTAGCCAAAGGTATACTAACTTCTTTTGCATCTTGCATATTAAATCTTTTCAACACCTTCTTTATGTACTCACTTTGGGACAAATTTTGATGCAGTGTGAGGTAGGAGAATTCCCAATGGAAATGTCCTAGCCTCCATAAAATAACCACACAACAAAAACAATACAATAATGAGGCAAGATCTGATACCAATTCACAACTATTTATTCATAAAACAATTGTTACATACAATGTGTAAGGTTATAAGGCCTTCATAGTTATGGATAAATACAATAGAAATTATAGTAATAGCTCTGCAAGATCCCTCAAGATCCAATTCAATTCCTAGCTAGCCTAGATCTATAATACAACAACAATTTGGTAGAAACCTCCAAGATCTCAACTTGTGTTTGCAAACCACCAAGCAACCTCCTTGTTTCTAAACTGAAGCCACTAGCTCTTCTCACAAACTCCCATTCCAGATACCAACTTGAATCTTTTCTTCCTAGCTCCCACACTATATTGAATTTCCTTCTAATTTCTTAAGACTCTAACCAAGCCCTTCTTAAATTGCTAGCTAAGCCACAAGTCAGCTAGTCAAGCATTAAATTACATTATAGGTCCACCTTGGAAGAATAAACCAAAACTATAAAAAATAGGAACAAAACTAAATATCAAGTTACATTTAGGTCCACACATGACCAAATAACATTTACCTAACTTAAAAATATCCCATTTCATCATACCAAATCATGTGTTTCCACGAAAATTGATAGAAAATCGATACCTAAGGAAAATCATGATATCTCCCAACTTTGATTAAATTAAGGCCTACAGTCTTAAAAAAAGATAGAATTTTAGGTCCTCTTTAAGAATCCAAGTGCACAAAGGCTGATTTCTTAAGGATAATTTTCTATACATCCTAAAATTTTCATGAGTAGAAATCAGATGTGTAAACTAACAAAAAAAGATACCCCAGGAGAATGGTCATATGTCCAAACTCATAATGAATTAGGACTTGTTCCTTTAGCTAAAGGTATTACTCTAGGCCCTCTTCATTCCATGATAGGTATATCCTCTAATTCATTAAGGATAATTAGTTACACTACCCACAAGTAGCCTACAGAAACTAGAAAATATAGTTCCAGACACAAGGTAAAATAACTCTAACTTTGATATGATAACTCCAATCTCTATGCACTCATTAGGAAAGGTTCCCTAATGTCTCCAAAAAATCACTATCCATGAAATCATAACTCAACCAAAATCCAAGCTCGATGCTCTTGCATCAAACTCCCCAAGTAAATAGAAAAGTGTGTCCCATACTTTGATGCCCAAAGAAAGATCTGCAGCCAAATTCATCTTTACCAAAGGGATACACTCCATCAAAGTCAATATAAAAAATATGAAAATGAACCATATATGCTTCATCCACTAAAACATTAGAATCAAATAAATCTAAGCAAACCAATCAACATGTTCACTCCTAGGAACAAACTAAACATAATGCTTCACCAAGAATCTCTACAACTGATCACAACTAGCAAAAAAAATATCCTCAAACATTTACTCAATGTTAGAGACATCATGTAACTCAAAAACCAATTTAGAAACATGTAAGTCCAAATCTCATCACTAGTAACAACCTAACTATGCTCTACAATTTCCATGTCAGACTCAACTAACTAATCATGAAAACAAATCTCCATCCCAACATTAACAAGGTTAGGAATACCCTTAGCAAAAACCTCAAGTTACTCTGCAAATTTCACATCAAACTCCACAAAATAATCAACAAAATCAACTTCTTCCTCCTCGACCTTGATATGCCCTCACCTCTCTTGAACAAGTCTTCTAATCAGCTAGACAAATTTCTTCTAGATCCATAGATTCCAACTCCACAAACATCCATGGAATGCCTTCCTCACCCTATCCTTAACTTAATCAACCAATCTATCTTCAAACTAAGTAGACATCTAAGAAAACCTCCTCTCAACCACATCATGAAGATTCACAATCATCTCAGGGGCCAATCCTCTCAGAGCCATCTTCCAATATTTTTGCAATCCCTCTACAACAAATCCTTCTGACACTCCTTGTGACAAAACTAAATTATTTTCAAGTCAAATTGTAACCTGTGACCTCACATGAAAAATTAGGAACAAATTAGTAACATAAACTCTCCTCAATCATGCTCGAGCATGATCAACCTTCCCTCTTTGCATCCATCGATCCATCTACAAGTCCTCTGCAATTGCAAGTTAGAACTACAGTCTACCACCTCAAAACTTAGGACTCTAGAAAGAACAATCTACCACAAGATCAATATCTTCTCAAATCAACTCCTCTCAACCCAAGATCCTGGTGCAAGCTGCCTCAACTTCGATGATCTATCTACATGTTCAAGAACAACTATTTCTCAGATAAGATCAACCAACTAGATCTAACCCTTTCTCTAATAAGATCAACCAACTAGATCAACTCTCACTCTTATACCACCTGATGTAGCGCAAGGTAGGAGAATCCCCAATGGAGATGTCCTAGCCCCTAGAAAATAACCACACAATGGAAACAGTACAACAATGATACAAGATTTGATACCAATTCACAACTCTTTACTCATAAAATAACTATTATATGAAATGTCTTAGACTTTAAGGCCTTCTTGGTTATGGCCAAATACAATAGCAATTATAATAACAGTTCTACAAGATCCCTCAAGATCCAACTCAATTCCTAATAGGTAGAAGTAGGGATGAATCAATCACTGATTCATTCTTCTTGTCTACCTCTAAGACTTGGGGTGTATTGCTAGACCACCACATGGACCTATATGACCTTTTTCAAGAAAATATCCCCCCAATCAAAAACCCTACTGCACTATCTTGAACAATTTCCACTTCTTGTTGTCTGTCAGGCTCTCATACTAGATGAAGAGCACTCAAAGTCTTCAACAAAACTAGGTATTTTTGACCATTCTTCTCAACCACTTACAAGATCATGCAAGGAGTCTTAACTCCTTTCAATGTACTCCTTTGGCATCTTAAAACATCTTTCTATGGTTAAGTTTCTACCTAATTTCACCCTTTTTCTTCAAAACAGGGCTACAAGGAAGAGCCCCAATTAGCCCTATTTCACCTACAAAATAGGTATTTTCTCTCTTTTCTTCCACTAAAACTTCCAAGGTCTCTTTATGAACCTCTAATTATTTTTTGAGGGCTTTAATAATTTCTATGTTTTAGGCCCTAGAATGGTCGTACAGTGCCAATGCTGAAATGGAGGGTTTTGAGGATTTGTAAGGGAAATTTGTTATTTGGTCTTGTTTGATGGCTAAATGGATTGGTGGAATATTTTCCTTCTACCCAAGGAACCTCATCTCACTCTTTTTTCAACCTCCAAAAGAATTCTTCAAAAATCTCCACAATCCTGCAAGAAACAAGCTCTACAATAGCACTATTCCCTAGTTGGGCATGCTTTAACTTGCCTAGGGCAAGAGCTTAAAATGCTTGCCAGAATTTTGAAGGGCCCTAATTTTTCCACAATATAGTACATTTATTTTACTCACTATCCCCAAGATTCTATACAATTCCAACTGTGGGATAGTGAATTACACCATTATTTCTACAAGTTGCTGAAAATAGGACAACAAACTGTCCAAAACAGAAATATTTTTATAACCATGAAACAAAAAACTTTCAAAGAAAACTTCCTATAAAAAAAATGTTCTAATTAACCCTAATTATGGCTCCATTAGGTACAAAAACCAAGAACAATGCCAAAAACATCTTAAAACTCAGAAAATAAGTAATTTTACCTTCAAAATGTCATGCTACAACACTTGCCCGTACAAAATGACAATCACTTATGGAATTTTAGGGTTTGGTAAGTCTTTAATATCTCCTCCTAGGTCTTTTCCCTCCATACATAGGGTTTTCATCAGCCTCTTTAGTGTTTTTAAAAGGAAAGTCACAATTTCTTGCAAAATCAGCATTTTTGCAAAAATTGCAAAATTGCAAAAGAGCAACTTTTGTAATTTTTCTTGCTTTCTTTTTCTTTAACACTTCTAATTTGTTATTTAGGATATCCCTTAGAAATTCCATGGTAGGTAACCTCCCCTAAGCTATTTACTCATCCCTTAGGTTAATCATTACCCTATGGTAAGGTATACCTTTCTTCTTTAGCCATTTATAACTCTACCTAGGACATTTTGACTTCCTACACCCTAGATATGAAACTTAGGTCCAATGACCGTTATTCCTACTTACAAAAGCTCTCTTGGAGCACACCACAAAAAAAATTGAAAATTTTAGGTCCTTATGTTTCAAGGTGCCCCTGCACCAATTCCTAGCTAGACCAGATTTGTAACAAAATGACAATCTGGTATAAACCTCCAAGATCTCAACTTGTGCTCGCAAGGCACCAAGCAACCTCCTTGTTTCTAAACCACAGCCACTAGCTCTTCTCACAAACTCCCATTCCATTTTCCAACTTTAATCTTTTCTCTCCAACTCCCAAACTGAAATAAATTGCCTTCTAATTGCTTAAGACACTACCCAAGCCCTCCTTAAATAGCCAACTAAGCCACAAGTCAGCTAGTCAAGCATTTAATTACATTATAGGTCCACCTTGGAAGAGTAAACCAAAACTATAATAAATAGGAAAAAAACTCAATTTCAAGTTACATTTAGGTCCACACATGACCCAATAACATTTCCCTAACTTAAAAAGATCCCATTTCATCATACCAAATCATGTAAGACAAAAAACTCCACATGTTTCTACGAAAATTGCTCAAAAATTGATACTCGAGGAAAATCATGATATCTCCCAACTCTGATTGAATTAAGACCTATATTCTTAACTCAATATATTATTTTAGGTACTATTTAATACCTAAAGTTTAAAAAGTCTGATCCCTTAAAGATAATTTTCTATACATTCCAAAAGTCACGTGCAAAAATTAGACGTGTAAACTAACATAAAATTGATACCCCAGGAGAATGGTCATATCTCCCAACTCATAATGAATTAGGAATTTTTCCTTTAACTAAAGGTATTAATCTAGGTCCTATTCAATATTTTAAAGGATAATCCTTTAATTCATTAAGGATAATTATTTACACTACCTACAAGTAGCCTACAAAAACTAGAAAATACAATTCCAGCCGCAATGTAAAACAACTCTAACTTCAACATGATAACTCCAATCTCTATGCACTCATAAGGAAAGTTTACCCAATTTTTCTCCAAAACATCCATAACCATGAAAATAATAACACCACAAAAATCCAAGCTCGATGCCCCTATATCAAATTCAAGGTTCTATTTTTCCTATCCTGTGTAATCCTAATACCAAGAATTTTCTTAGCAGCACCCAAATTCTTCATAGCAAATGACCTTGCTACTTTTAGTTTGAAATCATTTATTTTTTTCATACTAGATCCAACAAAAAGCATGTCATCAACATAGATTAATAGGATAATGTAACTCCCATTATCCAATCTCCTAAAATATACACAATGATTAGAATGACATCTATGTTGTATTCTTGAACTTGTGTAATGTCAATGACATACTCATCACATTTAATCTTTTTAGATTCCAAAGAATTCATCTATGATTTAAGCTTTGTCATCAATTTATCATCTATTGCATTGGTATTTGTAAAGTGAGAGAAATAATTGGTTGCCTAGGCACAAACTGCATTCAACCACTCACCATAGGCTTGGAAAATTGAACAATTCATTTTGGCTTGTTCAATAAAATTTTATTTAGGGGAGATTCAACATTGATGAAAAAATTGGCAATAGACAGAGCTTCTGCATTTGGGATCTGAATTTTGTGAATGTATTCGGCCATTTTCTACAATGATTTCTTTAGCTCCTACTTATCTCTGTGATCTTTCCATATGCACTGGGAAACCTGGAGTTACCTATGCTCCATATCTTCATATCTATTGCTATGGAGTCAAGGCAAAGGAAGGATTTTTTTAGTTATATAATCTTAGGTTTGTATTTCATCTATATCTTTCTTAGTCATTCGCTTCATCACTTCTATGACTCACTGCCTTGTATTCTCATCAATATTTAACATAGTTTCAATCTTTTCCTTTTTGGCCTTAGGTGTCTTCCCAAGAAATTTTCTTACCATATCGCCCACTGGGACAGTTGTCGGCACTATGCTCCTTTTCTTACTCACTAATAACTCAAACCAATTAGGGATAGAAGGATTCACTTTAGAAGGATGGGTTTGTAGCACATGCGATGAACTAAGTGCCATTGCACTCAAAGTGTCATCCCCTTCTATTACTTGTTGATTTCCCTCATTTCAACATAAGTTTCTTCCCTTAAGTCAAGATCAATTATTATTGATTTATCACAAGTCTCCTTCAAGCTGCTCATCTGCTCTTGTTTCTTCCTACTATGAGAACAAGTCCACTTGATAGAAGGAGGAAGATGAATTGAACCTTGAACAAAGTGCTCAAGTTCAACACTTGACTTTAGCTTTCCTACTGTGGGAGAAGGAGCAACTTCATTAGTACCAAGAACAACTAAAGGTGAATTGGAACTAGAATTAACCTTTTGAACACTATAAGCCATTGATTTTAACTATTTCTTTCTTATGAACCATTGTTTATTTTTGGTTATGATAGCAAAGGTTCTTGCATGCAGGTCATCCCCCTCTAGCATTGTCCAGTCAATTTCCAGCAATGGGTAAGCTTCCACTTTCTCAATGTAAGCTAGGCCAACAATTTCTTCATTAGCTTCTTCGATTACCCTAGATGTATCTAGTAGGAGATTGAAATCTTTGATCTGTGCTAGTGACAACCTAGACCATAGCCTCCTCCTAACCTCAAAATCATCTTGACAGTTAGCCCAGAAATCTTCTAAATGGGGAACATGGAGAGAAGAGGAATCTAGCTTAGAGTAAGTTAGGGAAAACTCTTGACTATAAAAGTTAGGTCTAGTAGAATAGATTAATAGGTTTATGGATTTAATCTCACCATTAAGCTTAAGGGCATCTTAGATTATCTTGCATTTGTAATGCCTGAGTTCAACTAGGAAGTTGTGACCAAAACCTTGTTGAGTTTTATAATTCTTGTCAACATCTACCAATTGTCTACATATCTCAATCAACACAAAATGATCCAGGCAATGATGAGGTAACCTTATAGGCTTTCCTTCATATCATCTAATCCTAAGGTATGTGAACTTGGGGAGTTGAGTAAAGAAATTACCATACATATTAATCAATTTAGTGGCTTCCTCTATCAACCTCATGTTCTCTTTCCCTTGCAATTCAAACACCAATTTACCTAGGAAAGTGTCTTGAATTATTTTGAAACCCTTAGGGTTTTTATTCTTCTGCAAGAGAGGATAGTAATCATAAATAGGCATCCTTGGATTCCAGTCTATGTTTGGTAAACCCTTCCATTCTTTGCCACAAGATAGCTTATAAAACAAATAGGAGGTCATATAAAAACCAAAATTCCATAAGCTTGAGAAATTTTCTCTTGTAGCATAATAGCTATGATATCCACCCAATTGATGAATTTATCATCTCCCAAGATTGTCTGGATAAAAAAGTACATCCAATTTTCCCAATGAAAGGGATGTGGGTTCCTCTTCACTATGTTCAATAGCATAATGACATCCTTAATCTCACAGATCATGTCTTCTCTGACGAGTTCAATTTACCCATATCTTATTTCGCAAGGAAAGAGTCTTCAATGTCAGGCAAGACACTACTTATAATAGACTCCTTAACCTTATTGGGTAACTAAGGGTGGAATGTAGTAGCCATGGTATGAAAGTTAACCGAATTGAAACAAAATTGAATGTATGAAGAGCCCTTAAGATAATGCAAGAAAGAAATAACACCTAAAAATGAAAGGCTAGAGACTCACCATGTCAAGAGCATGCAAGCTTGCTAAAACAAAATGATGAAGTTATCTCTGCATATTTCTAGACAAGACTAAAATAATCTTTACGAAAAACAACAATGGAAAAGGAATGAAAATGAGGTTGCTTCCTTTTAGAACATAAAACCCGGACTTAATGCATGTGAATAACTAACAAGACTGATGAAGGGACAAGTATTCTCAATCATTAAAAGCTCACCTAAGTTCTGCACATGCTAAGACATACCTTGCCATCATCATCTTTAACTCCTAACTAATACATATCTTTTCGTAGATTTTGGTAAAAAGTTGTATTTTTGTTGAGCTAACAACCTAGACACATGGCACCAGAGGCATCAATATTTATGACCAAGTGAACATGAACAATTGAACTATAAAGTAGTTCAATGTTCAAGTTTAGAAATCAAGATAGATTGGAAACTATGCTCTTTGACAACAAGAACTGGATAGGAAGGTGAATGCATGATATTTGAACCTTGAATAAAGTGTTTGATGTTCATGTTCAACTTCAATGATGAGAAAGGTATCCTTGGGATGAATGACTTTCCAACTTGACCAAAGAAAATTGGTGAACCTATGAACCTTAAACCTTGAACAAAGTGTTCAATGTTCAAGTTCAGAGATTTTTTCAACCAAAAGAATTGAAACAAAGAACGTCATGTTGGAAATATTCAAGACTATGCTAGGTTACTGAGAGGGGAGGGGTGAATCAGTAACCTTAAGAACTTTACCAAATTCTAATCATAATAGCAATAATCTAATAACCATTTAATTTGTTAAATCAGATCTGACTGCATGCATGAGAAACTAAAAATGTAAACATTCATGGTACATGAACACAATAATTTGGTGACCCAAAAACCTTCCAAATAGAAAGTAAAACTAGGGGGGGGGGGGGGGGGGGGGGGGGATGATACCCACAAAACTTCAATATTGCAGTATAAAGTTGGCCTGTTAAGGCTTACAATGATCACTTCTAATGGTCTGCCCTATTAGGAGAAATTAGGACTACTAGGTCCACCTTGTTAGAGGTTTTACAAACATACAATGAAGTATGCACTCGGTAAAGAGATTTAACAAAAGATTGTTAAGTCTACCTTGTTAGAGGATTTGGACTAGTTCACCTATTAGAATGAAATAGTAGATCTTTGACTTACAATTGATTTACTAATAGAGATTCTTTAAGGTACTGATCACCTTTATGTGATAGATATGATTCTGCTACTCGTTTCCTAATATGGCCTTACAATACACTTTGATGTTGATTCACATTCTCATGCTTCTTGCATATATTCTTCACTTTCACTTTTCATTCATGCATACATACATTCATCTATATATATATATATATATATATATATATATATATATATATATATATATATATATATATATATATATATATATATATATATATATATATATATCAATCCAATTTATAAAATTACAAAGTCGGCCAATATACAAGTTAACACCAATATTACAAAGTCGGCTCAAATGAAGACACTCAGGTTCTGAAGACTAACTTGGTGAAGTTCTAATACACAGTGTCCACTATCATTACTCAGCATCATCATACATTCAGTAGAAGTAGAAGCTCAGTCCATACTAATCATCTCAGAGTAGTCTCAAACTCAGTTTGCACTAGTGACTCGGTCAATACTGTGTAACTTGGTAGAAATTGAATTACTCGTTTACCATGACTGCACTCGATAAACACTAATTATCATATAGCTTGGTTAACACTAACTTTTCTTCAAATGAACTAATAGCTCAATAGAAATTGCGAAGCTTGGTAACCATTGAACTACTTGGGTTGAACTGTTGGACTTCACACTGCCTAATTTTGCTCGGTTTGAACTGTTACACTTCACACTAGTTGACTACACTTGGTAACCACTGGAATGCTTGGTAGGAACTATAAACCTTAGTGGCTACTGAATTACATGGCAAACATTGTAGACTGCTCAATGAGCTTGGTAGCCATACAGAATTTGAATAAGTCTTGTCACTAATAACAAACTTGACTTAATGTCAACACGCCAAACTAGTTAATGTTCACAATGGGGCTTCGATAGGAGATCATCTTTTAACAATGGCTTTAGAAATACCATGACCATGTAAAAGAAATAAATGTGGACCATTCATGGGTAACACTACCAAAATAAAGGATTCTATGGAGAAAAGTATTTTATGATTTTTGTTGATGATTTCACTAGAATGAAGTGGGTAGCATTTGTTAAAGAAAAGTTTGAGGCATTTGAAAAGTTTAAGGTGTTTAAGAATAGATTTGAAAATGATTCTGGCATAAATATTAAATTTTTGAGATTAGATAGAGGTGGAGAGTTTAATTCTACAAAATTTAACATATTTTCTGAAGAAAATGGAATTAAGAGACAGTTATCAACATGCAAGACTCTTGAGAAAAATGGGATAGTAGAAAGAAGGAACATATCTATATCAAAAGTAGAGAAATATTGTTTCAAAATGATGTATCCAAGACATTTTGGAGAGAATCAATCAATACAACAGTATACACAATGAACATAGTGTAGATTAGAAAAGGTATTGTTGGTTCCTAATTTAACAGTTTTACAAACAACCAAGAAACCAGACAAATGCATCTAAGGCTAGCAAATTACCATGATGAATGCACCTAACTGCAGTCTTGGGCCAAATATAAGGCTTGACCCTTCTTCACTTCAGGCTTTGCAAGACATAGGTGAGTTAACCTTGAGGTTCTCAGATATGGTACCAGTGTGTTTAAAACATAAATCTAAACCTATTTACTATAGATGAAAACCCTTATATCTCCTAATAACTCATGAAACAACACAGATCTACAGCAGCTAAATGAAAATCTATGAATCTCATAAGTTGAGTGAGGGTTAATTCTTTTTAGCCTACTACAAAACATGAAATACTAAATTTATTTTGACTAAAAGATTTTGTGCAAATGACATTCATATCAACTTGCATCCACCAGTAAATTTAGGCCTAATTTGCGACGCGAAAAGGTCTCAATTTCGACAAGAGTAGGTCGCTAAAGTGAACAAAGTTGTCGTCGCACAAATTTGGTCGGTTTTCTGCCACATTCATTTTGCGTCGAAATTTCGACTACATAAACGTGGATTTACCGACACAAATTTCGTTGATTTCTCTAGTCAACCTAAACTATTATTTTCTCAATTCTAACGTAAACTTGCCCAATTTTTCGTCAAAATTTTGACCACAAACCCTTAGCTTTCGACGCCGGTGCTATACTCGTGACGTAAAAGGTGCCAGTTTGGTGTCTCAATTGTGACAAATATTGGTCGCAATTGAGACCAACATGTGTCACAATTGAGACACGCTGTCCCATTTTTTTGAAAGCTTTGCTCTCATAGGAGTGTTCAAAACTACACAAAACTTGATTATAAAGCGTAATTGCTTGATGCATGAGAGTCAAGGTATCATGCACATTTCTACCTCCACCCCATTGTTTCATTCATCAAATGATTTATTTGACGACAAAATAATGGGAAGGAGGAAGAAATGTGCACGATATCATGTTTCCACCGAGCAATTATGCTTTACAACTCAAATTTTGTGGAGTTTAGAAGGCTCCTATGAGAGAAAAGGCTTGGCAATAATTGGCATAGCACGTCTAAATTTTGGTTCCTGTAGGGAAGAATAAAATTAGGAAATAATTATTTATCAAGAATGAAAGCCAATAATTTCATCTATTTTTCAAACAGATAAACGTGACAAAAAAACTTACAGTCCCAATCACATCATCATAAGAGTGCATATATAACTATAACTATAACTGTCTAAAACCGACATAATTTACAAATATCCACAATTCAAATATTATCCCTTGATTTTTTCTTTAATAATGCTCCAATGCCTTAGGGCATTCAGTTAGAAACTTCAAAATTAATGCTATCAAGTTAGATGTCATTTCATAGCCACCAAGGATAAGGTCCATAATAAGATTCAATATCTCTTCATCCATAATGTATACTAATGCTATGAAGTTAGTTGTTATATTAATAAGATTCAATATCTCTTCATCAATATACCTCTGGTTCTCAATGGAGACGTGCTCCAATCAATAGGAAACATCATCATGAAGCAGGAGGTGAGGTTGAAGGATTTTATGGAGGCATTCGGAAGTTAATTACAGAGGAAGATATTTTAGCCTGGAAGAAGTTGTGGCCAAAAGAATCGCTAGAATGATTGATTGTTACATTAGAATTATCTTCATTTAACATTAAAGCTGCATGCATATTGGAATGGCTGACATCATCGTTAAGTGCATTTGATGATAGCACATTTGTTTAGGATATACATAGAGAATGTCAAGAGTGTTGTTGACAACTTTTGTATTTCTTTTGGCTTTAACATTGATGACTGTGTTCCAATTGTTTTGGGCTAATATTTGCTTCACAAATGGCCGATGCATATGAATCTTGTGCCAATAGAATGAATTTTGTTGAAGTTAACCATAATGTATACATATATTTGTAATCATTATAGTTAGGATGACAACTGTTGCAGTTCACTTGCCCATTGAAGAGTTGATTTTTTTATGATGGCACAGTAAAATGTTCTGAACCATAGATTGCTTATCCTAAAAATCTTTCATCATCCTCCGAAATTGATCAATAATAATGCAATATATTGTAGTATTAACTGTTTAAATTATTCCTGCAAATGAGGAACTTAATATAATTTGATTGAGCAACCTTACATTTTGTACGTTGCCATTTTGTATTATACCTCAAACAAAAAAATGATGGTGCCATGTGATCAAGACAGCAAAAATATCTATGGAATGTACAAACCTTGGCACTAGACTTCTTCTCCATCTACGAGGCACTCAATGCTAGAGACAAAACCTTGTATCTACTCCACAAATAATGTGCTTACTAAAGTTGTTGCGGCAAAAAGTTCTCATAGGTTAGTTCTAATCAGGTCTGGTGAATAATATGTGAAAACATCAATACAGCCAAGGCACTAATTTTGCCCCATTTTTCTCATGTATGAGATCCTTGAAGAGAAGCTCAGAGAAAAAGAAATTAGTCGTATGGATTTAACAGTAGCAAAACTGAAGAGAAAAATTGTTGGCAATGAACTACTTAAGCTGCAAATACAAGAAAAAGATTGGTCACAATGTATGGGCTATCCTAAGTGGTAGAAATGGTCATAGTATAGTGAAGTTCACAGTTTCAATTAATCTAATTTGTAATTAAAAAGAAATTTCACTGTATGGAAATATGAGGGCTTCTTTTACAAACTTTTTTTCATTTATAAGAATTTTAAGAAACTTTTTTTGTCAAATTTTAAACCAAAAGGATTGCATTGAGCTAATGTTTGAAACTCTACCAAGAGGAAATTGAACTAAGGCATCCAAATCTTAACACACTATATTATAAAAATTTCATAGTTAAGAGTTGTGCTTGTAGACAACATCCAAATCTTATCTAGTGGGTGCCTCTCATATTAAATTTTAAAATTATTTTTTTCTAGTTCAACATGGAATGACCTTTCATGTTGGTTAGTCTACTAACCCTAACTCATCTCATCTAGGTCATATCAAATCTTGATAAAGGCTAGTTTGCAACAATTTAACTTCTAATAGCTAGTTTGTAAAAGTAGTTAAAATAACTTGTTAGTAATACAATTATCTTCATAAGGAGGTCTAATTTGCATTCTCAGTACAACACTCACCCAAATATGCTTTCAAAAGGTATTTAAACAAAAATTAGATCTTGAAAAAATTAGATATGAAAGTGGAAATGATAATCAGGTCATGTACCTCTTCTTCATCTCGTTTGCGCTTGTTTTCCTTAACCTTTTCGTGAAGATTTGCAATGTACTTATCAAATATCTCCCGACATAAGCTTTCATCACTAATTGCCCTGAATATTCATATCCAATATATTTATAGCTACTACTAGTGTAAGGTACATGATAACTACCTTTAATTACTCACAATAAGATTAATTCCTGCTAGTGGCTCTTTTACCTATATGCTTCCGCACCTTTGAGAAAAGGTATGCAATCCTCCCATTCTGAGGAAGCAAAAATTTCCTAAAATGGAAAAACAATATATAACTAATTTATCATTACATAGATAGAAATTAGTTTATGATAAGAGTAGAAACTCATTCATATTAAGGATTTTTAATGTACAAAACTCTGTGAAATTTTACTCTAGGTGTAAAAGTAGTAGAGGAAAAAGAGACTGCATTAGAAGGATTTTTTCCAAAATGAATAATGTAAACCTTCAGAGAATAAAGCAAAGCTGTGAAATCATCTGCCAGCCTTTCCCTCCTTTTTGCTTCTTTCTCTTCCTTTTCCTTTACTTGTTCAATCACTTCTTCAAACACAAGCTACAAGCAATACACAGGATGTCAGTAAGACCTAACAAAATCATATATCCCAAAACAACTTGCATTACTTTCAACATTTGCAATTGTTTCAGTTTAACCTAATAAAAATCCATTATCCACTAATGAGAACAAACTAATGCATTTGTGATAGCGATTCACTTCCAGCAACTACGTACCAGTGCAAATGAGTCAAAACATAATATAGCTAATGCAATGATCGAATCAGTTAGGAACCAGAGTCATATGGAACATAAGGATAAGATCCTTCTTTGTATAAATAGTAGTTACTAGGAACATAACAATATGTGACAACATTGTTCAAAGGCAAATACCAAATACTTTTATTGTGAAGTCTTTTGTAGCTGAGACAAAAAATCTAGAAATGTAACCAGAACAAACCTTAAGATTTGTTTCAGATGCAGCAGCCAAATCATATAGTTCCCCAATGGAGGCTTTGAACTTGTCAAGAGTCCATGCTAATGTTACTGTGAGCTGCAATCATTACATCAAAAAGATTACAATATATTTTACATCCAATGGAAAATCTTAAAGCACAAAAGGCACACCTTTCCTGACTCTGTAGCATCTTTTATGTTTGATTTGTCCTCCTAGTACTGCCAAAGATACATATTCAAAAAATGGTTACATCAAAGGAATCAAACATACCTTGCCTTGAGTAATAATGATTGCAAGCCTAATTGTGAAAGTGCAATTAAATCCTACAATCAAATCATTAAAATATATGCAACTTTCTTACCTGCTTTTTCATCCCTTCTGTAACATCTTAGTAATAATTTTGACCATTTGATGGATTAGTAATAATAAATTAATTTAGATGACCACTAAATCAAAAAATACCTGGAACAATCAGTGTCAACATTATGTGCTCTCTCTTTATGGACAACCAAGGAGGTATGTTATTGTTGATAACAAAAACAGGCCACACTGAGTAAGTAGATCTCATCTCTCCATAAGGATTGACACTGTCTGCTGCCAATGAAAGCTTGAGATTACGAGGTTCTTCTTTAAAGTGTGGCCATTTTTCCTCTATTTCCTTAAATGCCGAACCATCTGCAGGCATTCGCATAATGTATCTTGACTTCTATTGCGTGCATGGTAATCCATAAATTATGCCAAGCTATTGCACTTGAATAATTGTTGCAGATGTGGAATAATGGGAATATGCTGAAGAACCTTGCGAGGCACCTTTTTTGTTAATCGATCTGATTGATATCTACTGATATGACAAGTAGGGCATTGTGTTGCAAATTCATGATGTTTATAATATATAATATGATCGTTCGGACATGCATCTATTGTTTGATACACCATTCCAATATCTTTCATGATGGCAGATAATTCTCGGTACGAGTGAGGTAGAATGTTTGATGGTGGTAACACTCACCTATCAACCTATGACCAAAAATATAATTTCTTAATTTAAAGAATATTAATTGCTACATGAACCCAATGTTAATTGTAAGGGAACTACAAGTAAAATAATGAAAGAAGATGGCATACCTTAACATACATGTCATTGCTACATTGGATAAACCATTCATTACCTTCAAGTTCACCAATAGCAATACAGTGGCAAGAAGAGTTGTTTTGGACCCTTCATATAGGGGTTGCTCTGCCTTCTCAAGTAAAGGTACATCAAACTCTGCATCATCATCACCATCATCATCATCATCATTATCATCTTGATCATCATGATAATTTTGATCATCGTGATCTTCATCATCCTGATCTTCCTCCATGGTATCATTAACTTCTACTTCAATATTCACACCTCCATGTTCCCTCATTTGGAAAACCGCATTCTCCGAATTGTCATGGTCCATAACATGAAACTCGGGGATGTTGACCTATATGAAAATGATGACCTTATATTAACCATGACCATGATGTCATCATCAAATCATGTCTCATGTAATTTATAAACTATTAAAATACATACCAATGGGTGATACTCGTTTCCCCCTTCAATGTGACCATGTTGCCTACAATGTTGCTCAGCTGTTGTGATTAGATATCTTCGAGTCTTTAAGCCCTTACACATTTTGCAAGGACAATAACATTTTCCATCACCTTTTCTTTTTAAGTTAGACCGCAATCTAGCAATTGCCTCCCTATTTTTTTGTGCATTGATATCGTCAGACATGGTCTTTCTTGAATGGAATGACTCGTTGGTGGAAGAAGGATGATTTGTTTGCAACCTGCAGATGGAGTAGTAAGAGGAAGACACATATAAAAAGGAGTTAGGTCTCTGAACCAAGTAGGACTTAGGACATGCTGGAGTGGGGTTAGCCCAAGATATTTTGGAATCTTGAAGAACCTAGTAAAGGGTATTTGGAAAGGTGAAAATAAACAAGTATTTTTACAGCTACAAAGGAGGAATCGAGAGCATTATAAATAATGAAGAAGAAACTTAAATCCATACAACTTCACCTCTATTTACAATTTGACCTTTCTACAAGTGAAATATGACAATATACAAAATTTCCAATCACATTTTCACTTAAAAAAGAACAAAAAATATACCTTTGCTACAATATCTTCTTCAAATTCTTCGCTATCAGATTCTTCAGAACTGCAAGCTCCTGTGCAGAAAAAAGATGAGATGTACTAAGTAATTTTTGATGGGCACTATTTAAACAAATTGACTATCAAAAAAGAAATTTATGAAATTTAGTTTCTTTATTATGTACTGAAGACTTGGCAAGATGTTCCCAAGTCTATCTATAGAATGCCTATCTGCATGGTTGTTTGCAAATAGTCTAGTATGGTGCCGCTTTTGACCAACAACAAATGTCACTGGGGCTGGTAATTTGGCTCAAGAGATGCACAAGCCTGTTGACACCACAGAACTTTTAGTTCATCATATAGCATTCAGTTGTCTTCTTTAAAAAAATCCAAAGAGAATACAAACAAACTAATGAGCCGTGTCTGTCTCAATTGAATAGCAAGTACTATAGTGAGTATTAGGAAACTGACCTTGTGAATAGCACCCAGTTCATAAAGTATTAGGAAAGTGACCTTGCTGATTAGTTTAACATAGATTGGTGAACAGAAAATTCATAATAAAAATCTGATTTTTTTTCCACACTTGTTCAAACCATATAATGAAACGACAAAAAATGAATTGTATACAAAGACCATATTGTAGGTTATCCAAGTTGAAAGTGAATAGATGACCTTTATGGGGTGTTGTACCAAGTGGAGCAAGTATGTGAGAGCTTGAAGATGAATGGCTCCTATTTTGGGGCCAATATTTGGTGGTTTCGAGGTGCCTAGGGAGAACCTTTGATGCTAAGTCTTAGTTATGTAGACTTTGGCAAATCTGGTGAACTTTCTACGAGTTTGTACCTGCTGTATCAGTAGCCACTATGCCCTATTCCAGACCTTCAGTATTCTGATTGACATCAATTATAAGTGTGCATCTAGATGTTAGCTACAATTGATTAGGGTGGCTTTTAGTGTGTATCAGTCTAATTTGACATGTGTGATGGCAGTATCAATGTGTTATTAGCATCTTACATTATTTAGAAGAGGTGTAGTTCAGTGAGTAAATGTTCGGTCATTGTGGGAATGGTATTCTATGCTTTCTGTTAGGTTAATTTGTGTTGTTGCAGTAGTCTAATTTTATAATCTGAGTGTTGTATCAGTTTGTTTCAATAATGTTCTTGTTATTTTGCTATATTGTAATGCATCTCACTATAATGTCCCCTTTTTGACATGACATTCAATAATAAAAATATAAAGTAAAAATATAAAAAATTAAAATAACATGTAATATAATTATAATTATAATTTATTTAAGTTAAGTGAATGATCAAAATGAATGCAATAAAGAGTTATGAGTATTGAAGGATTAAGATATAAAGGAGAGATCATTCAATATTTAAATTTATATTGGAAAAGGTAGAAACGAATACTTATTGATTTAACTCAATTTATAATTGTTATTTAAATATTTCTTAAAATAAAATAATCCTTAATCTTTTTTTTAATTCTCTTCCAACTATCTCTATTTAGTGCCTACCATGTTTATGTGCATGTTTTTTATGTGTTTTGGATAATAAGTCTAATTTAATTTGTCTATGGACTAAGACCTTAAATTATTGAGCTTCTCTTTGTTTTGTGAAAACTATAGCATTCTCTACTTAACAGGGCCAACCACGTGAAGGTGGAAGCTCATCATGGCCCCTCCTAGGAGTCTCTTATGACCCTTTATGACATTTTAAGAGCTCTAAGATTTATTCTTAGGGATCGTAAACGATCGTAAAGGGTCATTAGGGATCTTAGGACACAACAACTAAGAAATATAATTGTAAGCATCATGGTCACATTTTTTTGGAATCAATGTAATTGAGTTGTATACCCAAGTGACGAAGTGCATGTAGAAAATGAAACAACCTATTGGGATTGAGACAAACCTTATAAAACAAAAGCAGCTAGGAATGATTGCTTGCCAATATCTGTTAAATAGATTTGTTGGAAGACCTTGTATTCATGAGCTAGGAATGATCTCTTGCCAACAGTTGTTGAATACATTTTTTGGAGGACCTTGTATTCATGAGCTACAAATGTATTCAGCAACTGTTGGCAAGCGATCATTCTTATAGATGAATTCAACTTGGAATCGAAGGTGTGGAAGTTGTTTTGCATTGCTTGGGTACACAACCCAATTACGTTTCCAAAAAAATGTGACCATGATGCTTACAATTATGTTTCTTAGCTATTGTGAAATCTACATATTTGATAGGAGAAGTATTTGAAGTTTATGTTGTGAATCCACTAAATAGGGTCAAGATTTGATTTGGGAATGTTGGTCAGATGATCTGAGAGAAAGAATGGACAGACAGATGGAGAGAGAGATAATACAAGTGGTAGAAAGAGCCATGCCATTTGCAGGATGCCACCATCCTTTTGGTAGATCAAAGGAAAACATGGTAAGGACTATAATACACATTGTCCTCAAGAATATTATCTAGGAGTCTTTCTATCACTTGTATTATCTCTCTCTCCATCTGTCTCTCAAATCATTAGACCATCATTCTCAAATCAAATCTATTAAATCAACAAAAATAAGTTTGACCCTATTTAGTGAATTCACAATTTCTTTTGCATTCAAGACCAAGATTAATGCATACGCAGTAGCCTGACACCAATCACCCATTACATGTCAACTATTAAAGCTTGTCAAACAGTTGTTGAGTTGTACTTCATAAGAGTTAGGTGCTCCTGCACCATAGACGGAGATGTTGATGCAAGGTATGATGTTACTGACTTCCCTCTTAGTGCCCTAGTCCACCAACTCATACATGAAACCATGGGACAAAAAAGAAAAAATGTTGGATTTAAAAGCTTTTTTGATTAGTTATTAGGAGTATGAACGAGGTCTGCATGTCAAATTCGAATGAAGCCCTAAGATTCATTCAAAGCCCCCATACCAATATCGGCATGGAGGCTTCGAGTGAAGCCCCTTAGGACCTTCATTCAAAGATTTGGCTTCATTTGAAGCCCCTAAAATTTAGCTTCCCCACTTTCCATGATAGAAGCTAGTTGTTTTACAAGAGTCAAAAATAGTTTGTCCTCCATTGTAGAAGCCACTTGTAATATGCAATTGTTTCATGCAAATCAGAGTCCACAGAATTTACCATCAATCTCTTTCAATAGCTTATTCCATCTTATCCACTGCACAATAATTCAGAGGAATGTGCCAAGGCATTCCAAATCTTTGCCAATGTATACACATGTGTCTTAAAATGGACCCACATATAAGATAAGATTCAATGTATATTTGCACGAAATGAAGCTGAATTCTGAAACCATTTAGCTTTCATTTATTTCAGTATGGCCCATTTAATTTGCTATATAAATGTCAAAATGCAAGAGATATTGAATTGAGTATAATAAAGTAGAGAGGAACAACCAATGTCTTTGGTAAATGCAGTGAAATTGAAGTGTGTAGCATTTGATGCACTGCCATTATTAGCAACACAAGTATCTCAGTGTGAAAGGAAGAGAAGGCAATCAAGAGGTCAGGTGAGGTATGCATTCAATGTGAGTTCAAGTAAAAGTGTGGAAGTGGAAAGAGAGGAGAGGATTGAGATTGTGGAAGAGATTCTGTCTGGAGAGTGGCCTGAAAGTCTTTCTATATTCAATTTTGAGGATTTGTCAGTTTACTATGAACCACTTGTCTTCAAAGCTCAGGTAGATTTTGTTATAAATGTTTTTTTTTATTATGTATTAAGTTTCAATAGATTCAAATCTAAGATTTCCAAGATGAAAAATTTACAATTTAATTTGATTGTCTCAAATTGCTTTTATCAATTTTTGAAATCACACCCATCATCAGAATTATATAGATCTCAGAAAGTGGAAAAAAATTATGAACTATAATTAATTTTCATGATTCTTAATTCAGATATATAAATCAGAATTGAGGTGTCTGTAAGTGTAAGGAAGCCAAAACTTATGGACAAGAGATTTTTCTATTGAATGTTTATGACATAAATGATCAAAGGCCCTGTATTTGACAGTCACAGGTTTTTGACAATTTGTATAAAGTTTTCCCTTTTATCTAATACAAGCTTATGAATTTTGAATCTATTTTAGTAAAAAGAATAGCAATACGGGCATCCACTTTGGCTTCCAATAGAATCCTAGGTGGATCCATTTACCACTCAAATTTATGTTTGCTCACTCCTTAGCTTTTTCCTTGGAGTCGAGATAAATTTTAAAGAAAATATTAATAGATTATATAAATAAATCTTTTAAATTCACATATGTGCTAGTTTTAACATCTAAAAAATTTAGTTAATTTTTTTTGCATTTACACTAGCCTATATTTTTTTCATAAGTAATATTTTGGTATTAATTTTTTTTTGTAAAGATTTAATTTTTTCTTATAATATATTACTATAATAAAAATATATTAAAGTAAATATTAATTGACATTGTGGTGATCTATTTAGAGCTGGGTCAAAATAGATAGGTGAGGCTATCATCAAGGTTCAAATTTTCACTGGTCCATTGTACTTATAGATTTTTGTCTATGTTGGGTGGCTGCCAAAATTGAAAAAACAAATGAGTAGTCTAAAGTCTTAAAATTAAAAATAAACACAATTGAATTTATAAAATTGGCATTGAAAAATGTTACCATAGTGACCTTACTTTCTATTAAGAATTTTGTTTTGTCCTGATTAGCATGCAATTACAAATTCTAAATAGGTGGTGGAATTAAAGATTTCTCCAGATAAAATGACAAGAATTAGATGGCAGGTTTCAAGAATTAATACAGGCCGCCCACGTTGCAGCCCTATATGATTGCTTTCACAACCTGCCATCTCCGTGCATTTTTTCTATATGTATGCTAATTTGATTTAAGGAACTGTCAGGCTATGTAATTGTATGATTTGATCATGAGCAAAAATTTGTGGAATAATGAAATATGATACAAGAAACAAGGAATATGCACTATGCTTCAATGAATTTTTAAAAATGTCAAGGTTGATTTTGCAAGATGAGCATCATAGAACTTTACAAACTTATGAAGACAAGGTAGATTTTGTGTTGCTGAACAAGAAAGCATATTTCTAACTGAAGTATTGACATAAAAAGTTTAGTAACTATCCTAGAAAGTAATCTTGACGAAAGAGAGCATATTCTTAAAGTAGTGACTTGGTAGAAATCCATTAAAAGTGTCCATTAAAAAACACAATACAGCCTAAATATGTCAGTATATGGCAAAGAGTTTTACATGGCATTCCTGGGATAAATAGAATAGTAGTCAAGCCTTATTCAAGAATGAAAAAGCTTGTTATTTTCCAAGGAGAGGACTTCTATCAAGACGAATCATTAAATGTGGAGTGCACTTTGTAACAGACACAAAAGATTGCATGGAAGTTGTGAAAGGGGTGCAGAAGATGCTCACTTTTTCCTTGCAGAGTAACAAGTAGTCGGTGTTGTTGTTTCTATTAGTGTGAATTATGCAAAGTAGCCAATTGCATTTGATAAGAAACTCAGCGTCAATTCAGACGACATCCATTTCAAAGGAAGAAGACCTGATAAAGATAAGGCTCTTCAAGCCATAAGGAGATCAAAAGTGTTCAAAATTCTAGAACCCTACACAGTCGAGAGAAGATAGAGTGTGCAAAGTTTCCCCTAATAGTTGATATCATGAACATAATCCAAATAGGCAGTTCGTGGAAAGTTGCATAGTATGAGTGAAGAATCTAATGAGATGATACACTGCATATCATAAAAAGGATGCCCCAAAAAAGAGTTACAGACTACAATCCTTATCCCTAATTATGTAATCTGATCTATGCCGGAAGCTAATCATGTCACTATACATCTCTTTGACTCCCTTAAATCTCTACCCTTAGTTTCACCATTTTAAGATTTATGTATTCACCCATGTTTTATACAATTTTTTACATTTTTCTGTGCAATTTTCCAATCATTCCCTCAATAGACATACCCGTAGTATACGGTAATAAGTTGAAAGATTGACCACATGATGACCATTTTGACTGTGATGTTAAACAATGTCTTGCATGGGCTATATAATTGAGATATTGAATAAGTTTCAGGAAGGTCCATTTTTATTATGGTGTGTGATGTGGTCTTGTTGAATAAAAGATTTGGAAAAAGATGTGCGGTGTAAATGGCTTTCAACTATGAGTGTTGTGGCCTGCCACCCAACTCATTTGTTCCCCAATACTATGAGAAGCAATCTCTTCAAAGATTTATGTAATCTTGTTTGGCTTCCTATAAATGCCTATGCAACCATCTAATTCAAGTAAAATATTAGAAATTCAGAGATAAAAGTTGTTTCTTTGAAAAGCCGTTGTTCTGAATGACCCACTGACCATTTTTATCACTATTTGATATAAATGGTTAGTGATAAAAATGGTACTGTGATCGGTTGGAGTTCCTTCACAAATGAGAATAAGTGGAATGTTATGCCTATACAAATCAAAACATTGAGCCAACTTTAATTTTATACAATAACCAATTAATATGAATGCAAACTATCATAAACCCATCAACTGATGTCAAAGCATAATGTAGTAGACTGTTTGAAAGCAATTTCAAATGGAAATAGAAATGAAATGCACCCAAACAGATATTCCTAATCAGAAATTAGGAATCCATTAACCGCTGCTCCAAACCACAAACATGGTAATATAAATAGAAAACCAAACTAAATGACAACACTCATTAGCCTTTTAGTTATTGAAATACAGGAAATAGTAAGATTGTAGACCCACCAAAACTCATTTCATTCAGCTAAATTCAATAATAATAAATATAATAACTTTTGTCCTTGAGTAAGTAGCATCGTAAAATGAATAGTATAAAAAAATGCACCTGATATAATATATAAGTATATGTGCGATTGAATTTAACCATTTTACGATCATGTAACGGTACCCAATACATTATTTTAAAGGCACATTGCAATGGTATTCATAAATTAGTTAAAGATCCAACTTTCTCCTAAAACATATTAGTTCCTGTCGTAGGCAAGATACTAATGGAATCACATGGAACTCCTCAAAATTTCAAACATGCCCTCAAAATTTCTACAATCAAATGCACCAGATCAGACGTGCCCTCGCACCAAAATGTGCCCTCGCGCCAATGTTGATGGAGACCCTCGCGCCAATGTTGATGACCCTCGCGCCAATGTTGATGACCCTCGCGCCAATGTTGATGGAGACCCTCACGCCAAAGCCAGATGAAAATGATCTGTAGTAGAGCCAATGTTGATGGAGACCCTCGCTTGCGCCAAAGCCAAATGAACCTCGCGCAAAAGCCAAATGAAATGTTTTGCCCTTTTTTTTTGTTTTATGCTTTCCTGTGTGTCGCAATTTTGACAAAACTAATTGGTCACAATTGCGACCAACACGAGCTAGTTATTAAAAAAAAAAAAAAAAAAATTTGCCCATTTAAAAAACTTGGTCACAATTTTTGGTCGCAAAATGACCTCAAATGCTTAAGTGATCTGATTTAGTGATCAGTGCCTTATCCATTGAGACATAGAGTCATTACTGGCAGGATGACCTAAATTGTTTGCATTACAATCAAGTTTATCAACTGAAATCCCCAAATCTCACTCTTATGCAATATCCCCTTCATACACCCAGAAACCCTATCAGAACATTGAAGCATTTACTTAACTCCTTGAGTCAAAAGCAACAACAGATCTAATATACAACTCATCCAAGTTGCCTTAAATCAAATGAACCTTATCCATTTAATGACAAAGTTAATGACATATGAAGAATCAGGAGACAGAATAAGAGAACTCGAATAAGTCATGTAAATCCCCTTTAGAATTCATCCATGGAAAGACTGAATACATTAGACTGGTAAAACTAAATGAAACTCAAGATACTTCACATAATCTAGCATCAATTTCCAATATCTCAAAATGACAATACATGACATGAAATGAAAATCTGCACATAAATCTCCAATTTATGAAGGTTATTTTGTCCTGCCCCATATGAACTGATGATCTTCTCTCTGGTGTCAAGAGAGGAGGCAACCATGTTGTCTACAAAACCAAATGCATTGGCCAGAGCTACAGAAAATGAAAAATCCACTTCCCCAACTAATAAAATCTGGTCTAGGATTGAATAGTGCTTAATCCTTTTGTTTAGACCAAGTCTTCTAACTGAAGCCTATATATCTTTGTCATTTAACTTGGAATCTGTTTGCTTGCAAAAAATACACCTATGTATGGGACATGTAAATTGCAGTCCATCAATAAATAAATAAATTATTCTTCTACCCCAGGTTCTCTTTCTTATAGCATGGAGTTCTTGTAGTAAGCTAAAATGATTCTCCTTTGACCTACAGTGGTGCTTTTGTTGTGAAGATTTCACTTCACATCCCTCTTGATTCAATGAAAACCCCAATACATTGCTAATCTTGAAATGAGAAAATAAAACCTTTCTATGTATTTCAAACTTCAAGATACAATCAAAACAAGGCAAATCCAATCCCCATGGCATTTTATCAATTTGAAGTAATTAGTCAGACCCCAAAGTGGGTCTGGCTAAAAAAAAATTGTTTTCCATCAACTGATAATGCAAACTAATTCATTGATCATCTGATACTGATTGAAATCAAACTTGACCAATGAATCAACATTTGAAAATCATTTTATCCCTTTTTTGCAAACTGTCAAATTTGCATTTGGAGGTCCTTTGACTGGCCATAAAAATTGACCCAAAACTCTTATCGGGCTCTAAAATCCAGGATATTGATTCTTTGCTTTGCACTCTTGCACCCTATCGAATCTCATCTCATGAAGAATTCAAGGTCAAAAGATATTGATCGTCACAGTTGACGTCTCACAATTGCATGCAAGTAAACATGTCAGAAAACAATAAATTGGGTTCGGATTTGGCTTTGAAAATTGGACAAACTGACACTTGGGAGAACAAAAACTGGGGCATTGGTTCTCTGTCATGAGGAGAGTATAAATCTGTGATTTGGGCTCATGATGAATAACAGGACATGAATGGTGAGCGGTCAAAGTAGGCTACTTGGATTTTGCAGACTGGAAACAACAACAGAAAAGTGATTTTTGCAAATGGAATTGACCTAGAAAAGTGTGCAAATGGATTTTTCATGACTTACAAAATAGCACACTTAAAGTATTTTCAGAGTACAAAAAAGTGGTACAATCCATTCAATCTCACCTATCACAGATCTCAAGTTATAACATCCCAAATAGGGGTTTCAACAAATTTGCAAATGCTGACACCAATAAAAGTTTAGAAATTGCATTTGGAATCATGTTCAAAAATTGATCAAATGGATTTGTCATAAGTTGAAACTTGAAACATAACAAGTCTCTGACGTCTACAATGCAACGCAAAAGTAATTTCAACATTTTGCTCAACTAGGTCCAAATTATAGCACGTCAAATAGGGCTTTCCAGAAATGTGAACAACTACACAAATGCACAGAATAGTAAATGACCAACTTTGAGGGATTTGAGACTTAGTCAAACGAATTCAAAATGACTCAAAATATAAAACATAAGCTCTCAGGTATGGATACTATATACTCCCAAAGTGGCCGATCATGAAACATTTCTAGGTGTGAGATATTCAGGTGCAAAAATGGTCTCCTATCACTGTTTGGCACGAGTGAAAATGCAAAAATGACACTAGCTCAAAACAGGACTTCGCCAAATGACTTGGAATATCAATTTACCATCATGGAACAAGTGGACATGCTGAATGGAAGGTGTTAGAAACATTAAACACCTCTTAGGTGTCGAAAGTATAGTCAAGTACAAATACATTTATGGGGCTTGATTTGACTCAAAATTGAAATAGATGCTCAAAATGAGAATGCAATTTTGAGTGCCAACGGGTACAAACAAGACTCCTTATGAATTATGATTTGGACATGCACCATCAGTAAAGTATTTCAAAATATTTGGAAGTGTTGCATAAAGAAAGATGACATTTGTAATTTGGATCCAAGAATCATTGAAGGTATGTTCCTTGGTTATTCTTTGAAAAACAAAACTTATAGATGCTTTAATTAGAGAATTAAGACAATTGTTGAGTGTGCAAATGTGGAAATGGATGAAAAGTTTCTAGTTAAAGAGAGAATGTTGGATTATATTTTTGATGAAGAGGAAGATAATGTTGAAGTTTTCTTTGAGACTAAAAATGATTTGTAGAATGATGTACAAATTGTTGAGAAAGAAAAAAACAAATATCATAACCAAGAGAAGAGATAAGAGTTGAGTAGCAACTCCTACACCATACAAGAATTTGGTAAAGAATCAACCTATTGAATAGATTATTCATAGAAAAGATAAAGGAGTAATGACAAGAAATATAATATATGAGGAATTATACTTGATTTCTCAAGTTGAACCTAACAACGCATATGAGGCATACAAGGATGATCATTGGATTCAAGCAATAGAGGAGGAACTAGATCAGATTGTGAGGAATAAGACATGGGAATTGGTTCCTAGACCTAAAGGCAGGAATGTCATCAGACCTAAATGAAAATTTAGAAACAAGATGAATGAACAAGGTGAAGTTGTGAGGAATAAAGCTAGATTAGTATGAAAAGGGTATTCACAGCAAGAAGGTATAGATTATGAAGAGACATTTGTTCATGTTGCTAGAATGGAAGTAGTAAGAATTTTCTTGGCTTATGCAACAAATAAGAAGTTTAAAGTATAGTATATGGGTGTAAAGTCAACATTTATGAATGGAGAACTTGAAGAAGAGGTTTACATTGAGTAGATTGAAGGATTTCCTTTAACAGAAGAAAAGGATATGGTATGCAAACTGAAGAAAGAACTGTATGGTCTAAAGCAAGCACCTAGATCCTAGTATGCAAGATTGGACAAATATTTGGCAAAACTTGGATTTTTTAAAGGTACAACATAAGATAACTTAAATTTGAAATAAATTGAGAATGGATTATTGATCATTGTAATATGTGTTGATGACATAATCTTTCAAGGTAATGATGAAGCAAGTGATACATTTGCTAATGAGATAAATAATGAATTTGAGATGAGTATGATTGGTGAGATGAAGTTTTTCTTGGGGTTACACATTGTGAAAAATAATGATGGCCATATCACAAAATAAGTATTTAAAATATTTGTTGAAAAGATTTGGCTTGGAAAATTTTAAGCATGTTTGTACACAAGTTGTATAGCAAAGATGAGACACCTATAGTTGAGTAGAAGAAATATAGATCTATGATTGGAGGTTTGTAATATGTGACTCACACCAAACTTGATAAAGAAAATATAATTGGGATCGTAGAAAAATTTCAAGATGATCCTAAGGAATCTCATTATGCAATAGTAAAGAGGATATTTAGATATCTGAAGGATATACCTAATTTTGGACTATGGTATTATAAATCAATTGATTTCATTTTGTGTGCCTATAATGATGGAGATTGGGTAGGCGGTATGGATGACAGAAAAAGCACTAGTGGTGGAGCATTTTTCTTGGAGGAAGATTGGTTTCTTGGCTAGGCAAGAAATGTGATTGTATTTCACAGAGTACATGAGAAGGAGAGTATATAGTAGCAACAAACAATTATAATCATATCATGTAGATGAAGCAGATGCTAAAGGATATTGGAGTAGAGTTTTCTGAACATGTTATCATATATTTTTATAACACAAGTATAGTAAGTATGTCTAATAATCATGTGTTGCAATCTAAGACTAAGCATATATCAATTAAGTATCATGTTTTGAGAGAGAAAGTTGCAAAGAAAGAAATCATATTCAAATATATAAGTACAAAAGAACATATTGCATATATCTTTACGAAGCCCTTGCCTAAAGATACATTGTATTATTTGTGAGGTATGCTTGGGGTTATGCCCCCTCCTACTTCTAAGTAGATGATGCAAATTTTGCATCAGTCTAGTGGTACACAATGTTATTGTTTGACTAGACTAAATGTTGATGCTTCCTATGTG
Source organism: Cupressus sempervirens (assembly GCA_028749045.1). Taxonomy (NCBI): domain Eukaryota; kingdom Viridiplantae; phylum Streptophyta; class Pinopsida; order Cupressales; family Cupressaceae; genus Cupressus; species Cupressus sempervirens. The sequence continues at coordinate 685,991,834 of CM053788.1, read as the reverse complement.
GGGGAGTATCTAAGATGAGAAAAGTCATCAAGGATACTTTGTATTTGGTTTAGAATAGTTTCTTTGGACACTCAGGTTGATTGAAGACTTGGAATAGATGATTGACATAATGAAGCCCTTATTATTTATGTTAGTGGGGGAGAAATTGCATGAAAAACATCTCTTATGAATGGAGAGAGAGTGGTTCAAGGGCACCTAGGTAGTCTTATGGAAAACATAGGACTTCTAGGTATTTTTTCTTGTAGTGGTGCTAGCCACACCACTAGATGAATAATAGGGCTAGCCTAGCCCTAAGGTGAATTTTTTTAGGGTAAGTTGCTCATAGTTGCTCCGAGTTGCTCAATGAGGCCAAATGGAGCATATTTTTTATTAATAGGGTAGGATGGAAAAATGAGGTTTTAAGGACCTTATTACTTGTTTTTCATCCATTTAAGGCCTTTTCCAAAGTTTAGTAACCATTGGATCAATTTTAGAGGTCAAACTCCAAAAAATGTAGATGTAAAAGTTGCTCAAAAGTTGTCAATGTTGTCATTAACAACATTGACAACTTTTTGTTTCTTTCAAGAAAATTTGTAGTTAGAGTCTTGTAACTATTTGAAATAGCTAGGGAGAGACTTGGGATTTTTTTATAAGGTCATCCTCAACCTTTTTATAGGGTTGGAAGTTGGAATATTTTTGAGTGTACGGACTGAACAACAAGTTCATAGTAACAGTTTTATGCTTTTGAGGTTTTTGGCATTTTAATGGATTAGATTTGGATCTTTTATGCTGGGAAGTGTTAGAGTAGTGTGATTTAGAATTTTGCATAGTTCTAGTTTGTGATTTCACAAGGTTTTAGGTGCTTGAATAAATTATTTTGTTTCTTCATTGTTTACTATCCGGAAGCAAGTACCTGAGCAAAATAGAGTCATAACTCCCTCTCCCACTATAGGATCTGTATGACCTCTTGGGATTTGTGAGATGAATCCTTGTACATATTGTATAGAAAAGGAGGGCTCTTGGAAATCAAATCAAACATTTCTATGGTGACATCATAGGTGAGCCAAACATGCATGGTTGGGGATCACAGTAAGGTGTAGAGGTGTTAGAGTGATTTAATATTCTTGATACATTAATAAAATCTTGGTAAGTGTTAGGAGGGTGTGTAATGAATCTCCAATCTCAATGGAAGGCATTGGTGTAAGTTCTATGGTGGGAAAAACATGTTTCCTTGCAGAAAACCTGTTAAACCTTGAAAACCCTTATTTTTAGGCATATTTTGTGTTTATACTGTACAGAAAATTTGGGAACCCTGGACCACCAAAATCCTTAATTTCTCTAAAAAGGGTGTCTAGATCATTGGCTTGTTTGACCCCTTGTTAAGGAGTTTTGCAAGTTATCTAAGTTTTCCTTCATTTGTGGGGCTAATTGCTTGTAGCCCTATTACAACCATTTGAGTGAATTCTTACTTGATATTTGGAACTTGATTAGGGTTTCAAGTTTAATTATGATTTTGGACCTTAAAGGAAGTCCAAATTCCTTCCTAGATGACCATACAACCATTGGGGTGTCATTTGAGCATTTGGAGTTGGTTGTAGTATTGAAGAGTTGTTGACCTTACTAATTGGTGTACACTAGTTGAATGACCTAGGACCTCATAGTTAGGTTCCTAAGGAGAATAGGGTAATTAGAAACCCTCTTAGGTCAAGTGGAAGGCCTAAGGTATCCCTAGTGGAAGCTAGGGTAGGAGCAAGGCTAGGTTTATCGCATTAGAGTGATATCAGAGAAAGTTAAAGACTTGGGAACATGGTGTATGTCTATAGCTATTGGAGATTCAATGGGTGAGTCAAGCATGGTGACTAATGCAGAGCTAGATAAGGAAGTTGATGAGAAAAATGAGAAGAATAGACTCATTGAAGAATCCTTGGAAGACATGAAGATAAAGTTGAACGAAGTTGCTAATGTAGCTAAAAAGAAGGAAGAAGAAGACAATGAGAAGAGTAATGAGGTAGCAGAAGAGGATGTTGTACCTGAACTAGACCCTATCTTGAATGAGGAACCTTTCTTGAAAGCTATAAAATCCCTATGTGGAAAATCTTTGGAAAGTGTTTCGATATTTAATAGAAAGATGGATATAGATGTAGTGATGGATTGGATAGATGGGATGGAAAACCATTTTGAATGTGAAAGGGTATCATAGGCACAAAGGAGAAAGGGTAATGGTGACCAAACTAAGGGAGAATTTTCTACCAAAAGACTATGAGATTCAGCTTCACAAAAGGAGACAAGGACTAAGACAAAAATATTTGGATGCGGCCTCTTATATAGAGGATTTTTAGAGGTTATGCCTTAGATCCAAGAAGCCAGAGGAAGAGCCAATAAAGGTGGCTAGGTACTTGGGTGGTTTGAAGTGGAACATCCAAGAGGAGCTTAGTTTTCAGAAACCTACTATAGTTCAGAGGTGCCATCAACTAGACCAAAAGGTGGAGGAAAGGAGTAAGAAGCAAGGGGATTCCAATTTGAAAGAAAGAGGAAGGGAAGAAATCAGAGAGCACAAAGAGGAGGTTACCAAGGTAGAGGTAATGAGCAGAGAAACCAAGGTGAGACCAAGCTAACAGAGCAAGCCACTGACGGCACTTCTAGAGGAGGTTACAATAGAGGAAGAGGTAACCAAAGAGGTTCTAATAGAGGTAAAGGATTAGGTAGAAGAAAAAACTAATTTTATAGCATGAAGTGCTACAACTATGGTCAACTAGGCCATCCAACATATAGATGCCCTGAAAACCCCTCTTCTTTAAACCATACAAAAGATTGGCATATGCACAAGAGGATAACTCCATTTGTAAAGAAAGTGAAGTGGATCACATAAAGTTAAAAAAAGGAGAGAATCTTATGTTTAGAAGGGTACTAATCAAATAACATGTTCCTAATGAACCTAAGCATAGGAGAGCTCTATTAGGATCGGATACAAGATCCTTGGAAAAATTTGTAAGGTGGTGGTGAACTCAGGCTCTACTGATAACATAATATCAGAGGAGGTGGTTGAGAACCTCAAACTAACTAAAATACCACATGTGAATCCGTACAAGGTGACTTGGCTCAACAAAGGTCAAAGCATACTAGTGAATGAGCAAACTTGGGTGGACTTCTTCATAATAGGGTACAAGGACAGATTATTCTATGATATTTTTCCCATGGATTCTTTCCATCTACTATTAGTTGGACCCTAGAAATATGACAGAGAGGTAGTTTATGATGGTAAAGAAAACTCAATATCCTTCAAGAAAGGAGGCAGAACATTTAAAATCCATTCTTTATTGGAGGGAGAAGAGTCACAATCTAAGGTGCCTAGTGTATTATAATGTAGTGGGAAGGAGTTCTTTGAGGATCTTAAAGATCAAGAGAGTCAAGGCTATGTAGTGGTGTTGAAGTCCAAGGGAGAAGACAAGATAGTCAAAGACCCTTTACCTATAGAGGTTCAAGCATTGCTTCAAAAATACAAAGACATTGTGAGTGATGGAACTTTTGCTACCTTAGCTTCTAGAAGAGTCATAAGCCACCAAATAGACTTTGTCCCTGGTGTATCCCTAGCAAACAAAGCAACATACAAGCTCACTCTAGACCAAAATCTAGAAGTGGCAAGACAGGTGCAAGAGTTGTTGGACCAAGGTTTGATCAAGAAGAGCATAAGTCCTTGTGCAGTCCCTATGCTACTAGCATCAAAGAAGGGATGAAAATAGAGACTATGTATGGACTCAAGGGCCATTAATAGGATCAAAATCAGGTATAGATTCCCCATGCCTAGGATTGAGGATCTCATGGATTGTCTTGGAGGAGTTATGTACTTCACCAATTTGGGTTTGAAGAGTGGATACCACGAAATCAGGATTAAGGAAGGAAATGAGTGGAAAAAATAAATCAAGACAATAGATGAGATCTATGAATTGTTTTTGATGCCATTTGGTCTTTCAAATGCCCCTAGCACATTCATGAGGCTCATGAATGAGGTGCTTAAGGACTTCACTGGAAGGTTTGTGGTGGTGTATCTAGATGATATACTCATCTTCAGCAAGACCAGGGAGGAACACCTCAAGTATGTGAAGGCAACATTATAGTGGCTTCTTGAGAAGAATCTTTCTATAAACCTTGAGAAGTGTGACTTCTTCAAGCAAGAACTAGTGTACTTGGGTTTTGTGGTGTCTAAGGGATCCTTGAAGATGCATCCAGAGAAGGTTGTTGCTATCCTCAACTGGCCACCACCTACTACATCTACTGAGGTAATAATTTTTCATAGTCTAACTCAATTATATAGGAAATTCATAAGGGATTTTAGTGCTATATGTTCACTTTTGCTAGATACAATAAAGGGTGGGGCCAAGTCTAAGTTTAAGTGGACCTTGGAAGCTAAGAAATCATTTGAGATGCTCAAGAAGCAAGTAGCAACCCAACCTATTTTGCAATTGCCTAGCTTTGACAAAATTTTCACCTTATAATGTGATGCAAGTGGCCTAGTAGTAGGGGGAGTGTTAAGTCAAGAAGGTAGGCTAATAGCCTTCTTTAGTGAAAAACTTAATGCGGCCAAAAAGAAGTATTCATCCTATGATCTAGAACTCTATGCCCTAGTTTAGTCTCTTAGGAAGTAGAGACACTACCTATTACCAAAGGAATTTGTTGTTTTTACAGATAATCAAGCTCTCAGTTATATTAACACCCAAGAAAAGTTGAGTAATAGATACTTGAAGCGGATGGAGTACTTGCAAGCTTTCACCTTCACAATCAAGCATAAGAAATGGCAGATGAATAAAGTGGTAGATGCATTGAGAAGAAGGTTGTTAATAGGTCAAGAGATTTAGTTGCATAGCATTGAGATAGAGAGCTTAAAGAGTCTTTATAAGGAGGATAAAGACTTTGATGAGGCATACAAGGTATGTTCTGACTTTGAGAATCACTTTCATAGAAAGTTCTCTAAATTTACATTGTAAAATGGATTTTTATTCAAGGGTAATCAATTGTGTGTACCAAGAGGTTCAATAAGGGAGAACCTAATTCAAGAGAATCACAATGGAAGCCTAAGTGGTCACTTTGGTGTGGGAAAGACCTTGGAATTAGTCCAAAGGTTCTATAATTTCCCAAAACTAGTCAAGTATGTGACCAAGTATGTGGAGCAATGTATGGTGTGTATGAAAGCTAAGGGTGAAATGAGTAATGCAAGTCTCTATCAGCCCCTACCAGTTCCAAATAGGCCATGGGAGTGTGTGAACACAAACTTCATAGTAGGTCTTCCTAAGACAAAATAGGGGTATGATAGCATCTATGTAGTTGTGGACAGGCTCAGTAAGATGGGAAACTTCATTCCATGCAAAACTACCAATGATGCAAGCCATATTACACATTTTTTCTTCAAAGAGGTTGTGAGGATTCATGGACTTCCATTGAGCATAGTTTCAAATAGGGATTTGAAATTCATGAGTCAATTTTGGAAGAGCTTGTAGAGTAGACTTGCTACAAACTTGTCATTCGGTTCAACATACCATCTTCAAACTGATGGTCACACTAAGGTGGTCAATAGGATGCTAGGTAATCTCTTGAGGTGCCTAACTAAGGAGTATGGGAAAACTTGGGATGTCATCATTCCCCAAGCAGAATATATCTACAATGATAGTAGGAATAGATTAACCACAGGCAAAAGCCCCTTTGAAATTATCTATGCAATGCATCCAAGGGGTGTGTATGAGTTGAGGGATCTTGGAGGGATGGATCATAGGAGTGGACATGTTGATTATTTTTCCCAAACCATGAAAGAAATCCTAGAGTGAGTCAAGAAGACTATTCGAGACAATACACAAAAATTGAAGGTTGGGGTGGATGAAAGAAGGAAGGACATACAATTTGTTGTTGGTGATTATGTCATGGTACATCTAAGAAAATCTAGATTGCAAAAAGGTATACCAACCAAACTAAAAATGAAAAGAGTGGGACCTTGCAAAATAATAGCCAAATATGGAGCCAATACCTATAAACTTGATTTGTAATCAGATTTGGGCATCTCTCCTATTTTCAATGTGCAACATTTGGTTGAATTAAAGGGTACACTACCTCAGAGCAGTCAAGGCATTGATACCAATTTGGAACCTGTAGTAGCACCTACATCAAATGGAAGGGTAAACCTAATTCATAAGAAACTTGGGTTTTTGAGGAAGATTTCAATAAGGCGGGCATCCCAACGAACCTCTTGTCCATAGGAGTGACATAGTTTTCTTTTGTGGGGGAGTATGGTGCAAGGGCACCTAGCAAGGCTTATGTAAAACCTAGGGCTCCTAGGATATTTTGGATTATAGTGGTGCTAGCCACACCACTAGGTGAATAATAGGGCTAGCCTAGTCCTAAGGTAAAGTTATTTAGGGTAAGTTGCTCCTAGTTGCTCAATGAGGCCAAATGGAGCATCTTTTTGACTAATAGGTTAGGATGGCCAAAATGAGTGTTTAAGGACCTTTTTACTTGTCTTTCATCCATTTAAGGTCTTTAGAAAATTTTAGTAACCATTGGATCAAGTTTAGAGGTCAAACTCCAAAAGATGTAGATGTAAAAGTTGCTCAAATGTTGTCAATGTTGTCATTGACAACTTTTTGTTTCTTTCGAGTAACTTTGTAGTTAGAGTCTTGTAACTATCTAGAATAGTTAGGGAGATACTTGGGATATGTTTATAAGGCCATCCTCAACCTTGTTGCAGGGTTGGAAATTAGAATAAGTTTGAGTGTACAAACTGAACAACAAGTTCATAGTAATAGTTTTATACTTTTGAGGTTTTTAGCATTTTAATGGATTAGATTTGGATCTTTTATGCTTGGAAGTGTTAGAGTAGTTTGATTTGGAATTATATATAGTTATAGTTTTTGATTTAACAAGGTTATAGGTGCTTGAATAAATTATTTTGTTTCTTCACTATTTATTTTCCTAAAGCAAGTGCTTGACCAAAATGGAGTCATAACTCCCTCTCCCACCGTAGGATCTGTACGGCCTCTTGGTATTTGGAAGATGAATCCTTGTACATATTGTATAGAAAAGGAGGGCACCTTTAAATCAAATCAAACATTTCTATGGTGATGCCCTAGGCGAGCTAGAGATGCATGGCTAGGGATCATAGTCAGGTGCAGAGGTGTTGGAGTGATTGAATGTTCTTGATATTTCAATCAAATCTTGGTAAGTGCTAGGAGGGTGTGTAATGAAGCTCCAATATCAAGGGGAGGGATTGATGGAAATTATATGGTGGGAAAAACATGTTTCCTTGCAGATAGCCTGTTAAACCGTGAAAATGATTATTTTTAGGCATATTTTGTGGTCGTACTATACAGACAATTTGGGAACCCTAGACCACCAAAATCCATAAGTTCTCTAAAAAGGGTGTCCAAATCATTGGTTTTTCTAACTCCTTATTAAGGAATTTTGCAAGTTATCTGAGATTTCCTTCATTTGGGAGGCTAATTGCTTTTAGCCCTATTACAAGCATTTGAGTGAATTCTTACTTGATTTTTGGAACTCGATTAGGGTTTCAAGTTTGATTGTGATTGTGGACCTTGAAGAAGTCCAAATGCCTTCCGAGATGACCATTCAGCCATTGGGGTGTCATTTGAGCATTTGGAGTTGGTTTTAGTACTGAAGAGTTGTTGGCCTTACTAATTTGTGTGCATTAGTTGAATGGACCTCATAGTTAGGTTCCTAAGGAGAATAGGGTATTTAGAAACCCTCTTAGATCAAGTAGAAGGCCTAAGGTATCCCTAGAGGAAGCTAGGGTAGGAGCGAGACTAGGTTTATCACATCAGAGAGAAGTACCATGAATGAGGTATAAGATCCTCTAATGGAGAGGGAGAGAGTACATTAAAGACATCTCTTAAAAATGGGGGAGAGATTGCGTAGAAGATACCTCCTATGTATGGGGGAGATGTGTTGTTGATATCAATGGGAGAAGTTGTGAACAATTGATTTTCATCCATATAAGAATGAGAGTTATTCTTGAGAAATAGAGTTTGAAGAACTAATTTCAATCCTAAGAAAGAGATATAGATAGAGCAGTGTTCTAGTGAGTTTCAGATTTGATTGATGAAGAGGATTTGAAAAGAAGAGAGAAATAGTAGTAGTAGAGTTGGTTTTGCTATTCTTGGAAGTTAGATGTTTTTCATCTATGTTTCCATCAATGTCAAAGGGGGAGATTGTTAGCATGAATGCTAATGACATTCCTTTGGAGGAGTATCCTAAGTAATGGCAAGACTATTAGCATGATTGGCATGTTGCATTCATGACTATTTTTATCATTTATGTCAACATAGCATTGTTTCTATGAAGATTGGTAGAGTAGTAGATAGAGAATGAGGTCGTACAGATGGAGTATTGATGATTAGGTCAAGCACAATTAACGATGTGTTCTACACTATGTCTTGATGAAGTGGTTAAGTGTGCATATAGAGAGTCAAAGATTGTTACAAGTTAGAGTTGGTCTTGCACCAAAAGATCGACCCGTCAATGTTTGATACAACCACTAGACTTATAGAACACAAGAGGTGGTTAAGCCATGTCACAAATCCTAAAGGGGAACATTGGCAATTAGTCCAACAATCCACCCTTAGTGTTATCCAAGGAGATTCGAACCTGTGACCAAGCTCTAATACCACTTGTTACAAGCTAGATTTGTCATTGCACCAAATTATCAACTTTTCAATGCCTGATACAACCACTAGACTTACAGAACACAGGAGGCAGTTAAGCCATGTCATGAATCCCAAAGGGGAACATTTCCGGTTAGTCCAAAAAAGACATGTGAAACATATGCTTGATTTATAGAGAACAATATACAAAAATAGTACCTAAGAATCAATTTTTGATGTTTAGTTTGTATCTCCTTATAGAGATAAAATCATGATATGTGAGGTTAGACAGTGATAGTAAAAAACTTGATGATGATGTCAGTGAGTGTACAAGGTTTGAGGTTGCATGTGTGAGAAGTTGTAAAGATTGTAAGCCGACAATGATTTGTAATTACAAATAAATGTAATGTTTGTAATATCTTAATGTGGTCCTATTATAATTAATTGAGAAAGCCTCAAGGTCAACTCAAGGGGTTTTTTTAAGGAAATGGTATAAAGGAATCATATTTTTGTTGGAATAGACCAAGTCTACATCTTTCTCCTATTACAACTAAAACTATAGTTAACTCCACCACATGTGTACATGATTGAATATGCCTCCAAACACATGGCAAGGTTGTTAATTTAAGTGTTAGTGTTTTCACATTACACCATCCACATGTACGCTCTAGACTCCTCATTTATAGCTGGAAGTCCTCTATTTATAGAGGCTATCTAATTTGGATTATTGTGTAGCCAAATCTATATCAATATTGAAAGTTATCTTTTTGTGATCTGTTGTCGCTATTATTTTGGTTCTAATTTTTAATATGGTACCAAAGATGTTAGATTTTTTGGGCTATTATTTTATTTGAATATGTCAATGTTTGATCTTTGTTGATTCATGAAGCTGTTGTTTAAAATGTGGCATAGAAGATATGTTGTTGCCAAATGAAAAGTAAGGCTGATCATTAAAGTCAACGTCTAGAATAAAGAGAACTCGTGAAGATACAATATAAGCTTCTAGTGTTAAGAGAAGCTGGTTGAAGATTGAAAAGTTGCCAACAAAGGAAATTGAGACTGAATAGACTAGTTGGGTATCATGTGAGGAATGTTTAACATATTGATGAACTATTTATCTGAAAAATATTCCTATAGAACTAGCGAGCACAACGGTTGGGTACTCATGTGAGTTGGTAGATGGATTTTTTTTATATGGACTCAATATTATTCTAAATGAGAAAAGTTTAGAGTTGGTTTCCCCATTATTGGAACAATATTTTTGTGAAGTTAGAATAGTTTGTGGTAAGCCAAAACCACTTATTTAGGTGAAGAATGGTTTTTGGTAAGCCAAAACCACTTTTTTAGGTGAAGAACGATTTGTGGTAAGCCAAAACTACTTTTTGGGTGAGAAACCCAAAAGAAAATTAGTTGCATTAGTTGGGGCAAATCCCAAATGGTTATGGGTCAACCAGTTAAAAACCCATATCATAATGACACAAGGAACAAACTGATAATAAGAATGGAAACCAAATTTTTTATGTTGTAAAATGGGTACATAACAAGGCTCAATCTAGGGACCTATTCTATTTGAATTTCTTATTGTAATTTATTCCACATAAAGATTCTTTAGTGGTAGAAATTAAGGGAGGGTGTTTAGATAGACCAAGTCCATGTCTTTCTCCTATTGCAACTGAAATTGTAGTTAACTCCACCACATGTGTGCATGATTGAATATGCCTCCAAACACATGGAAAGGTTGTTAAGTTAAGTCTTAGTCATGTCACATTACACCATCCACATGTACACTCTAGACTCCTCATTTGTAGCTGGAAGTCTTCTATTTATAGAGGCTATCTAATTTGTATTATTGTGTAGCCAGATCTATATCAATATTGAAAGTTATCTTTTTGCGATCTCTTGTCATCATTATTTTGGTTCTAATTTATAATAATTTTCCTTGTTTGGTAATAAGCATGAAGTGTGGATTGTGTGAAAAAAACCAAAGTATTTGGTAAATATGAGTAAGGAATCCAAGGGATAATTGGATGAAAAGTTGGTGATCCGACATTAAGATTAGGATAGAGGATTGGTCTAATTGACAGGAAAAATAAAGAGGAATTACAAGTATAGTATATTCTACTATTCTCAAGGAATAATACTAAGATTAGTTGGATAGTGAGCTCATTTGTCTTGCCCTTGAAGCTATTTGGACATTGGGTCCATCTGCCTTCTACATCTCCTAACAAGATTGGCACAACTCCTAATAGGGTTGGAATTTCCTAACATGGGTTCAAATTCTCCTAACAAGGACTTATATGTACTACATGTATTTCATTGGCTCCCAATAGACTCCCTCCTCTAACAAGGAACATTTATATTATTACATCATTCTGTGGGTACCATCCCCACTGGAGTTTTCCCTATGATCAAGGCTTTCCCTAGTTAACATTTATGGTGTTATTGTGTATGAATATCTTATTATTATTGTTTATAATATTACTCATGTGCTTAAAGAATAATAAGATTGATAAATGTTTTAATAGTTGGACAACTTATTCACCCCCAACCCCCCTCTTAGTTAGCTTGGTGGACTTTACTTTCTAACAGTTTCAAGTGTGGTGAAGAAGGATAAAGAGCCTTTGAGTTTAAACACTTTGCTAAATCTAAAGGTAGCCATAAAAATTCTATAGGTCAAAGCGAGTGGGATTCCTCTAAGTGGTTTTTAGGCTAGAGAAAATTTGATGATAAGGAAAATATTGTGCAATAAGAAAACTAATGATGAAGTTGTTCTAAGGAGAAGTCTTTTCAAAACTAGATGTAAGATGGTAGGAAAATGTTGCAAAGTGATCATTGATAGTGGTAGTTCAACAAATTTGGAATCAGAGGAGTTGGTTACAAAGTTGCAATTGGAAATGTTGAGACAATCATGTTTCATGGATCAAGCATAAGCATAAGTTATTAGTAAGTGAGCAATGTGTTTGAAGAACTTTTGTGTGATAACATGCCCATGGATTATCATCATATTATATTGGACAGACCTTGGCACTATTATAGACATGGTGTGCATGATGGTAGATTGCATAAATATACCCTTTGTGTGAATGGTAGAAAGAAAACATCTTTGCCTTTGATTGAAGTTCCAGATGAGGTAAATTATATTATTGTTAGAGTTTGTATGGTTAATGGGAAATAATTTGAGAAAGATATGAAAAAGAAGAAAAAAATCTTTAATGTGACTCCTAGAGGACTGAATTGTGATAGTAATGGCCAAAAGACAAAAGAAAGTATTGACTGAGTGACAGCAAAAGATAACAGTATTGGCCAAGGGTTACCAAGTACTGGTAGTGAGAGTCAAGTACCAGTAGAAACTAAAAATTTAATTGATGAATACAAGGATATTATTGTAAAAGATATAGCTGGTAGATTATTACTAGTAAGAAGTATAAGTAATTGTATGGATCTAATTCCTAGAGTAATTTTTTTGAATAAAGCACCATATAGATTAACACCTACTAAGAATGAAGAACTTAACATGCATGTACATGAGTTCTTGTAGAAAGGTTTGATCAAATAAATCTTGAGTCTATGTGTTTTACATGTTGTATTGGCACCTGAGGACAATGGAGAATGGCAAATGTGTACTAATTCTAGAGTTATTAACAAGATAAAAGTGAAATATAGGTTTCCTATGTTGAGGATTGATGACATAATGGATTGTTTGAGTGGAGGAAAAATACTTTACCAAGATTGATTTGAAGAGTGGCTATCATCATATCAAAATCAGAGAGGGTGATGAATGGAAGACTACTTTCAAAACAAAAGATGGTTTATATGAATGGTTGGTTATACCTTTTGGTTTGACTAATGTTCCTGAGTACTTTCATGAGGTTTATGAATGAGGTTCTAAAGAGATTCTTGGGTAAGTTTGTGATTTTTTAACTCGATAACATTTTGATATTCAATAAGACCAAGGAAGAACATCTTGAGCATATTAGACAAGTGTTGTAGAGGAGTGAAATTACTGATTAATTTGAAGAAGTTTTCATTTATGCAAGAGGATTGTGTATTTGGGATTTGTGATTTCAACTAATGGATTAAAGATGGATCCTGAGAAGGTTAGAGAAATTCTTGAGTGGCCTACACCTGAGAATGTGGGTAAGGTAAGATCATTTCATGGTTTGGAAAGATTCTACCAAAATTTCATAAGGAATTTCAGTTCTATTTGCAATGCTATGACTGAGACAATGAAGGGAGCTTAAAAGGATTTCAAGTGGACACATGGAGCTGATAAGAGTTTTGATACTTTGAAACAAAGGGTTTTTGAGTTACATGTATTGGCTTTACCTGATTTTAATAAGGTATTTCAAGTTGAATGTGATGCAAGTTGTAGTGCAACTAGAGTTGTGTTGAGTCAGGAAGTTAAACCTATTGCTTTCTTTAGGGAAAAGTTGATTAACGCTAAAATGAAATATTCTATGTATGATCAAGAGTTATATGCTATTGTTCAATCCTTGAAGAAGTGGAGACATTAATTAATTCCTAACGAATTTGTATTGTATACTGATCATAAGGATTTGTAGTGCTTAGTAAGTCAACATAAGTTGAATCAGAGACATGAAGTGGGTTGAGTACTTGTAGAGTTTCACATTTGTGATAAAGCATAAAAGTGGAGTATCTAACCGAGTTGCAGATGCATTACGCAATAAACATTCTTTGTTGATCAAGATGAAGGTTGAAGTTCTTGGCTTTGATGAGATGAAGGAGTTGTATGACACTGACCTTGATTTTCTGAGGTGTGAAGAGAGTGCAGAGAACTGAATCTATTAGATCAACCTAGTAAGATTGATGAGTATTTCATGTAGAAATTGATGAAAGCCAACTTCATAGCTCACCAAGATCACCTGCATGTATTGTTGAAGGGAAACCAAAGAAGGAAGAGGTGGAGCTTGGAAAAACTAAATGGACTGAGAGAGAAGATATTGAAAACAATAAAAATGTATTGTTATATAATATGCCTTGTAAAACATGAGTTGAGAAATACTATGAGAGAGCTCGAATATAAAGGCCTCAAGGAAGCTTGTGGAACAAGCTAGAAAGTGCTAGAAGATAAGGTTGACAACTAAGCATATGTCCACGAAAGGTGGAATATCCTTGATCAAGGTGAGGAGATAAGCATGACTAGATAGGAATAAACTCTTGTGTTGTCAACAACTCCTAGACTATAGCTAATAAATAAATGCATTAACCTAAGTAAACTTAAGTAAAAGAATAAATAATTATTTACTCTAACACCCCCCCTTAAGTGAAACTTAGGGGAATGTCTTAAGCTCACAAAAACTAAGATGAAATGTAGAATGGGTCCCAGAAACAAGGCCATGTTAGGTACCCATGAATAATGCAAACAAATGCAACCTTTGAAAATGGGGAAAAAGTGAAAACCTCATGGGAAAAACCCTCCCCCAAAAAGAGGTAAGAAAATCTAATGAAGGACTAAAGAAGCCTCTAACTAGAGGAATGTCCCATAAAATAGGAACAAAGAGAGATCATGAAGAGCATCACTGAAGCATGAAGTAGCTACAAACTCTATCATCAGAAAGAAACTACTGATCTGAAGAACCTCCATGGAAGAAGAAGGTACGAACCAAGCATGTCTATATGGTAGATGATCTATCTCACTGAAATGCATAGGTAGTGAGCCACTACAATCGCCTAGTATATAGGATCAGGTACTAAATACATAGTTCGCACTATCGAAGCATCGAACCAAGGAAGCATTAGAACAACATAATCACCCCACTTAATGCAAACAGAGTGAGATGACATGCAACTGAAAAGGTGGGCCAAAATCCTTTGCAGAAAGACCAAGAATGACAAAAGAGTTGAAGAGGTACAAACACCTATAAAGGCAGAGTCACTGACGCTGCATGGGACAAAAAAGGAAGAGGGCACAAAAGTGGCAAACAACTATCCCCCCCATGATGCTTTATAAAATAGTGCAGTACAATTGTCTCAAAATAACATTCATGAACCCGAAATGCAAGAGTGGCACTTTATCTCAATGTGTTTGCATAAAGATGCTTACAAATGATAGCTACAATGATCAAAAAAGGAAAAAAGTTGATACAAAAGATCCCATGCCATGAAAATGATCTTTGGACCTTGTACACCCAAGATATCCACCATAGAGAAAAAATGTCAAAAACATGATAGAAAGAGCATGGGGTAGAATCTAAAGGAATGATAATATTTCTGAAGAGTAGATAGAACCAGCTTTCCAAAAATATAATGTTTTCAAAAAATGGATATGGTACGCAAAAGATAAGCTTCCTGGAGTGAAAAATAAAATTTTGGACTTTGACTGCAAAAACAAGCAACAAAACTACATCAAAACCTGAAAATACCTGCACCAATGTCTTTGTCTTGGAACCATCTTTTAGGTGTTTCTTTTAGATCAAAAAAATACCTCTATATGCTCAAGTTATGGACAAAAAATCACGAGTAGGTTAAAAAGGGACTTGGAGTGCTTACAGGGGTGCTGATGTAGGGTGATGTCAGTAAATGACTAGGTTAAAATTGATGGCTTCACAGCTATTGCAACAAAAAAAGAGCCACGTGGCATGCCATGTGGCATCCACATGATAGGAATCTAAGCTATCGGGATGACATGGCAGGGGCCACGTGGTAGATGCCAATGTGGCACCTATGCCACATGGCGACTACAGAATAGGTACACATGGCAGCAGATTGGTGAAGGTGGGCAGAGGCGATGGTAGCAGTGGAGCCTTGGTGGAGGTGGCAACAGGGGCGAAGGGAATTGGGGCGCCACCAAGGTGGTGGAAAGTCGACTGAGCGGCGATGGCTGCGGAGCGACGGCCGCACAGCAGCTACCACACGACTACACTCTCGATGGTTGTGGTACGCGAGCTGTGCATTGGAGATGCAAAGGTGGCTATCGAGAAGTGCCATGGTGGTGTGGCCTGCGCACAACTTTTTAAATTTTTTTGGTCCACCCTCTAATAAATGCATTCGTATGGCCTCCCGGGCAAAAAAAATTTGCCTCCCAGATCAACTGTGTCCAAAATGGGTTAGATTTTATATGGATCTTAACTGTAACGGGCCTTCTAAACTCAATGGAAGCGTTTGTTTAGGCCCAAAGTGCTCTGAATATTTTCTCTACCCCCCAATTAAAGAAAAATACACAAACAAACTAGGGTTTGTGTCTTCATATCGCAGCTTCAAAAATCATTTAGCCTGAAAGTAGTAGGGAGGCTTTGATACCATGTAAAAGTTGATGAAAGCTAACTTCACAGCTTGCCAAGATCACATGCATGCAAATAACTTGTTGAAGGGAAACCAAAGAAGGAAGAGGTGGAGCTTGGAAAACATAAACAGACTGAGAGAGAGAATATTGCAAACAATGAAAATTTATTGCTATACAATATGCCTTACAAAAAATGAGTTGAGAAATACAATGAGAGAGCCCAAATACAAAGGCCTCCAAGAAGTTTGTAGAACAAGCTATAAAGTGCTAGAAGATAAGGTTTACAACTAAGCATACGTCCACAAAAGGTGAAATATCCTCGATCAAGGTGAGGAGATAAGTATGACTAGATAGGAATAAATTCTCATGTTGTCAACAACTCCTAGACTACAACTAATAAATAAATGCATTAATTTACATAAAGGTACACATTTCTACCTAGATGAAGATCTAACTTTTGATCAACAAGAGGAAAAAAGGAAGGAGTGGGAAAAAGTAAAGACCAAGAAATGAGGACAAGTGGGCATGGTTGACGAATGGGAAAGCTCAAATTAGTGGTTGTCTCTTGAACAAAAAATAGGAAATAAACATGAATGGTTTAGTTTAGCATATTGGTACTCTAAATGTTATGCCTAGCAAAAAGGTCTTGGGGTGGTGCCTATGGAAGAGGGTAAATATTTTATCATTCTTATTGAAACACATGAGCAAGATAGTTGTAAAGTCCCAATTTTTGAAGGGTACAAAAATACCAATGTCTTTGTCTTGGAACCAGCTTTTTGGTGCTTCTTTCAGATTAAAAAAATTCCTCTATATGCTCAAGTTATGGCCAAAAAACCACGAGTAGGTCAAAAAGGGTCTTGGGGTGCTTGTAAGGGTGTTGATGTAGGGTGACATCAGCAAATGACTAGTTTAAAATTGATGGCTTCGCAGCTATTGCAACAAAAAAAGAGCCACATGGTGTGCCACATGGCATCTGCATGGTACGAATCTAGGCTATCAAGATGATGTGGTAGGGGCCACGTGGCAGACGCCAGCATGGCACCTATGCCACATGGCGGGTGCAGAATATGTACACATGGAAGAGATTGGTGGAGGTGGGTAGAGGTCATAGAGGTGGTGGTAGTAGTGGAGCCCTAGTGGAGGTGGCTACAGGGGCGAAGGGAACTGGGGCGCCGTCGAGGTGGGTGGCAAGCCAGCCAAGCGGCAATGGATGCAGAGTAGCGACTACGCTGCCAATGGCGGTGGTGCGTAGGTTATACACTGGTGGCGCAACAGTGGCCATCGAGCAGTGCTATGGTGGTGTGGCCTGTGCACTATTTTTTAATATGTTTTCCACCCTACAATAAATACGTCCATGCGGCCTCTCGAGCAAAAAACAATTTGCCTCCCAAATCAACTGTGTCCAAAATGGAAAAATTTTATATGGATCCTAAATGTAACGAGCCTTCTAAACTCAATGGCAACATCTGTTTAGGCCCAAAGTGCTTTGAATATTTTCTCTAACCCCCAATTGAAGAAAAATGCACAAGAAAACTACAGTTTGTGTCTCTGAATCGCAGTTTCAAAAATCTTTCGACCTGGAAGTAGCAGGGAGGCTCTAATACCATGTAGAAGTTGATGAAAGCTAACTTCACAGTTTGCCAAGATCACTTGCATGCAAATAACTTGTTGAAGGGAAACCAAAGAAGGAAGAGGTGGAGCATGGAAAAACTAAACGGATTGAGAGAGAAGATATTGCAAACAATGAAAATGTATTGCTGTACAATATGCCTTACAAAAAATGAGTTGAGAAATACAATGAGAGAGCCCAAATATAAAGGCTTCTAGGAAGCTTGTAGAACAAGCTAGAAAGTGCTACAAGATAAGGTTAACAACTAAGCATACGTCCACAAAAGGTGGAATATCCTTGATCAAGGTGAGGAGATAAGTATGACTAGATAGGAACAAACTCTCGTGTTGTCAACAACTCCTAGACTATAACTAATAAATAAATGCATTAACCTAAGTAAAAGAATAAATAATTATTTAATCTAACATTCCATTCAATAAGGTATATTGTTCAAAGGAATTTAGTTGTGTATACAAAGAAGTTCTATGAGAGTTAATTTTATTAAGGAAAAATGTTGTGGTGGTATTAGTTGGACATTTTTGAATTGATAAGGCATCAAGTTTGCTTAAAGACAATTATCATTGGCCACAGATGTATAAGGATGTTTAGAATTTTGTAAAGAGTTATAGAATTTGTCAAGTTACAAAAGGAGTAATTCAGAATACTGGATTGTATAAACCTAATTCTATTCCTGAGAAACCTTGGAGCAATATTAGTATGGATTTTGTTCTTTGTTTTCCAAGGACAACAAGAGTGTGTGATACCATACTTATTTTTGTGGATAGATTTTCTAAGATGACACATTTCATACCATGTCAGAATACATATGATGCAGTGCATCTTACATAGCTTTTCTTCAAAGAGGTTGTTAGATTGCATGGGTTGTCGAGGAGTATTATCTTTGACCCAAATAGCATGTTTGTTGGTTATTTCTGGAAAACTTTTGGAAGAAAATGGATACTGAGTTGAAGTTAAGTTCTACATTCCATCCACAGACTCGTGGATAGAGAGAGGTTGTGAATATAAGCCTGGGTAATTTACTGAGATGCTTAGTTGGAGATAAAAACAAGTAATTGTAATATGGTATTGGCACAAGATGAGTTTGCATATAATAATTTTGTGAATAAGAGTATTGAAAAGATACCTTTAAAGATTGTTACTGGAATGAAGCCTAAAGGTATATCATATTTGAGGGATATTTCTAGTGAATAGAAGAGAAATGATGGAGAAGTATTTTCTTGTGTTATGAAGTTAGAACAAATTAATCAGAAGTACAAGGAGAATGTGGGAAAGTCTAGAAGACATCATATTTTTGAAGTTGGTGATGAGGTGATGGTTCATTTGAGAAAGGGTAGATTTCCTATTGGAACATATAGTAAGTTGAAAATGAAGAAGTTTGGTCCTTGTATAATTTTAAGAAATTTTGAAAATGGTAATGCATATGAAGTTGAGTTACCTGATGACATGGATATATCTCATGTATTCAATGTTGTTGATTTGTATGAGTATCATGAGTCAGATGATGAAGTTGTTATACCAAGTGATTATCCTAAGAAGCATATTGAAGAGGTTGAAGAGGTATTAGATAAGAGAGTTGGTAAGAGAATAAGAGGAAAGAGTTACTATGAGTATTTGGTGAAATTGAAGAAAAAACCAATAGAAGAAGCTACATGGATTTCTCAATGTGATTTGGATTCAGCTCGAGTTGTGATGCCTTCATGATTCAAGAGAATCATTTCTTTCAAGCACAGTTGTCTAATACAAGAGCATCCTGGGTTGCCTTGCCATCCTTCTTATTATTGTTGAGTTGTAGTGTTGATCAGGTTCCAACATTTTTAAGTCATATTTTTTTTCAAGTACTAGTGTTGTCTAGCTCCAGTATCGACCGAGTTCCTATGTTGGTCAAGTTGCTTCAAGTGTCGAGTTGGTTTGATGATTTCTTCAGATACCCAATTCCTTCTTTGACGGAGTTTGTCCATTTTGGTTCTTAGTGAGAGTCAACTTGTTCATTTAATTTTTGTTGTGCATCATGCATTGGGATGTGTGCATATAATTATAGGGTCAACCTTCTCTAATGTGAAGATCTTGGATCTTCTGTAAGCCATTTTGGGAAGTATAAGTAGTGAGTCTATGATTAGGTTAGCAACGAGGAGATGAAGTAGGAGGATCATAGAAGGTAGTGAGCAAGAGCATAAATATTTGATTATAGTTCTATCATGTTGGATGCATTTTGATGTATTTTTTATCATTATATTGGTCATAACTTGGAAGGCCTTACAAACATGCATGTTTCTTGATATTTTGATGAATCAATAAGATTGTGTTGTCTCCCTCTCTCTCCTTAGTGTTGTTCTATGTGTTTTGCTTCCACTGTGTTTATTCAACATGGTGGCTTGATAGTTAGGTGTGTCTCTAGCCCTAATTACCCAACCTACCCTTGTGTCATTGCACCACAACTCTATAAATTTTTCTACTTTTCCTTGTCAAATAGCCCTGAAAATTGTTACAATATCACCAGCGTTCCTGAAGGCTATTATATGGTGTGACTCGTTGTTGTATTGAAATAAGATGTCTTCACTAACTGGAAGCCCCTATTTGACATCTTCTTTGAAGGAAAGCGAGTCTATTCTCTCAAGTCAAGTGGTTTGTAAAGATGAGCAGTCATATGTTGAAATGATGGTATTTATTTCTAACATAGTAGTAACTATCTACTTCCAATAGAGGTGATTGAACTACATCTCCAAGCTTATTATTTTGGGAATAGTTGGGCCAATTAGATTTTGAGGATACATAAACATGTTAATTGTGGAGGTCAATTGAGTCTATAAGTGGAGATTGTGAACTGATTTTGGTTTTTTAGAGAGTGGTGATGGGCATGTTGTGATAATGAGATAGATTAAAGATACACCAACATTCCAAAATCATTTTCCAATGCAAGTTTATCAATCAGCTAAGGGGATGATATATGTTGGAATATGGAGTTTAATGGTCACATTGATTGTTTAGATTCTCTTGGTTCTTTGCTTGATGGATTTTGTGAATGCATAAATAGATATGTTTAGCCATCTATTGTATTGTATCATAAATCACATTAATAGATTGATTCTTTGCTTGAGTGTGGATATAAGTGAGATTTATCAAACCATGGTAAACATTGTATTAAAAGTGTTAAATAGTCAAACTTGACTTACTTTTCTAAGCTTAATTTTTCCCTTAGTGTGTGATATTTAGGTGTGGTTATATTTTGAAGAGATTGTGATGTCCTGAGGAAAGGGAGGAGGGTGTTTGATATTCTAGCAAATGGGCAAGTAGTTTTGGGGAATGTGGATGTTTTAGGATGACAAGGAGTGCCTTTACTGCTCTAGTATTGAATGTGACAGTGTCTATGAATACTAAAAGTTGGTGATTATTTTTAGGACACAACGACAAAGAAATCAACTTATGAATGTGATTGAAATATTTGAATCAACCAAAATGAAGTAGACCCCTTTGAAGAAAGAAGGCAAGTTTTTTTGCTCTTTATAGCAGAGAAGCAATCAAGAGCCTACCAATTTTAGTTCCAAACAAATTTGTATTCGGCTAGGGATGAAAGGAACCAAAATTTGACTTGCCTCACATATTGGAGCACTATATTTCATATATTACACACAGGATTGGAATATAGGAAATAATGTGTATATATGGGGGATTTTCCTTGCAATTTATAGTTGAAGGTACATATGTCACAAGGGTAATGGATGAGATGTTAAGGTGGAGAAAGGAGATAGACATAAAAAAATATTTTTTTAGACAACCAACAAAAATGGAGTGTGAGACACTTCTCATTAGTTGAGCTTGAAATGTAAAATTCTATCAGCTAATAAAATGTTGTTGAATTATGAAGTGGAGAACAAAGTGTACAAAGTCATAGAGTATGCGAGTAAAATTGAAAGAGAAAATGAAATTCTTAAAGAAAAAATTCAAACATATAAATTAAAATAGGAATAAGACAACAAAAATTGGTTGTCATAATATTAATCAAGAATAAGGATTAAAAAATGGTGAAAAGAGGACATAACACAAATAAAGGAGATCCAATTAGCATTAGATTACATGGAATGTATAAAGTCTCAACTAAGGTAACAAATAGAAGAGGCTAAATCTTGGTCACAAGTTGTAAATGTATCAACAAAAAAACAAACAAAAGGGAATCATTGAGAAACAAATCAAAATACAAATAAAGGAAGAGCAAGACAATCATGGTGATGTTGTAAATATCACTATCAAAAGATTGGAAGACTTTGGGGAAAAAGAGAGAATGATCATTCTAAACAAGGTACTTTCTTAAAGATAACCTAAAGTGGATAAGGGGTATTTAGAAAGAAAATAAGATAGATAAGAGGATAGTTGGAGGAAGAGAGAAACGTATACGATATATTGTGAGAAACCTATAGGACAAGAATATGATCCTTAGAAATAGAAGGCTACATTAAGGTACACATTTCTACCTAGATGAAGATCTAACTTTTGATCAACAAGAGGAAAAAAGGAAGGAGTGGGAAAAAGTAAAGACAAAGAAATGAGGATAGGTGGGAATGGTTGAAGAATGGGAAAGCTCAAATTAGTGACTATCTCTTGAACAAAAAATAGGAAATAAACATGAATGCTTTAGTTTAGCGGGTTGGTACTCTAAATGTTATGCCTAGCGAAAAGGTCTTGGGGTGGTGCCTATGGAAGAGGGTAAATATTTTATCATTCTTGTTGAAACACATGAGCAAGATAGTTGTAAAGTCCCAATTTTTGAAGGGTACAAAAAAAACTAGTTTGGAACAAAGGGAATTAGACATATTAAGAACATGCTTGAGTCATAGGCCTTATAAATGAGAAATGGTATATAATTGTAAAACTCAAAAAATGATGACTCAAACAAATAATCCTTTTGGTTGCAAATTAAAATGATGAGATAACTTTCAGATTGGTTTCTTATTACTTTGTTCTAAAGAACTTTTGTTCTACAAGAGTAGGGATTTAAACAATGAAGACACATATGCATCATTTTAAAAAGATAGCTCTCTATTCAACACCTTAGGTGAAAGAATTCTAATAGGGGACTTCATTGAAATGATAGCTAATAATGAATCATTACAATTGAGTCGTGGTGAAAAGGGGGTAAATGATCCTCTATGGTTGGAAGAAGGCAATGGTCAATCTTGGAAAAGAGCTTTACAAGATAGTAATGGAGGTATCTTACATTTTGAGGCAAAATTATTGGGGATATGAAAACTGTTTGGAATGGTTATCTGCATTGACATGAGAGGTTGGCCAACTTTAGGGGGTATCACTTGCAAAACCTATAATGGTTGGAGTGTGATAAATTATGTATTTTATATCAAATTCTTACATCCAGATCTCTTTGTTTAGTTTAACTTTTCTCCAAGTAGTGCACAAAGTAGACAAGATCTCCACATACAAAAATAGCACATATATCAATGGAAAAATCCTTAGAAACCATGAAAATGGGGACATCTATTAAGCAGTAATTTCATGAAATAAATAATATTTGGGCAAATGAAAGGGCCAATAAGGAGAACAGTCATGTTCATAGTAGTTTGATGATTTCTATGATTGACGAGGCGTAAACTACATGTGTAAAAGGTCTTGCAATAAGAGGAGGGCTACAAGTAATCTAATAAATATATCCACTATTATGAATAGTGTAAAGCAACCAATGGATCTATAAAATAGAACATTTGAGAAAAGAAAAAAAAAAAAAAAACGGAAGTGTGCAACATTGATTCAAGCAAAAAAAATCTCTTCAAAAACACAGTCCCAAAGAGTTTTGGAAGGAACTACAACAAAAATAGAAAGTAAAAATAAATGAATAAAGAAATTTAAAATGTTATGCCACTTCCAATACTATCTTGGACTACTATGGATGAATGATATAAAAAAATAACAATAAAAATGCTATGAAACTTCCAATACTCTCCAACTACCCAACAAACCTTATTAGTTATAAAGATTACTTTGGCTCAAGGTTTCCAAAACAAAAATAATAATTGAAAATCTTATTCAAAGTTTATGATTTTAGTTTCCAAATCATTTTTAGTCCCCTATCAAGCTCAAGAATCACCAAGCCGCCTAACATGGCTTTGCAATATCAACACATTGCAAATCCATTTAAAAATCATTGGCAGGTTAAATCAAATTGTCCAAACATTAGCAATAATAATTGTGCCTGTTTGAAATGTTAACATTGGGATGCCAAGAGAGTGTTTCTTCATCTCGAGAAGTGAATGAATTAAAGGTTTTGATGATATCCACGAGACCAACAACCTATGGGACCATGCACCGAAAAAAATGTAACCTAACTCCATATTCCTTTCCAGATCCGATTTCCGGCTATGACTTTTCATAGTCAAACTAGTAGTCTTCCTCATCTTATCCTCTTTAAATAAACCATGCACAGTTATGCCCACCTCCAAGATGAACCCTTAATGGGCCCAAATGTCTGCTTATGTTGTGCACTCAATGAGAAGTGGTGTTCAGTTTCAGCAACCCCTTTTTCACAAAACTTGTAGATCCTCTTCTCCCATTCCTCTTTAGGCCTTTTTCCATCTACCTATCTCACATCTAACATGATGTGAATATGTCCTTAGCTGATCCACTAACACCCTAGCCTTGTCATTGATAGTTGACTCAAGATAAGCTTGTTCCCCATGTACCCTAGTAGGGTTGAACATCCTAATATATTGAGTCTTTTTCTGCCCCATGTTATGAGACCACGTAATAGTTACACAACCACTTTATAATTTGTTTCATCCAAGTCTTTTGCATATGAGCTAAACCCTCTTTCATTGCAATTTTGAGTCAATGTTAGTTATTCATGCTTTCAAGTTTCTTTAAATAGCTTATTAGCCATGTCATTATTGTCATCTCCAACGGGTACACATCAAAAGCTAAGAGAATTTCATATGGAATTAAGGCCTTGACTTTGATATTGCTAGTGGTTAAGTTGAACTTCTAAATGGGTTTGACATCATTTTCAAAGCTATGAACTTCACAATGCAACATACCAAACATGATTCGAGTAGTACCAAATACAAATTAAAGAGGCTTCAATTAAATTAAATGAATGGAGTGTTGTTATTAACCCAAGTAACAAATGTAAACCATTGATTTTTAGTGATGGGAAGAATATATTTGCAAGAAAAGATTGTTGATGATTTATGTGCAAAAGTGTATGTTATTAATTGCATATTAAAATGGAAGCGTGTGACACGACTTTTGTCAAATGATTGAAATTGCAAATTTCTATAGATACACGTGCAAACATAAGTAAAAACTCACAACACTTCATTTGCCACTTTGAAAATTCCAAGGAAGCGAATTATTTACACCAAATATTACACCTAGTTTTTTAAGTACTATACATTTTGGACATTTGTAAGTAATCTTAAAGAATGATGATCATTCATATTGTATATTTGAAAATATCAAATTGTTACATCATTTTTCTTATAATGATAGTCAATCTATGAATATTTTTCTTTTTCCAATAATTACAAAAGGAAATATGAAAATAGACTATAATTCATATAATTACAATATTTCTTAACCATTTTTTAAAAAAAACCTTTAATTTATATACAGTTGATTTATGCTATTTGCTTACATGTTATTGATAATCTATCCCAAAAATTCTAATTTAAATAAGACAAATTTAATTTATTTTTTGTACAAAATAAGTACAATCAAATTATTTTTTGAAATTGTATCATTTCTTAACCACAAACTTGAATATATTATTTGGAAGCCAATTTTTTTAATTTAAAAAAACATATAATATTTTTAACAAGAATCTACCTACCTTGAACATATCTAAACTAACTACTAATTAAAAACCATTCATCTTTAACTTGGTGGATGTTGGAATAATTTCTTCTTACATAGGGTGTTCCTGAACTAGTAAATAAACTAAATACTTTTAACAAGAATATGCTTTTAAAGATCAAAACCCAAAATCTACCTATTCTTAAAAACATATTTATCTTAGAAATGAACAACCAATATATTTTAGTGTAAAACAATATAAACGATTCTCTGTCTATTCCACGTGGCCATAAACCAAACATTTTATTTAAACAAAATATGGACGGCTGTCTATTCTTTTTTGCAACAAAATAAAATATATAAATTAGCAATGCTTCTAAAATTCCAGGTGAACCATTCCAACACGAGTTGGGTCATCCCAGCTCCATATCAGAAAACGATACATTTTATTTAGAGGCTATTAAATAGAAATACGCTTCACAAAACCCTGGATTTTGAGCTTCCGCTGGATTTCTTTCAATCATGGTGTCACAATACCTGCAACATGACAGACGATTGAAAAATTTATCAAAAATGCGAATCAGAAAGAAAACAACTTTGAAGAGATCGACACGAAGATGTGCTTACTTCCGCATCGAGTTTGATGAGGAACATTTCTACCGCAGCTCTGGACGATGCTCACAACTTTGGGGACATTAATGTAGGCAGCAATTGCAGGCGTGACCTTAGGGCACACGCACGACATGTCGGCGCTTCTGATGAGACCACAGCACGCTGCGGAAGGAGCTTGCCCCTGCAATATTGGCGCGCAGTTGCTCGCCAAACCCTGAATCTCATCTCCACACTTGTCTCCTCTCACGACCGCCATTATCACAAACAGAAAGATCAATGATGCTCTCACCCTCGCCATTTCCTCACTCAATTTCAGCTATGGTGAGAGGGCTTTTCATAGCCCATTTCTAAATGCCGTGAGCAAGGGTTTCAAGATTTCAAGGGTCGCGTTGATGCGATGGATTTGGCGAAAGAAGCGATTTTGAGTCGAAATCAACAAGGTATAAGTGATTTCGAGTTGAAATCGCCATTCCGTAAGCGTATCCAACGCGGAAATAAGCACTGGTTGAATCGGAGATTACTGAAGTCGCTGGTGCCTTTACTTGTGGCATCCATGGATTGGTTTGGGGTCTCCTCCAAGTTCGTATTGTCCGTTCAGAGTTATCTATGAGACTGCACATTTCAAATGTACCGAACATTGACTTAGAAAATAATAAACGCGTCTAGAATGTTGAAAAGATTTTCTCCGTTGGAAGCGCATTTCAAATGTACCGAACATTGACTTGGAAAATAATAAACGCGTCTAGAATGTTGAAAAGATTTTCTCCGTTGGAAAATGATAAATGTGGGTAGGATGTTGAATAGAAAATATAGGTTGAAAAAATTGATGTTAGAGAAATTGAAATCTATCTATTTTTTTTCATTGGAAAAGAGTTGAATTCACTATCATTTAGGTGTTTAGGTGATTAGAATATGGACTTCCCCATTCCATTAGAGTAGAAATTAAGATCTTGTGAACTAATATGGATTTTAAGATGATCTTTTGAAAATGTTTGTAGAGAATTACAAGGGAAACGGTCTAATAGTTACTCAGGTTGACTTCGCACACCTACAGTTCTTAATCCATATGTCAAAATTTGTAAAAAAAAATCGGTTAACCTTTGTAGGTGAGTGAAGAGCTTAAAGCTAACTTTTCCCATTTCCTGCATTTAGGAGCTTTCTTAGAAACTCGTAGAGTGTGAGGTGGTCTAAAAGTGTTATTTTAAAATGTTTGTCAAAAACCCGCCACTAAGACCTCCCAATAGTCGCTCACCAAAGAAATAGGACTTTTTGCACAAATGGGCCAATTACCAACCAAGAAAACTAAAAAAGATCAACTATTAGTAAATGTGCGATTGACTATTAGTACATGTGTGATCATTTTCCTTTTGTTTTCATTTCCATTTTTAGATTATCTTCTATCAATTAAGTATATAAAGAATCTATTTTAAATTGTCGTTAATATCATGACAACTTTAACAATAAGAATTTTCCTTACTGCTTATTTCCTTCTTCTCACATCTCAATTTTGGGTATGACTTATTTACAAGGGAATGCAAGGGAAAAAAATTATTTTAGCTATGCACATTTCAAATATAACATGGCTTTGAAAATAAATTTGTGTACAATATTGAATAGAAATTATGTTTTGAGTTTGAAAAAATATTGAATCGAAATTGTGTTTTGAGTTTCAAAAAAAGGAGTGAAATTTGTGTCTATCATATCATATTTTTAATTACAGTTAAATAATATGTTAATTATATTTTTATAAAATTTGAAAGTAGTATCTGATATAATAAAGTAGTGTTGTTTAAAATATCTTATTATATAACAATAATTTGAAAAAATATTTAATATGCATTAATTAATTATGTTTTATATGTAACATTTAAATATTGATTTTAATTTATTGGGGAGGTATTCTAAATACTTTTGAGTAACATTAAGATAATTTTAGAGTTGTATGGATAAAATATACTTTTTGCAGTAAAGAACAATAGAATATGAATTAAGGTTTCTCAGAATCATTAAGAAATTAGTGAACAATAACCCTCCAAAGAGATGTTATCCCATGGTACATAATGATTGTTAGATGTGCATTGTCTTCAACATTATAGAAGAAAAAAAAGAATCTCGAATCTAAAAAGTAGAAATATTTCATACATTGTATGGTAAATTCTTATAAGTTGCTTATATTGTACAAGGTTGAAGAAATTTTTTTTTTGCTTAGAGAGATTGAAATCAAGTTGATCGATAAAGCTCAAGATGACATTTTGAATATGCGCATAGAGAATCTATGGGCCACCATTAGAAAACCAACACTTTGTACCATATGATCCGCAAATGGAATTACCTCCTCGTATTTCCTCTTTTCCATCTTTTTTGTATTCTTTATAGGTGTAATTGCACTAAAAATATATTTTAAACTATTCTAAATGTTATGAAAGCTTTAACATATATGTGAAAATTTGTGTCACTATAGATGTAGGATCTTACCTACAAATGGCATCTTGTTTTCTTTTGCCTTACATCTCAATTTCAGGGTCTTGCACATTGCAAGTGGCTACAAAGCAAATGAAATGACCTCCACATTTTCCATACTTATCAATCTAACATTCACTTTGTAATTTTTTGTGAATGTTCAAATTCTTTGGTTGGATCCAACAAATTTGTTAGTGTCAAGTGTATAATTGACTAGATATGTATTAGAAGAATTATTATCTATAAAGACATGCATGATCTACATTTGTAGTACAATATCATTCTACCAAAATACATGTTAGGGAAATAATAACCATGCAAGTAGATCCAACTTGTTTTTTGTGTGTTGAGAATGTACCTCTTTATTAGTTTATTTTAATTTATTTGTATAGTAAACATAAATGCAACATAGATTGAATGTATAAAGCAAGAGAGAGGAATAGATAGATAGTGATTTGTAGAGAAAAGGGGCTAGAGGAGGTGACCCTTGGCTATACAATCAAAATATGCACCTCATATGATTATTTTTTAAATGTATTAATGAAATTAAAAACCAAAGAACCATTGTTATGTGATTTTATATTTAATTAAAAAAAATTCACAAAATGGTCATGCCAGGTGCATATTTTTGGTTGCGTAGACTCTTCCAAGGAGGTGGGGTATTTCATTTATTTGTACGTTGAAAATAAATGCAACATAGATTGAATATGGAAAGAGACAAAGTAAAAAGTAGAGAAAATGGGTGATAGAGGAGATAAAGAGTTATATAAAGGAGGGAGAGGGAGAAAGATATAATTTAGTTCTAAATGGAAATAAAGATATAATGAAGAAAGATAAAATTTTGGTAAACTATTTTGTGACAAAATGGTAGTTTTAACAAAGTGTGTGAAAATCAATCAAAGCATGAAGGATTGAGAAATTTCATGGTATGTTGTAGTTCAAACAAGTCTCGTGGATATGTGAGGATATTATGGATCATATAAAACATATGTAAAATATTAGATATATACTTGCACCAACGACATGGTCTTATGGCCTACTGTGATTGCAAAATACATAGGAAAATGATTTGGTAATAATTTCACAGAAACTTGAACATGCAAATGGAATTGGAAAGTGTAAAGGTAATGTCTATAATATTTTTGTATTTTTTACTTGCTTGTACCAAAAAGTGGAGTTTCAATTAGAAAATGTACTTTATCAGAGCAAAATACGTGGAGGAATTTTGTTAGATGTTATAAATACAATGAATTTGGTGGATATATATGCAAATTAGGGAACTATAAAGAGGGAACTCTATTATTTGGAATATTGAATCAAATAGATGTCATCTCATGCAATGCAACAATATTAGTATACACATTGTGCTCTACAAAATTTTAAAAATATTAATCTATAATACACAAATCTACAATATATCATATGGAAGGGGGCTATAGTGGCTCCTAAAAAATAAATAAATAATATGAAAGTATGTGTGTTTTCATGCACCTTCAGATAGTGCAATGGTTATGTGGATAAAGTAGAACCAGCTCTAATTATTTTACGTTAGTTAAACTTTTATAAAATATTTATTTTATTTATATAGCATTATTTAAAGTTTATTTAAACCAACAATATATCAACAATTGACATTAAAAATTTAAATGTGTACAATAAGTTATAAATTAGATATCTAATTATTTTGAGAAGTTTGTTTAGTGAGTATATAAAGTGCCCTTAGGAAATGAGAAAAAAAATGCTTGAAGTAAGTATCTTGTTAGTTTGTGGTGACTCATTAGGCAACTACTGTACACTAACCATTTATTGTAGGGTTCACGACAATGGCCCAATTTAAGATATATTTTTTTGTTTTTTGTTGGGGGGAGGGGGATTACATCATCAAGCATTTTTGGGTCAACTCATCAAGCATTTCCCTAAGCTGACTCGTCTAACATTTAGTTGGGTTTACTTGTTAAGTAACATTGGTGAACCACCTAAAAGTGTTATAAATAAGTGGTGGTGTAATGTAAATTGAACCATACTATAATTTTCCCTTTGTTGGATAATAAGATTGAACTCTATCTTTGGTGGACATAGCCCAATATTATGCCTCAAGCTCTATTTATATGTGATTTATTCCTTTACATTATTGGTTATATTTGCATGTAACAATTAGATTTATTTTTGATAATCCTAACATATCTCAATAGAGACAATCCTTCCAAAGTTATTCCTATTTATAATTCTACTAAAGGATATCATATATGGTGTCTTATGTAATCTTGTAAATCAATAGTAATTGACTACCTCTCTTGAGAAATACACAATGATAACACAACTATTTTTTGGAAAGACTCTTATGTTTTTTTATCTAAGATTGGATAACTTGATAGACCTCAATCAAGTGTATGGAACTCACATTAATCATTGGGGAGATTATGTGAGAGAATGTGTTATCTTCTTAGCTAAACAATAAACACTAGGTTGGAGATGGAAATTCTTCTCATACTTATGCCTTCTCTCAAGGGACACTAACATCCTAAGAAATATTCTTACAAATAGAGTAATAATTTTTAAGGGAAAGGGGGATCAGAAAATATAATATGAATGGTGCTTATATATGGATTTGGAATAGGAAAAGGCTGAAATTGCCTTACATATTTTTTGGAGCAAGTTTTGTCTCCCAAAGGCAAACACTTTTGCATGGGCTGCTCTATGAAGAAAATTCCTTGTCATAGATAAGTTTAGCAGAATGTAATGTACCTTGTCTAGACAAAGAGGTGATGGTACAAGATCGTACGTCAAACTTTTTTTGAATACGGAGGGATATATGAACTGTGACGTACGTACAGTGAAGAGGACCCTAGTATGATGGTTGGTATTGGAAGATCAAAATTGAAGTATGAAGGAAATGGAAATGTATGGGATATGAAATTTGGAATATGGAAGTGTATGGAGGAGTACAGAGGGGGGTAGTACAAATGACGGATGGAGGGAGGAGTACTAATGGAAGAGGTAAACGGGAGATGGAGGGGGAGGTATAGATAGAGGGAGGAGTATGGATGGAAGGAGGTAGTATGATAAATGTTGGTGAAAGTATGGATGGATGGAGGAGTATAGATGGAGGGAGGTAGTATGGCATAGGGAGGGAGGAGTACAAATGGAGGGAAGAATATGGATGGAGGGAGGTAGTACAAAAAATGAAGGGAGGAGTTTGGATGGAGGGGGGAGTACAAATGGAAGAGTATGATTAGAAGGGTAGGTACAGAGGGAGGTGGATGGAGGAGTATTGATGGAGGGAGGTAGTATGAAAGATGAAGGGAGGAGTACAGATGGAGGGAGGCAGTATGACAGATGGAGGGAGGAGTACGGATGGAGGGAGGAATACAGATGGAGGAGTATGATTAGAGAGGGAGGTGGATAAAGGGAGGGAGGTAGTACAACAAATGGAGGGGGGAGTATGAATGGAGGGAGGAGTATGGATGGAGGAAGGTAGTACGACAGATGGAGGATGATGGAAGGAGTACAAGGAGTACAATAGGATGGAGGAAGAAGTACTGAGGGGTGGAGGGAGGAGTATAGAGAGAGGTGGATGGAGGGAGGAGTACATAAGGTATTGTATTGGAAAGAGAACACAAACTCATATAACAAGAATATTAGAATACAACACCATCAAGTAAATGCCAAGCATGAATAGATATTGAATACTGATATTCTCCAATTAATACTCATAGACAAAGATGGTGCTCTTATTTTCTAGATTCTAGCAAAGTATTATAGACAACAGAATAGGGTTGGGGTTGAATCCCACAAAAATCGGAAAGCCAAGTAGGGAAGATCTTTCACTTTCAAAATGGTGAACAATAGAGAACTCCAATAGGAATTTATAGTACAAAGAATATAATCCAAATTGCATACCAACTACTATCTACAAGCCATGCTTAAATACCAGTCAAAAACCTTTCCAAGGGTGTACAAAGATAACCAACAACAACACTTACCAATGGAAACTAAAAATTAAAATAGGTCCGAGATATATTAAATCAATCAGAACCACAAATACAAAAATTAACTTGGTCCCATATTAATTAATTAAAGTAACTAATTAAACTTTTATAATATTTAAATTATGGGATCAATTAATTAATTAATTTAACTAAATTATTACATTAAAAAAATTGGGGACATGAAAAATCCTCGCTACCCAAAGATTGCTTGCCCTCAAGAAATCTGTCATCTGACGAAACACCAACAGCTTCAAGGTCCCAAATCAAACATGTATTCAAGACAAGTGATATGACATCAATTCTCTGCAGCACCACATTACTATCAAATTTTCGTTGTGCCACTCTGATATAAACATTATCATATCCTAAGTTACTAGGATCCCAAACCAAACACATAGGTGAAATGAGTGAATCGCCATCAAACCTACCTTGCACCCCACTATCATTAAGTATCTATTGTGCCACTTTGATATAAACATTGTCATAGCTTTCACCAAGATCCCAATGACACAAATTGATGAAATCTTTCATGTCATGTTCAAAAATCTCTTTCGGTATGGTCATGCACACAAACATTGATGCTAGCACAAACTTACCCAATGACACAACCACAATGATCACTATTATATTCCTGATGAATGAAACCTTGATGAAGAGAGGTTCACTGGTGAGAATGTTAATGAAGGGGGGCCTAACTATAAAAACCTTAGCAACATGAGCTTTAATGAAGGGTGTCACGATGATGGGAGCCTCAGCAGTGCCTCAATAAAGTGAACCTTGGCAAAAAAAAATCTCAACGAAGAGTACCTCAATGGAAAAAAAAATTTAGCTCCAGATAAAACCTCAATGGCACGTAGAACCTTGATTGAAGCCTTGATGATGGATAGAGCCTCGACAATGAGCAATGTTTGAATGGTGACAAACATAGCTATTGCAACCAGTGCAACCATAATGATGATGGACACAACCATGATGTCACACAATGATGATGGACACAACCATGATGTCACACAATGATGATGGACACAACCATGATGTCACACAATGATGATGGACACAACCATGATGTCATCAATGGATACAACTACAATGACAGATACACCCTTGACGACGGATACAGGGTAAAAGCACAGATCTGTGTCACCGTTTATGATACAAAAACCTATTTTTGTCAAATTTCATTTCTCTATCAAAATTCAATTTTTTTCAAAAACTAAAAATACTCTTTTATAGATCTCAAATTCAATATCATCATTATATAAATTTTTGAGTGTTTTGATTAGTTATAATATGTTATAATCTCAAAATATTATAAGTCAATATTTCAACATTTTAGAAGATGCTCCCTCAAAAAAGGAAAAAAAATAGTAAATCATATCAAAAAAATTAAAAAAATTATATTTATATCTAGAGGAGAGAATCCTCTTCATGAATATGTGATATTTTTTCAAGAAGGTATAGATTTGATAGGGAAGTTTTGATAGGAGGAAAAAATTGTTGGATTTTGATAAGGTCGAACTTGAGTACTTATAACAAAGAAATATATGCATCAAAAATAATTATTTCTTTTCTTGTTCACTAGCTATATATGTCATCTATAGGATATTTTCAAATCAGAACAAAAAAAGATGATTTGCATATACTTGTTTGAAGAGAACTACACCCTATATTTTTTACAGTTAAAAAAGGGACTTCAAAATAAAATAAAATGAATAAATTCTTACTCAAAAAATTTATAAAAATTATAGGAATAAAATTCATCCAATTCGACACATTTCATCAGTTTACATCATCTTCATATTTTAAACATAGATACCTTTTTTTTTGTCATTAATGTTGAACTGTCACATTCTGATATCATGTTTCTTTATAAAAGGTGACACAGGTTTGTGCTTTTACCCTATAGACTTGGTGTCAATGGACACAATGAGATTGACAGATGCAATGACAGTGATGAACATGATGATGGACTTGGAAATAGACACGAATGTAGTGACAACAATGGACACAATAAAGATAACACTTATGATGACGATGACAATGTCAAACATGGCTACAAGCACAATGAGGATGATGGATATGGTGATGGTGACAAAAATGGACACAACAATGGTAATGTGCATGAACTTGACGATGGTCATGGTCTTGGTGTTAGTGACAGGCACAACAGTGACGAATATGAACTTGATGAGGGACACAAACTTGGTGTCAGTGATGGACATGATGGTAACAAACATGAACTCGATGACAAACATGAACTCGACACCAATGACGGGCATGACAGTGGCATACATGAAAACTATGACATATATGAACTTGACGAGGGACACGGACTCGACCTCGGTGATGGACACGATGGTAATGGACACAAACTTGATTACAAGCATGAACTATTGAGAATGGACTGAAGAAACTAATCAAAGAGGGAGATTGTTGAGAACATACAAGTATGCTTCAATCATTGTTTTCTCACTGATGTCAAACCTGCTATTTGTTGGTAAGACAATTGATTATATGATTTAAGTACTATCACTTATTTGATTGATGAAGAGGATTTGATCAAAGATGTAAGAATAACACCTAGACGAAAGGTTGAGTTATGATTATGTAATGAAGTACAAGAATCAGTTAATACAGTGATGACATGATGTATTGATAATCTACTTAAGGTTACAAAGGCTGGTTACACTAAGAAATTTTAGAAGAACAAGTTACACAAAGTTTGTCTTCCAAGATTGACTGAGTGGGTAGTAGGTCTCGAGAAAATTCAATGCAAGCTGAGCGAAAAATTAGTTGAAGCCGAGTAAAAATTCATTCTAGTGTATGTCAAGTGTTGGTAAACAGATTGTTCTTTCCAATGTAACTTTTAAATACCCTAACCTGTGAGAAACAATTTGATACCAACAGTTGGATAATCTATCATGAGGTTGATAGATTTTCTCTGAATTGAAAGGTACAACTCCCTTATCAATGATATTCAATGAATTTGTTTGTTTCTAAACTAATTGTGTACTTTCTTAACCTGAGAATG
This sequence comes from Cupressus sempervirens, assembly GCA_028749045.1. Classification (NCBI taxonomy): domain Eukaryota; kingdom Viridiplantae; phylum Streptophyta; class Pinopsida; order Cupressales; family Cupressaceae; genus Cupressus; species Cupressus sempervirens. Next base: position 685,956,460 of record CM053788.1, on the reverse strand, counting down.
GAAGAGGAAAACCAAGCCAGCCCTAGACAGAACTAACTCAGGCATATCTTAGTTCCTAAACCTAGCCGATGCCAAGAACCCACAATTCCTATGACTTCTTGATACTCATAATGCAATATGGATGCAGATTATATGAATGCAATGAAGAAATGAAGATTTAATATTCATATTTCTGCAATAGGAATACATGCAAATACTTTGATCTACAACACATTTATTATTTGACACAAGATGCAAGATAATGTCCAAAACTGAATACAACAATGCTTTGATTGAATGTATTCAAAAAATAATACCCAAATTCTCTAATTTGAAGCAAAACTCTTCTTTGTTTTGAACACAATAAATGCAATGCTCTAATTTTTATTTGCTTGCAACTCTGGCCAAATCTTTTATAGAAATCAAAACATAAAACCCCTAAATGCATGAAATGAAATACATAGCATAAACTATTGTCTCCCCTCTACTCCAGCAATACCTACTCTTGCAAAAAATAACCCTAGTGAATAAAAAGGTTTTACAATAAATACATTCTCCATCAATCATTTGGTTTCTTCCAATGACTTTTCAATTTTGTAACCGACTCTTGTCTCTTTGACTTCTCATCTTTTTTTCTTTTGAAAACTGATATGCTTATTAACTTTTAAAGTTAATAATGATATATATAAACATATTTAAATTATATTTTAACAATTGACATTTAAATATTGTAAATCAATATCAAAATATTTCCTTTGTTGGGTGGACAACAAAATAAATATTGTTGCCAAGTAAAAATGGGTCATGTTGCGGGAGGTATATCTTTTTCTTCCACTGGTGGATCGAGCTCATGTTTTGATATGTTTTTCCAAACCTAATTATCTGCATTCTAACCAAAGAGATCATAAAAATAATCACTAAGTCAAAAGATATGAGCTACTGAACGATGGTCTATATGACTATTACAAAATCAAAATTGATAAAATAAAGTTTCCAACCATTCTTCTTTCACATGCTTTCTAATCCAGATATCTTCAATTTGCTATTATGTTCTTCCATGCTTACCATGTTGATTCTTTGCTGAATTTTGGGAGTGATTCTCTGGAATGCTTGTGGCAGAAAATCCCAAATCAAGGTTCAAAAGCGTACCAAGTTCTCAGTTTTCCACTTATCTATTGTAGGTGAAATTCACACATTCTAGCAATAGCTACACTTTGAAAATAACTAATAAGAAATACTTCTTTGCTATCAGATCACCGATTATAGAACACTCCAATTCATCCTTTGTGGAAATTTGACTTTTGTCTTCTCCTTTTGTGGAAAACTCTAAATTCACTGTGAAAGGTGTAGCAGAAAATGAATTTTCCACTTCATATTTAATATCATGTTGATGTCCAAATATTCAAGCGATAAATCATTATAAGATTATCATTCTTTGTTTAATCAATTAAGAGCTCTTTTCCATCTCTCTATTATGGATTTGATGCTTAGTGGAAATTCTATTTTTGAGTGTGAAAAGCACACCTAATCTTCAATTTTCCATTTCCAGGTAGTGGGCACAATTTTGATGTAGATTGATTAACAAATTACTTTTCTGGAGTTATCTTGATACTAGACCCTATATACCTTCATTGTGGATTGAGATTTGTCTTCTCTCCTCATGTGGAAAATCAAACTTTGACTGTGAAAGGCGTAGTAGAAAATGAATTTTTCACTACGCATTTCTCCTTTTGGTGGAAACTGAAACATTTGCGTCTCCAATGGAAAATTCAAAAATGACTACGAAAGGCATAGCAGAAAATGATTTTTCCACTACGCTTTTCCCTTTGGTGGAAAATGAAACATTTGCTTCTCCAAATGGAAAATCTGAAAATGATTGCGAAAGGCATAGTGAAAAATGAGTTTTCCACTATGCATTTTTCCTTTGGTGGAAAATCTCGATTTGACTACTCCATTGTGGAAAATTCAAGAAGTGCTTCTTCATGGCAAAAAAATGAACTTTGACTTCAAAAATTGTAGCGAAAAATGAATTATCCGTTTCTTTAAAACTTTGTCAGATTTTCACTATTTTGCTTCCACATCTGCATATTTGGACTCAGAAACAATTCAATCCTTCATAGAAACTTTATTAGAATCAAGGAATACATTAGTGGAAATTTATCATGGGTGGTGACTCAAAAGTTTTAAAAATTGGGGTACTTTTAGTTCACCTACAACTAGCTCGGAATGGGGATTATGTGCTACAAAGTGCATAAAGAATCCAATATCTCTAGCAAAAGACAAGTGACTATCAGTTGGGCTACAGAGTCTAAGCACAAATAGGATTATCAAAGAATTTCTTGCTGGGAGGGTGGAGGGGAGCAAGACAAAACCAAAACTGAGAAAGCGAACAGCAACACAACAATGCGAGGAAAAACTAAACTAGGCAAGCCAAAAATTGGAAAGAAAAACATATTTACAAACAGGTGAGGAAACCTCACCAAAAGGAGGGGGAGCATAATGAAACTCATACATGGCCATTAACTGGTTGTGAAAAGAAGGAGCCATTTTGGAACAATGCACGGTGTCCCAATAAATTAATCCATCTCAACTATAATTTAATGACCCCGTCAATACTGAAAATCAACTCAATATAATGAAGAAGTCTTGCAAGCAAAATATTATACCCAAAGACCCATGTTTCATCATAAAATTCCCGTTTTTGTTTATCCTTTTTCATGGAAGATTCAAGGCCATTCCAAAACTCAAATTGGAATGAACATCTCTCAAATATCTCCAAAGAAAACACTTCATTATCTTTATCATTTAAACACTTGAGACTGTCATAATTTGGAGGACTTTCAGCATACATGACAGCCTCAAATTTTGAACATGCCTCTCAAATTTTAGGATAAACCTTGACTGAAATAATTTCCTTATCCTCCTCACAAATCAAATCTAAAATTCTTCTATCCCAAATAGTGACGTAGGATAATGAATCAATACCTGAAGCTATTGGAGGAGCATCCCTTTCTTCAATAATCGGTAAGAGCTGAGAGATAACCTCTTCCTTGCAAGGTAATGTGTTTGTTGAAATCATGTATGGTATCAACTGTTGTAACCTTTTAACTTCTTCAATATCAACCAAACTTTTATCTTGAAACTCAAAGGAAGAATTAGAAAACAATGGTCCTTCATCTATTTGACATGATGGAATTTTATCATAGCATACTGTTGGAACTGATACATCTTGAACATTGCTTTCTATTAACATAGGATCTGACTTCAACTTGAAACTTTCTTCATTCTCAAAAAAATTGACCTTTTCCTCATTTGAACAATCAGGCTGAAAATGTAAATTATAAGAACATCCATCATTACTTACTTGAAGGTCATCTTGTATATGTTGTTGTTCTTCTTGTTCATGAAACACATGTAGTGAGATGATGTTAGGCTCCTCATTTTCAGCTTGTTGAAGATCTTCACATGCATGCTCTTGTTCCTTGGGTTCTTGCACAAGAGGTTTCTTCTTGATGAGGAAAGAGCCATAGGCAGCCTTCAACCAATTCACACTTCTCGCCATGTCTTTTGAAACTTCTTCAATTGGGTTTTTGAATCTTGGGATAAAGATAAAGATGTTTGAAACATCTTCATCTCTTGCTGGCATCCAATCTTTTAAAATTTCTAAATATTTCAAGAAAAAATCTTCAACAAAGTCGCCAACCTCCATCCTAGGGGAGGTACCTCAAATTCTGAAAATGAAAGTACTGAACTGCTTGACCACAGATTCTGAGAATTAAAAATAGAGTCACCAATCTCCAAGCAGTAGAGATGATAATAAGCTGAGGAAGTAAAACTTAACACTAATCTTCTTTTCCACCTCCCCAATAGAAATCTGTTGGTAAACAGATTGTTCTTTCCAATGTAACTCTTAAATGCTCGAACTTGTGAGAAACAATTTGATACCAAAAGTAAGATAATCTATCATTAGGTTGATAGATTTCCTCTAAATTGAAAGGTATAGCTCCCTTATCAATGATATACAATGGATTTGTTTGTTCCTAAACTAATTGAGTATGTTCTTAACCTAAGAACAGAAGAGGAAAACCAAGCCAACACTAGACATAACTAACTTAGGCAAATTTTAGTTCCTAAACCTAGCCAATGCGAAGAACCCACAATTCCTATGACTTCTTGATACTGGTAATGCAATATGGATGCAGATTATGTGAATGTAATGAAGAAGTAAAGATTTAATATTTAGATTTCTGCAATAGGAATACAAGCAAATACTCTAATCTAAAACACATTCATTATTTGACACAAGATGCAAGATAATGTCCAAAACCAAATACAACAATGCTTTGATTGAATATATTCAAAAAATAATACCCAAATTCTCTAATTCGAAGCAAAACTCTTCTTTGTTTTGAACACTCTGATTTTTATTTGCCTGCAACTCTGGCCAAATCTTTTACAAAAATCAAAACATAAAACCCCTAAATGCATGAAATAAAATACATAGCATGAACTACTATCTCCCCTCTACTCTAGCAATACCTACTCTTGCAGAAAAGAAGAACCCTGGTGAATGAAAAGGTTTTACAATAAATACATTCTCCATCAATCATTTGGTTTCTTCAAGTGACTTTTCAGTTTTGTAACCGACTCTTGTCTCTTTGACTTCTCATCTTTTTTCTTTTGAAAACTGATATGCTTATTAACTTTTAAAGTTATTAATGATATATATTAACATATTTAAATTATATTTTAACAATTGACATTAAAATATGTTAAATCAATATCAAAATCTTTCCTTTGTTGGGCAGACAGCAAAATAAATATTGCTGCCAAGTAAAAATGGGTCATGTTGCGGGGGGCATATCTTTTTCTTCCACCACAGGATTGAGCTCATTTTGTGATATGTTTTTCCAACCTAATTATCTGCATATTGACCAAAGTGATCAGAAAAATAATCACCGAGTCAAAAGATATGAGCTACTAAATGTTGGTCTATATGACTATTACAAATTAGAATTGATAAAATAAAGTTTCCAACCATTCTTCTTTCACATGCTTTGTAAACTAGATATCTTCAGTTTGCTAATATGCTCTTCAATGCTTACCTTGTTGATTCTTTGCTGAATTTTGGGAGTGATTCTCTAGAATGGTTGTGGCAGAAAATCCCAAATGAAGGTTGAAAAGCATACCAAGTTCTCAGTTTTCAACTCCTCTATTGTAGGTGAAATTCACGCATTCTAGCAATAGCTACACTTTAAAAATAATTAACAAGCAATACTTCTACTTTGCTATTAGGTCACTGGTTATAGAACACTCCAATTCATCCTTTGTGGAAATTTGACTTTTGTCTTCTCCCTTTGTGGAAAACTCTAAACTGACTGCAAAAGGCATACCAAAAAATAAATTTTCCACTTCAAATTTAATGTCATGTTGATGTCCAAATATTCAAGCAATAAATCATTATGAGATTATCATTCTTTTTTTAATCAATTAAGAGCTCTTTTCCATCTCTCTGTTATGGATTTGATGCTTGGTGGAAATTCTATTTTTAAGTGTGAAAAGCGTACCCAATCTTTTATTTTCCATTTCCATGTAGTGGGTACAATTTTGATGTAGATTGATTCACAAATTACTTTTTTGGAGTGATCTTGATACTAAAACCTTCATTGTGGATTAAAATATGCCTTTTCTCTCCTCATGTGGAAATTTGAACTTTGACTGCGAAAGGCGTAGTAGAAAATGAATTTTTCGCTATGCATTTTTCCTTTTGGTGGAAAATGAAACATTTGCTTCTCCAATGGAAAATCTAAAAATGACTACAAAAGGTATAGTAGAAAATGATTTTTCCACTACACTTTTCCCTTTGGTGGAAAATGAAACATTTTCTTCTCCAATGGAAAGTTTGAAAATGACTGCAAAAGGCGCAATGAAAAATGAGTTATCCACTACGCATTTTTCCTTTGGTGGAAAATCCCAATTCGACTACTCCATTGTGGAAAATTCAAGAAGTTCTTCTTCATGGTAGAAAAATGAACTTTGAATTCAAAAATTGTAGCGGAAAATGAATTATCCGTTTCTTTAAAACTTTATCAGATTTTCATCATTTTGCTTCCACATCTGCATATCTGGACTCATAAACAATTCAATCCTTCATAGAAACTTTCTTAGAATCAAGTAATACATTAGTGGAAATTTATCATGGGTGGTGACTTAAAAGTTTTAAAAATTGGGGTACTTTTAGCATGCCTACACTGAGCAAAATAGTGGATGTCGAGTAAAGTTTAGTTGATGTTGAGCACCAATAAACTTTAGTTTGTGCCGAGTAATTTCGCAATGGATATCAAGCATAGCAGTAGGTGTTGAGCATCATAAGCAAGATAATGTTGATATGTTACATTATTTAAAAGATTGTGAATTCAATGAATCTGAGCCGACAAGTTTATTTTCTTGGAATTTTTGAACTAGATGGAAGATAAGGATAATGAGCTAGTGGCACAGAATTCAAGATAAACTATTTTTTAGGTGAACTCAAAGAGGATTCTAGGAGAATTTTCTAGAAGTAAAAGTACATTCTAGTGTATGTTGATTAGAATAATGGATGTCGAGTAATGTTTAGTTGATGTGGAGCACCAGTAAACTTTAGTTCATGCTGAGTAATTTCACAATGGACGTCGAGTAACGCAGTATGTGTCGAGCATCAAAAGCAAGATAATGTTAAGCTGTTGTATTATTTAAATGATCATGAATTTGACTAATCTAAGTCGATAAATTATGTTCTTGGAATTTGTGAATTAGGTGGAAGATAAGGATAATGAGCTGGTAGCACAGAATTCAAGATAAACTATTTTTGAGGAGAATTCAAAGAGGATTCTAGGAGAAGTTTCTAGAAAAGAGATGAAATGTGGGATAGATTCATTGTATCCTACCTAATCCATTCTAACCCTAAATTGGACGATGGAAAATGAGCAAAAAAATATCTTAATTTCCTATTTATAAGAATGACTACTCATGAAGCAAAGAGACTTAGGTGTGAGAACCTAAGGAAGACAAGGAGTCAATGCCTTTGCTTCATCAAGTGACCTAAGAGAAGAGTTTGCATTGGCATGCTAAGAAAGGATTCTTAAGGAGATGAATGCTTGAAGAGTGAACAAGCTATTAGAGCTACAAAGTATGAAGGCCAAGCAGAATTGAGGAGTTGTAAGTTGTATCAGATTAAGCCTTAATGTCACTCTCTAACAATTATATCAGTCTAGAGTAAATCCTTTGGATTAAGGTTGACCTAAAAATCATTTGTAAATCCTTTAACCAGGTGACATTCCAAGTGAATGGTCTAAAGTCCTCTAACAAGGCTCACTCTTAACATGGTGATTGAAATTCTTTAACGAGGTCACATTTAATAGTGTGTATTGTAACCCTTAATATGGTTGATGAATCTATTATGTTTCATGTTTACATTTCTGCAAGTTGATTTGACAGTAACATATAAGTTTAAAATGATTGCATAATCTTATGGATGCATGCATGATGAATAATGTTTTATGGGTTTACTAAGCTGTGAAAAGTTTTAGTTATACATCTGGACCTTGGATAACTATTCACCCCACCCCCTAGTTATTCTAAAGTATTCCAACAATTTGTATCAGAGCCATCTACTTAAAGGAGATTAGTTTGAAGGTACTAGAAGCATAAAGATCAAGATGTCAATAAGAGAATTACCAAAGCTCAATAGAGATAACTTTCCTACATGGAAAAGTTTTATGAAGCTACACCTTGGAGGACTTGGAGATCATGCACAATCTACTATTACCATTGAAAATGTTGACCCTTTTGGAGCTCCAACTGCTAAGGATATGAGAAAGAAAAAGGAACACAACCAGGAAATGTTAGAGATTTCCTCTACCCTAAGTTATGTTGAATTTAATGATATTAAAGGTCTTGAAAGTGCAATGAAAATATGGGATGCCCTAGGTGCCATCTATGGAGGAGACACCAATGTTCTTAGAGCCAAAGTTGAAAGTCTTAGAGGTAGGTTTGATGAAATGATAATGGAAGAAGGTGAAAATATTGCTCAATATGTTGCAAGGATAAAAGAAGTAGTTAATGCAATAGAGGAACAAATGGAAAACTAGATGATGATACTATGTTAAGAAAAGTTTTAAGAACACTATTGCATATTTATGCTATTAGAGTTTTTGCAATTCAATAACTAAGATGCATACAAGGGAATGATATGTCACTTGAAGGACTGGTAGGTAGTCTTGCTACTTTTGAGTTATCTAACTTTGATAATTACAAACCTTAGAGTATTGAATCTGCTTTCAAAGCCAAACTATCATTAAAGGAACCTGATGAGAAGAAAAAGAAGAAAAAGATAAAATATGTATCTAGTGACAGTGATATAGATGACAAGGATGTTGAACAACTTGAAGCACTACTAGCAAGAAGATTTCACAAAGGTAAAGGAAAGTTCAAAGGTAATTTACCTATTATTTATTTTAATTGCAATGAGGTTGGTCATATTGCTACTAGATGTCTAGAAAATAACTACAAAGGTGGTGACAAATACAAGAGTAGAAGAGATGAAGACAATAGGACTACAAAGACAAAGGCAAAAATTAATGTTATATTTCTGAAGAAGAAACATCTAATGAACATGAAGATGAACTAGTATATGTTGCAATGAAGGATAAATCTGATGAAGATGAGGCAACTGCACTTGTAACTTGTGCGAACAATAATGATAGATGCATTGAAAGTGGATGTCTACATCACATGACTGGAGACAAAAGTAAGTTCATTGCCTTGAATTGTTATGATGGAAATAGTCTAAGATTTTTTAACAATGCACCATGTTTGATAAAAGGAAAAGGTTCTATCAAACTCATAGATAATATTTTATGTGATAGTGCTTACTATGTTGAATAACTTAACAGTAATTTATTGAATGTGTCACAATTGAATAATTTGGGATGTAAGGTTGAGTTTTAAAAGAAGGTTGCTAAGATATATGACAAAATTGGGAAACAATTGGAAAAGGAGATCAAACTAGAAGTAATATTTTCTATCTTGACATAGAGTATGCTACTTGTTTTGTTGTAAATTTTGATGATGTATTGTTGTGGCATAAGAGGTTATGTCATGTAAATTTTAATAAATTGACTTAGTTAATATCAGTAACATGAAGAAAGTTAGAGGTTTACCTAAGTTGAAGAAGCCTGATAATGTAATGTGCAAATAATGTCAGTTAGGCAAAATGACAAAGTCAAGTTTTAAGAGAAAAACTTAGACCTCTAAAGAAATACTAGAGATTGTTCATACTAACTTGTGTGGACCAATTGAAGGGGAAACCTACAAAGGAGATAAGTATATTATGTTGTTTGTTGATGATTATTCTAGAGTGATGACAATTATGTTTCTAAAAAATAAATCTAATGCATTACAAATGTTTAAGTGGTACCTGGCAAGACTTGAAAAGGGAACAAGTAAAAATCTAAAGTGTTTACGATCTGACTGAGGAAGAGAATTCACATCAAATGAATTTGAAATATTTTGTAATAACAGAGGACTCAAAAGACATACATCTACCCCTAGAACCCCTCCACAAAATGGAATTGCTGAAAAAAGGAACAAATAGTAATGGATTGTGCTAGAACACTCATGATGGAGAAGAATGTTGCTTTGAAATATTGGAGGGAAGCTGTAAGTATAGTTGTCTATACCTTGAACTGTGTACAAGTCAAGAAAGGTACTCGTTCAACACCTTTTGAATTATGGTATGGATCCTCACCCAATGTAAAATATTTTAAGGTATTTGGAAGGAAATGTTACAATCTTAAGGATTTTAGGAATGGTAAATTTGCTGAAAAAAGTGAAGAAGGTATATTCCTAGGCTATTCCACGAGAAGTAAAGCTTATAAGTGTTTGAATATTAACACTAACAAAGTTGTGGAAAGTGCAAATGTAAACTTTGATGAATACAAAAAAGTATATGAGGTTGAACTTGTGAAAGAACCAAAAGAATACAAATCATTTATATACTCTTATGAAGGTATGTCTGCTGAAGAAGATGTTGCAAATCAAGCTACAAATCAACAACAAGCTTCAGTGACTATCAAGTCACATAATATGAATGGTAAGTTGCATTCATGAACTGAGCCATATTCAGATGTGGAGTTACAAAATGAAATTGAAGCAAACAAAGATTCTAAAGCTAAAAGACAAACTGAAAAAACTAGAGCTGAACCAAGATTGTCTAAATATGTGAAGAGACATCATCCTACTACACAAATCATTGGAGATAAAGATGTTGAAACAATGACAAGAAACAGATTGAAAAATGACAAATGTTTACTAAGCATGAAGGAATCCAAATCAGTAAAAAATGCATTAGAATATGATGATTGGAGTAAAGCCATGGAAGAAGAGATTGAACAAATTGAGAAAAATAAAACATGGAGTTTCATTCCTAGACTGGAAGACAAAAATGTGATTGGCACTAAATGGGTATTTAGAAATATGCTAGATGAAAATGGTGAAGTCACAAGGAATAAAACAAGATTAGTCTACAAGGGATATGCAAAAGAAAAAGGAATTGACTATGGAGAGACATTTTTCCCTATTTTTAGATTGGAAGGAGTAGGAACTCTACTTGCTTATTCTACATACAAAGGTTTCAAAGTTTATCAAATGGATGTTAAATCTACATTTATGAATGACATATTAGAGAAATAAGTTTACATAGAATATCTAGAAGGTTTTGTTTATTTAACAATAAGAACATGGTATGCAAATTACACAAAGCTCTATATAGTTTGAAACAAGCACCAAGAGCATGGTATGAGAAACTTCATAAGTATCTTGTGAAGATTGGATTTGAAAGGATTGTTGATAACAACAATCTATACATAAAGATAGAGAAAGGAAAAGGTATTTTTTTATCTAAAATTTTGTTAATGATATCATATTTGGAGGATAAGATGTTTTATGTAAAGACTTTGCAAATTAGATGAAGCTAGGATTCGAAATGTCTATGTTTGAAGAAATCAAATTCTTTGTGGGTATACAAGTATATCAGATGAAATATGGTATATACATCACTCAATCAAAGTATCTCAAGGATATATTGAATTTTTTTGGATTGGAGGATTCCAAACCAGTTAGTACTCCTATGGTGACAGGACTTAAGTTGTCAAAGAATGATGGTTTAGCCAAAGTAAATCCAACACTGTGCAGGTCTATGATTGGAAAATTACAATATGTGGTACATAGCAGACCTGACATTGCATTATTTAAAGGAATATTTGCTAGATTCTCTGCAAATCCTAGGAAAAATAATTTAATGGCTATGAAGAGACTAATGAGATATCTTAAAGGAATAGAAGAGTTTGGTTTATACTATAAGAAGAATGAGAAATTTGAATTAAGAGCCTACACTGATACTAATTGGGATGGAAGCATTGATGACAGAAAAAGCACCAGTGGAGGAGCATTTTTCTTAAGCAAGAGACTAGTTACATGGACTAACAAGAAACAAAACTACACCTCACAATCTATTGTTGAAGCTGAATATGTTGTTGCTGTTATAAATTGCACAAACATTGTATGGATCAAATAGCTACTAAAAGAAATGAAAGAAGAGATCACAGATTCAATAATACTTTTTTGTGATAATACAAGTGTTATCAACATGTCAAAGAATCTTGTGATGCACACAAATACTAAGCACATTGCAATCAAGTATCATTAATTGAGAGAGTTAGTTCAAGATAAAGAGGTGAAGATGGAATATGTTAACACAAAGGAGAAAATTGTTGATATCTTTACAAAAGCATTACCTAAGGATGCTCATGAGTATCTAAGAGGTAAACTAGGGATAATACCCCTATCAAAGGTTATTTAAGTAACAAGAGGAGTACTCTGCATCAAATAAGTTGATCTTCATATGTTACAAATTGATGCAGAGGATCTTACTTTAGGAGCTACCTAAAGTAAATCAAAGAGCTAAAATCCCAAATTAGTCACAAGCAAGGTGACAGAGGGAGAAACTGAAGAAATTGAAATGAAAAAGCTTGTATTTGCATGTTAAGATGACAAAAAAATTTTGGCATTGTTGTCAAAGAGGAAGATATAACTACTGATCAAGTCAAGACCAAACAAGTACAAAGAAATTCGTAGATTAGAAGAGCACACATATATGATGAGGGAGATAGTAATGTGCAAGAAAGAGGGAGAAATCCAAAATATCAACCTAGTAAGAGGGATATATAAGATGAAACTTAGAAGGAATTTTAAAGAGTTTTGTAACCTATTCAAAAGATGGAAGTTACTGATAGAGGGAGAGATTTTAATACAAGGGACTATTTTCTTTTTGGTATTGATATTATCTTACTGTTCTAACCTAGTTAGTTTGGTTGAACAAGGTGTTTACCATTTGGTCAATTTGGTTTGCCATCAATGCCAAAGAGGGAGATTGTTGAGAATGTGAAGAAGCTAATCAAAGAGGGAGATTGTTGAGAACATGCAAGTATGCTTCAATCATTATTTTTTCACTGATGTCAAACTAGCCATTTTCTAGTAATACAGTTGCTTATATGATTTTAGTACTATCACTTACTTGATTGATGAAGAGGATTTGATCAAAGATGTAACAATAGCACCTAGAGGAAAGGTTGAGTTATGATTATGTAATGAAGTATAAGAATCAGTTAAGACATTGATAACATGATTTATTGATAATCTACTTAAGGTTAAAAAGGTTGGTTACACTAAGAAATTTTAGAAGAACAAGTTACACAAAGTTTGTCTGCCAAGCTTGACGAGTGGATAGTAGGTCTCGAGCAAAGTCAATGCAAGCCGAGCAGAAAATTAGTTGAAGCCGAGTAAAAATTCATTCTAGTGAATGTCGAGTAGGACAATGGATGTCGAGTAAAGGTTAGTTGATGTTGAGCACTAGTAAACTTTAGTTCATGCCGAGTAATTCCACAATGGATGTTGAGCAATGCAGTATGTGCCAAGCTATTGCATTATTTAAAAGATCGTGAATTCAATGAATCTAAGTCAACAAGTTATGTTCTTGGAATTTGTGAACTAGGTGGAAGATAAGGATAATGAGTTGGGGGCATAGAAGTCAAGATAAACTACTTTTTAGGCAAATTCAAAGAGGAATATAGGAGAAGGTATTAGAAGAGAGATGGAATGTGGGATAGATTCATTGTATCCTACCTAATCTATTCTAACCCTAAATTGGACAATGGAAAATGAGCAAGAAAATATCTTAATTTCCTATTTATAAGAATGAATGATCATGAAGTAAAGAGAGTTAGGTACGAGAACCTAAGGAAGACAAGGAGTCAAAGGCTCTACTTCATCAAGTGACCTAAGAGAAGAGTTTACATTGGCATGCTAAGAAAGGATTCTTAAGGAGATGACTGCTTGAAGGGTGAACAAGCTATCAGAGTTGCAAAGTATGAAGGCCAAGTAGAATTGAGGATTGAATAGTGATCTGTAATCTAAAAATAAAGTTGTAAGTTTTATTGGATCAAGCCTTACTATTACTCTCTAAAAATTGTACCAGTCTAGGGTAAATCCTTTGGATTAAGGTTGACCTAATAGTTATTTGTAAATCCTTTAACTGGGTGACATTCCAAGTGAATGGTCTAAAGTCCTCTAGCAAAGTTCACTCCTAATAGGGTGATTGAAATCCTTTAACAAAGTCACATTTAACATTGTGTATTGTAACCTTTTTGGCCTTTCACAGGGAATCATTTTAGAAGAGTGAAAAAGGAGTAGCATGTTACTGATGGTTTTTTCCAAATTGGGTTTCCACGTAAATCATTATGTCAAATGTGTTGATGAATTTGTTATGTTTCATGTTTACATTTTTGCAGGTTTATTTGATAGTAACCTACAAGTTTTAAGTGATTGCATAATCTTATGGATGCATGCATGATGAATAATTTTTTATGGGTTCACTAAGCTATGAAAATTTTTAGTTATACATCTAGACCTTGGATAACTTATTCACCCCCCTCCCCCCCTCAATTATTCTAAAGTATTCCAACATGAACTCAATGTCATTGGTTGACATGATGGTGATGAATATGAACTTGACGAGGGAGATGAACTCAATGTCGATGCTGGACATGACGATAATAGACACAAACTCAATGATGGACACAAACTTGATGTCAATGACAAATACAATGGTGACAAACACAACAATAGTTATTGATACAAACTCAATGATGGACTTGGTGTTGATGATGGACACAAACTCAAAGATGCATGTGGACTCGATGTCAGTGATAGACATGATAGTGATGAACATGATGGTGACAAACACAATGATGATGACAGACATACAGCCTCAGCGATGGACAAGACCACAATGATGGATGTAGCTTTGGTGACAGACACAAAGCCTTAGCAATAGACATAACTTCTATGATGGACACAACTTTGGCAACTAATGGAACTTCCTCAACGGATAGTCCCTTGGTGATAAGCACAACCTTGAGAACAACTTCGATGATGGAAACAATTGTGTCCATCAATGTCTTCACAAGATTCATGCAAGCAACCTCTTCATTTTTTTGGTGTTCTCCCCATGTTGGTGTAGTAGAAAGATTTAGAAAATCCTTGTAGAGTGGTCCTATAATCATTCCTTCATTCTCCTCATGTAAACCATCATCGTTATCGTTGTCATTCATTTTCTCCCACTTGTGCAAATGAGATATTAGTTTTTCTTCACAATGCTTGAAAATGTTACTAACCAATCTATATGCTGCTATAGAGGAGATACATTCTAGATTATGAACAACCCATAACATAGATGTGATGGGTTGGGATATCTCATCCATCTCTTTAATGCACGAAATCATAAGACTCTCCATAGTAACTAAAATTTTAGTATCATGGTCTTCCTTGATGGTGACCAAGAAGTGGTGAAACATATCATGGACCAAGTTTTTCAATTCAAGATCTAAGAGAAGGTTACTTACTTTGACATTTGCACAATTCTCCAATATTTTAGATCTCCTATCGAAAGGGTCACTACTGAAGTCATTAAAACTCTGAAAGTTGTCAACTATCAATTGCAATATCCCTATCATGGTGTTATCATCATACGATACTTTAGGAGCTAAAATTCTCAAGACCTTGCTAAGACATGTTGTAACTACTAATCTTTTATCCTTTTCAAAGTGTCTCAAAAGCTTGGGTTGACTTAAGGACTCCTTAATCGGCAAGAGGATTCTCTATATAAATCTTGAAGGTAATTGGTTCACCTGACACAAACAAACTTCCAATATATCTAATGGAAGATCAATACCCTCGCTAAGCTCTTTGCTAATCTTTTGTAGTGCCTTCAATCACCACTCTTCATCACTATTTGGTGCCATGGTGTGATCCAAATACCAAAATCTCTCAATCATATTAGCAAGCTAGAAAGATCACCAACTCTGATACCATTGTAATGTCCCTATTGTAACTTGATAGACCTCAATCAAGTGTATGGAACTCAGATTAATCTTTGGGGAGATTATGTGAGAGAATGTGTTATCTTCTTAGCTAAATAGTAAACACTAGGTTGGAGATGGAAATTCTTCTCATACTTATGCCTTCTCTCAAGGGACACTAACATCCTGAGAAATATTCTTACAAATAGAGTAATAATTTTCAAATTTAGGGGGGGTGATGTCTGATTTAGGTTGTCTATAAAATCAGAAAATATAATATGAAGGTGCTTATATATGGATTTGGTGTAGGAAAAGGCTGAAATTGGCTTACATATTTTTTGGAGCAAGTTTTTTCTCCCATAGGCAAACACTTTTGCATGGGTTCATTTATGAAGAGAATTCCTTGTCATGGATACATTTAGTAGAATTGGTTATCATGAACCATAGAGGTGTGTGGTCTACAAATTTGACAAAGAAAATATGAGCCATCTATTTTTGAGATACCTTTTTACTTAAGAATGTTGACATTAGCTTTGTGCTATATTGGTAAGGTCCAACTTGCCCTCTCAAATGACATACTAGGTTTGGTCCAATCATGCTGCTTAATAAAAGGTCAACATCCTTCCAAAGTCTCTAGATATCCAACCCTTTCATCCTTATTTGAAATTTGTGGAGGAATAGAAGGATTTTTAGTACAAGGAAATACATCTTAATTCTTTATAAAGTAAATTTGAAGTTGTAATTATGGAGGTGGTGAATAAAAACTTACTCAATTCAACTTGAAAAATATTTAATTCACATGGTGGAATTCCCAGATAAGGTTTAATTGGCAGGGACTAGACATTCCTCCTTGGGTTGGATTTGAGGTTCTTGACTTACAAATGCCTAAGGAGCTATTGGTTTGGTTTTTCCACAATAATAATGATTAAAGTTAAATTTTAACAAATAATTTACAAGAAATCCTAATCCTTTGGGTGTAAAACATGTATTTGAATATTGGAAGGGTTTAAGAGTCCAAAGCTCTTCAAAAATCCTTCTGATTATAAACAAATAGTAAAGCTAAATTGTTATCAATAATTCATGATCTTAGCCTCTTTAAGGAGTTAGGGGTAAGAAAGGTCAATATTTAAGGACATTCATCTTTTCTTATCAATGCTTTCTACTCAAGTTCCATAACCTATTAAAACTAAGAGCCTTGTTGTCATGAGGTTTGGAAATTCTTTAGAATTTTGAGGTTTAAAAAATAAACCATAATTACAAAAAAGTTAATCAAGTGTTGAAAATATGATTGAAAATTTCATTGTTGAAGATCAAAGAGGAAGATTGTTGCAAAGAAAGAAGATTTTTGTTTTCAATCGTTGTTTTGTCATTGATGTCAAACCTGCTATTTTTAGGAATGGCGTTTGCTTATAAGATCCAAGTATTATCGCTTAGTTGATTGATGAAGAGGAATTGATCAACAAGATGTAACTGTTGTCACCTAAATTTTGCACCCTATCAAATTACAATAGAAATTTGATAATTTAGGCCAACATTGGAACAACCAAAGGCTGTGGGTAACCTATCAATCGCTAAACCTTTAGATTCTAGGTCGGTCTTTATGGGAAATCACCTGATTGATTCTTCTAACACTACTTTCTTGCTGAGAAAAAGGGTTAAGGAAGATTACAAAAATGGAAAAATAAACTACTTCCTACAAGGTGACGCACCAAATATGTTTAAAGAAAGGTTTCAATGAATAACAACCATTTCATCATCAATATACAGGAAAAATTGCAACAGTGTTTCACATTAAGTTTTTGATTCTCACTCATTAAGAAAAATAGAAATTTTTTAACTTAATAAGATGAAAATTAAACAAACACAAAAGGTGATCTGCAGACAAAATACACTCCAGTGACAAGGTATAAACTGAGACAGATTAACAAGGAACCCTTGGATTCACAGACTAACCTTATCAAATCAAAAAAACTACATAGTACCACTGAAAAAGATTGAGGCTTGAAAAAAATTTCCAAAATGAACTTTTAAAATGCTTGTCATATATTCAACTTTTCTTCAAAATAGTTACAGAAAAACACATAATAGTACTCAGGATAAAATATCACTCAATATTGTTTTGCATAACTCAGAACTGCCTTCCAATGAGCTCTAAAACTCATTAAGTACCAAAACCAACCCCTTGGGTCGTATGCAAAATGATAGCACAAAAAAGAGGACTTAATCACTCACTTAATGAAGTCCTATCCCTAGGAAAACTCCATTATCTCATAAAGAACCCAATGACTCACTAATAACTACCCTAAAAACACTCTAACAGCTAATAAATCTCCTCCAACTACCAAGGCAAAGTCAAATTCGACCCCAAAGCCTATATTCTCTCCTAGAAGGATTCAGAGTGTCTACAAAAACTTAAGGGCCATAATGGGAAAAAGACGACTCATTTGATTTCTTTTTGCATTAATAATACAAAATATTCAATGACTTATAATAATGTCATTTAAATATTTATATTTTACATTGACGTGCATGCAAAAGGAAAACAAATAAATAAAACAATGTTCTTGTTGTTTTGCATTAAGAAAATAATATTAAATGATTAATCATTTTAATATTGTTTCAATGTTATAGTTATGCAAAAAAAAACAAGTAACATTATAAGCTTAAAAAGCTTCTAAGGCATTATCAATAAAAACAATTTCACTCCCCTCAAATATGAATAAAATCCAAAAGGGATAAAATCCCATCAAAAGCCACGCATCCCAAATTATATAGAAAAACATATAGGGCATTGAAACTTAAATTTTACCCTAACTCTCATCATTTGATATCATGAAGCTTTCGAATATGAAAGGAGAGAAATGAGGGTTTGAGGAGACTTGCAGAGTCGAATTTGACTGATGATTTTTCCTTCTTCCTCCATATGTATTCACTGGAGCTCACTCTCTAATAGCTGTTCGCATCACTTGAAGGTATGAAACCTTTGCCATTTTTTCACATGAACTTGTTCTTATTGGTTGCCATCAATTCTTTTCTATATCTAATATTTGCTTTGTTGAAAGCATGAGTTAAAATTGCCAAGTGAAAACCTTGCTTTTTGGAAAGTTTGTTGTCTTTTTCATGAATAATTTTTGAGCCGTTGTTTGAAGAATTTGACCGCAGGGTTTGATTGAATGCCATCACACAAAAAAAATGCTGAATTTGCTGATATTTGAACCACCATAAGAGGTATCTTGAAACATTTTTACTTCTTGATGTGATAAACTTATGGTCTATACTCACAAAAGTTGTATTCTTCAATTGTTTAAAACTGTTCTGGGTGCATCTTGTTTGGCGATAACAACATTTAGAGCCATTTTTGTCTCTGCATGCTTATGGCTCTAATATCATTATTTTTTTGAAAGTTGAGATTTTTAGTCAATGAAGATTTAGGATCAGAATTTGGCTCCAAGTTTCCTTTCTGTTTTGTGTCAAGCCGCTCTTGCCAACTAGGTGAAATCTGCAAATGTTCTTTCCTTTCTACTTGTCTATGAAATATAACGTCTTCATTGTTAAACTCGAGTAGCCCTTCTTCTTCTTTTTTATCTGTTTCAAAGTCTCATCTTTCTGATTCGTATGTTCTACATGATCCTTGTCAACAAACTCTTCCAAGTAGTTTTGATAGGAATAATGTGTTATGCAAGACTATTCCTACCCGCTACAATCCTCTGATTTTTGTCTATAAACATGAGAGTCTGTGATAACCCTCTTTGCTAAATTTGCTAACTCTGTTCTTGTAGCTTCAAGTCCTTCTGAAGGGCAATATTGTGATGCAAGTGCTCTTTGTGCTTTCTCCAATATTGCTTGCAAGTACTTTCCTTGTGATTCTATCCTCAACTGCAAGTGTCTTTGAACCTCTAGTTGTTCATGTAACCTTCTCTGTACCACTATCTAAGCATTTAGGGCATCTGCAATATGCATTGTCTCCTGATGGCTTGGTGTGATATTGTTGTCTTTCATCGCTATGTCTTGATCATGCTCATCCAAGTTTCTTCCATTTTTGGCTGTCTCAATGTTCACTTCTTTGTGTGGTTGTTTTTCAAGCCTGAATTTCTAAAGATGACTCTTGAGATGGTATAGTGTAAGTCCTTTAACACCCATCATTCTCATAACTAATTTTGGAGTGGCTTTTCCTGGTCCACTAATCTGGGCCACAGCACAAACAAATCTCTCATGAAGCTCTAGAGTCCACCTGAGTCTAGGCTTGGGCTTAGCACAAATAGCAAGACCCATGCCAAGAGAGAACTTTGGGGGCTGAGATGTAGGACCTTCAAGCCATAGTAGGATCCTTGAATTAGACTCTTCCATTCTTGATAGCAAATTCAAGCCTTTTCAATCACATACGTTATTCTTTATGTGTAAGATCCTCATGGGCATCACGTTCAGACTTGAAGGATTGGCGTTCTTTTCTAAGAGCATTTTCAAAACATTCCATCTCTTGCAATTTCATTTCTATCTCTGCATGCTTGCGGCTTGCTTCAGCCTGCAAAGCATCAATTAAAGAGGGTTTCATTTGTTCATACTTAGTCAGATCAACACTAGAAAGCAACTTCTTATCTCTTAATTCTGTCTTAGAATGTGCCGAATCAGTCTATATTGAACTGTAGGGAGTAGTTATTAGCTGAAACTCTTCAATGCCATAAATGGCATGTCCACAGATACAGCCTATCTGGCGAAGCTTCATCACTAGAATGAGATAATATGACTCCAGAAACTTAATATATCCTGCATAGCAAGGAAGTTCCTCATCTAAATAAAGATTTAATCTTTTTGAGAACTATTTTACTGATTAAAGAATGTGATCTCCATGCCTCATTAAGGGGTGTTAATTAACACCATCAATGTTACCCAGCCTAGTTTTAGTTGATGGTCAAAGCTTCACCATTTTTTGTATTATTTATTTGTGCAACAATTCTGATCTGATCCCCTTGAAAGCCAACCTCGTATTTTATGCTTCTGTTATTATGTTTCATTATTGGATTTGCATATTTCCAATCATGAATCTGTTGTAATAGAATTTTACATGCAAAAATTTCCATCTCTAAAAACTGTTGTTTGAATTTTTAGTAGCAAAGTTAACCTCATTGCTTGTTTGCATAAACAACTGAATGTTGTGGCATCTATAGAATCCACACTTCTATCCACATTAGTATTATTGACCTTTGGAATAGATGTCTATCAACTCCTTTGCAAAAGTAATCTTGAATTGCATGGATATTACAAATGCACTTAACATGCTTGTTCTCTGAAGGATCCAAGGTTATATACTTTACTCGAATAGAAAAATTCCCCAGATATTAATCCTTTTTGGTATAATTGATGGATGTTTTCTCATGAGGCCCATCACAAGATTCAAGCTCAAATGTGTTCTCTTTACTACAGTAGACTACCTTCTTCCTTCCTAGGCAACAATTAACCTGCACTTCTGGATTTAAAAATGTTGATTGAGTTGACTTATAGGGTTCGAGCATGGGCTTGTGACACCTATAAACAACTTCATTAGCAGTTGCACTTTTTATTGATCCTTTTAATGTCTATGCTTTCTACACATGGCACAAACATGTTAATAATAAAATCACTTGTATGCACTAATTTTTAGACTTCTGATATTGTTGCTCCATGATTAATTGAATTCACTGTTCTTGTTCAAATCAGGATCAAGGGTAAATGGTACAAGTGTATATGTATGTTTTATGGAACCATACATTGCTTAGATCCATATTGATCTAACCTGTACCTTTCTTTGACTTTTTTGTAGGAGTTGGACGCTTAGGGAACCAAGGAGAACTAAAATTCAGCAAGGCAACTTCAGGAATGTGGGCTCAGACCAGCCATATACCCCCAGGCAATGGTTGGTTCCCTTTCTTATACTCTTTCATGTTCATTTGTATAATTTATTATGTTTTCTACATGTTCCTTATTTGCACAAGAATAATGAATAGGTTACTCTCACGGCCTTGTGTGAGAGATTTTGATCACTTTTTCATTCAGTACATGTTTCTTTAATTCTTTAATGTATAAACTCCAAAATGAAAATTGTCATTGTTTAACACAAATAAAGAATTTTCTCATTTTATCAATGAAATGTACTTTTTTCATTTATGTGAACATTGGAAATTGAATGCAATTGATAAACAGTAATGAATGTTAAAACAAAATTTTGTAGGTAATGAAATTTTGATAACAGTAACAAGAGAACCTAAGGGAAAGGTTGAGTTATGATGTTGTAATAAAGTGCAAGGATCAGTTAAGACAATGGTCAAATGATGTATTGATAAAGATACAGAGGTTGGTCACACTTAGAAACATTAGAGGAAGAAGTTGTAACAAGCTTGACTGCAAAGCTTAAACTAAGATCATTAGTGGGTGTCGAGCAAGTTAGTTGAAGCCAAGAAAATTCTTAGTTGGAGCCGAGTAACAGGAAATTCTAGTGTGTGTCGAGTGATATTTAGGTGCTAAGTAAAGATTAGGTGTCGAGCATCAGATAATCTTAGTTGGTGTTGAGTGATCTCAGGTGTAGAGCATCAAGAAAAACACAATTGATGCCAAGTAACACAATATGTGCCAAGCACCAGTATTTCAATAGTGTTGAGCTACTACATTATTTCAAATGATGAAGATTTGCCAAATCTGAATCGATAAAGTGGTTACCTTGAATTTTGTGAATGAGTTGGAAGATAAGGATGATGAGCTAGTGGCATAGAATTCTATGTAAACTATTTTTGGGCGAATTCTAAAGGATTATTCAAGAAGTTTCTAGAGGAAACAAAATATGAGTTAGATACAATGAATCCTACATAATCCATACAAATTAAAATTAAAGAATGGAAGAATCGAGTGGGAAAAGGAACTCCAAGACTTCTATTTAAGGAGTCATAGACCAAGAAGAAAATGCTACTGATACTATTGCTGCTGAAGAGCCAAATCTGTAAAGTGGTTAGAAGGGTGTCAAGGAGAAGACATCTAGGAGAAGGAAGAGCACGGAAGCTCTTCTTCCCTATGTGGACATGAAGAGATGATTGAATTGGTACATTGAGCATGGAGACTCAAGGAGACTAAGCTTGAAAGGAGGGCAAGCTATCAGAATTACAGTGATTGAAGGCTAGGCAATGATATGAGCTGAGAAGTGATCTAAGATATACAAGATAAGTTGTATATTGTAATCAGGTCAAATATTTTCTAATACTCTCTAGCAATTGTATTAGATAAGGAAAAATCTTATGGACTTAGGTTGGTTTAATAGCCATTTGTAAATCATTTAATAGGTTGGAATTCCAAGTGAATGTTTTGAAGTCCTCTAACTAGGCCCACTTCTAACAAGGTGATTAAATCCTCTAACAAGGTCACATTTAGCAATGTGTTGTAAGCCTTTAACAGGGTAGGCCTTTCACAGGGCATCACTTCAGAAGAGTGAGAATTGAGTAGCATGTTACTGGTGGTTTTTTCCAAATTGGGTTTCCACGTAAATCACTATGTTATGTATTGATTTCTTATGTGTTATGCTTGCATGTTGATTTAAAGTAACTTGCTGATTAGAAAAGTTAAAGCTTGGATGAATGAATGGTTGAATGGGCTCATTATACTTAGTGAAAAGTTTGAATAGGATATTTGGACCTTGAATAACTGGTTCACCCCCCTCTCAGTTATTCTAAAGCATTTCTAATATCAAGAGGCTAATAAACTTGAAAGATCAATAAATATGAGGGATTATATCATTGGGTTTAACATCACTATACATACAAAGAAGGATTTCAAAATAATAGGTATAAATTCAAATAGTTTGTAAAGCTAAAGAAAATTGGAAAAAAAATAAAATTGAAGATCTTAAAGTTTAATTAGAAGAGGAAAAATATATTGAAAAGATTAAAAAATAGATCAGCCTAAAGCCAAAAAATATTATCATGAAAAATTGGAGCTTAAAGAAGTCTCCTTTAGAAAATAATTAGAGGCATTAATTGTACAAGCAAATCAATTTTTAAAGTTTGAAAAAAAAAACACTAAAAGATTAGATGGAATTATCAATTCAAAAAAAAAAAAAAAAAACCCCTATATATTAGGACTACACTTGTTTTGTTTTAAGATGAAATTAAATCAACACATATACAAGTTCTATAACAGTAGATATGGCATAGAAAAAAGATGAAGAAAATCAAAAGGGATGTAAAAAGTCTCTAAAGAATTTCACTAAGGACACCAAAATAATGACATCAAGAAGGAGAGGAATATAGTCCTACAAAAAAAAATTCACCTCTAAAGACAACCAAGGACGAAATAAGAAGGCCCTTTCATCAAAGATGACCATGCATAACTAGATTCTATAATTCCTTCATTGGCTATTGTTATCGCTACTAATTTTGATCATATGATAAGAGATAGCATATTATGACATTTAAATCATTATGGGAAGAGTAGAATGTATAATTCATATCTTCTACAAGTAAACTATTTTTTTGTATGCTATGAATATCATAACTATAAACATATAATATAGTATTCTAAAAATAGCTTTCTGTAACTAGTTAGAGAGTACAAACTGAAGGATAGCATAAAAAATAAAATCGAAAGCCTACTAAAGTGTCAAGAAGGAAACAAGAATTTAATGAAAATGATAGCAAAGATGAATATGTGATTAAAAATTAAGCACCTTATGCACAAACTTGTAGAAAATCATGATTTCAGGAGGAGAGAAGGATGTCATTATCTTTCATCCCTAAGGAGAAAATCAAACTAGTATAAATAATCAACTAAGATTAAAATTGATGAGAAGATGAAAAAATGCAAAGAAATATTCTTCTATATATGCATTTGATAAGCATGCACCATGTTGGAAAAAGAATAAGAATTTGATAGAGGAAATTTGGATGATTATGTTCAACTTCCCATATAAAGGAGTCGCTATTGATATAATAATGGCATAGAAAATATAAATGGATGAATAACACAACATCTATTTACTATCAATGTAAAAGGGACATGTTATTTAAATCAAGAGAATTATTTTTTTGATGTCAAGATAAATATTCAATAGTTCGACTAATTAAGCATAAAAAGAGAAATTACAACAAAGATCAAGGGATTCAAGATGCCATGTGAATGATCTAAATTAATTATGAACAAGACCAAAAAAGGAGTATATTGAATAGAAACATTTCTATATTCACTTGTCTAATTTTTTGTGTCACATTTGAGGATCATACACCATGATCCATCATTAGGATGAAAATGAGCAACTACAGTGAAATTGGGAAACTACAAGATGAAAATGAGGAACTACAAGGAGTGTATTACTTTGAAGGTAATAAAGATTAATTTTTCAATGAGTCACAACAAAAAATGAATAATGACATTGATGTCAAGAGGGAATAATATCACCCAAAAAATTATAATACAATAGGTCAAGAAATAGTGGAAAGGAGTATTAAAGAAAGGATGAGGGTTGGAAAATCTATAATAGGGGGAGAAGTATATCTTGTTGCATTAGATTTGATTATATCAATAATTATTTCCCATAATACACTTATGGATAGATTTTTAATGAACATCTGATGCAGGAGCATTCTCAGTGTAAGGGCAATCTTGCATCACCCAAAATATTATGTAGGTTGTCTTGGCAATAATGGCTCTTTCAATACAAAGTTGTTATAGAAGCTTAAATATTTTTGTAGGTTTTTTATGGGAGCTTAGAACATTTAAGTTTCTTCCCTAGAGGAGCCTTCTAATAAATTTATATTATAAGATCAAGTCTAGTTTTGGATACATTGAATTTTTTTTCTATTAGCAACAAGGTACATAAATTTTGAGCTTAGTTTTGAAGGCTCTATAGGCTCTATAACTAGGTAAAACCTCTCCTAATTAGAGCTTGCACAAATAAATTGTTATGGAGAAGTGTGTGGCATTTCTGAAATGGGGTCATAATATCCAATTAGAGCAACTAGCAATGAGCTATGGTCTTCACAAGCTGCACTACCTGAAATGAATGAAAATGGGATTCCTTCAAAATTTATTTTGAGTTTTGAAAGTTTTTGGGGCCTAGTCTAATGTAATAACATATAAATAATAATATTTTAGGAATGGTCAACCTCAAAGTTTAGGATTAAAATTTCTAGAACCTTTTTGGGTAGTTGAAACTGCCTACATAATGAAGGCTCCTTGAGTTGTCTAGGATAACTCTAAGGGATATACATGGTGGCTCTAGATTGTATAAGATTGTAAATAAAACTCCCACATGGATTTGCATGTCATATTTCTAAATATTGTATTCCATTTTATTGGAGATATTAAGAATTCAATTTCTCATTCTTGCAAATTGTAGTTATTTCTCTATTTTATTGTGTGAATTTATTTTAATAAGGGAGTACCTTAATCAAGTAGTATCAAATACAATTTCCTAAGTGTGCAAATAGATCATGAAATATGAGGTAGTTTTCACTAGGAGTGTGGTTGCAGGTTTGAGCATGATAAGTGTGAAAGTTCCTCCATGAAGAAATTATGGTGGAAGAGTTCAAAGTGTGATAGGAGAGGGTTTTAGAACCTTCTAAAATCAAGTACAAGCATTAGAAGAGGATCTTTGAAGAGGAATTAATATTACAGTAAGAGAAAAAAGTGAGGAGGAATTATAAGAAGGGCAAATTAAACATGAAGTGGTTGGGGATCATGCTCAGAGGATATGTTTTTTAGGGCCATTTGAAGTCCCCATATTTTAAAGAAATCTTAGCTCGAAGGAATTGATCAATTAGATTAATGGCATGGAAGAATATTTTGAGTATGAAGATATTGGAGATCTTGAGAGGGTCAAATTTCTAGAGGTCAAATTGAAGGGTAATACAATAATTTGGTGGCAGGATATTCAGTTAGAGAAAAATACAAGATGGGATGAGATGGTGGATAAATTGAAGATACAATTCATGCTTAATGATTATGAACTTGATCTAATATGAAAAGGTAAGGGTTGAAGCAAGTTGCAAGATTTGTTCAAGGAATATATAGAAGATCTTTATAGAGTCCTCATCCTAATAAGCTATGAAAAATATGATGAGGAAAAAGTTTCTTGTTATTTTAATGGGTTAATATCAAGTATTTGGAAGGATTTAAGTCTAGTTATAATGGCTAGTGTTGAAGAAGCATATCAATTTTCCTTAAGGTTAGAATAAAAGTTGAACAAAAAGTTTAAAAGAAAGCATGGTGGAAGAGGTTGTGGTGTAAGATCCAATAAATTTTTTTATAAAGGCTAAAATAAATATGAGGAAAAGAATAATGATTGAAGTGGCAGTCAGAATCAAAGGGGAAATAAATTTAATCATTTTTCGTGATCACAATTATAAGGATTGGAGCAGAAGAAGAAGAGGGCAAAGACTAGGAAGTGGAGGTTCTCATGGGACATATTTCTATTGTAGAGAAGAAGGACATATAGCTTATGAGTTTCCTCAACATGAAGGGAGAACTAGTAGAAGACCAAAAGGAAATGCACAGGTTGTGCATGCAGATGAAGATATCAAATTGTCACATTATAAAGATGCTAAAATAGGAAAAGTCCTAATTACAAAAAGAACCTTATTGAGTGATAAGAACAAACTTGAGAAAAGTAATAATTCCATCCACACAATATGTAAGCAAAATGGTAAAGTATGAAATGGAATTAGTGGTAGTGGTAGGACATATAATCTTATTTTTAAGGAAATGGCTAATCAATTGAAGTTAGAAAGAAAGAAGCATTGAATCCCTACCGAATTTCTTAGTTGCTAAAGGATCATAAGGCTTTGGTTAATGAACATTATTTGGTGAAGTTCAATATTAGGAAATATTATGATGAGGTGTTGTGTGGTATTATGTCTATGGATGTTCTCATTTTTCTGTTAGGGAGACCCTAATAGTCAATCATTTTGTAATACATGATGATATGCAAATACTTATTCTTTGACAAAGGATGGAGTTTGACACAAGATAAATCCATAGAAGGAAATGGCTGAAAAGGTGTCTAAAAATGTCAAAATATATTTAGTCAATGGAAGGAAGTTTTAGAAGGTATGAGGCATGAGCATATGTGTTTTTCTTTAACTTCAAAAGTTGGTAAAGAGGAAGTAGAAGATGTACCTTTAGAGGTACAAAATTTTTGGATGAGTTTTAAGATATTGTATTTGAGAATGTAACCAATGGATTTCCACCATAAAAAAATAAAATTCATCAGATGGACTTGATTTCAGGAGCTAATTTTTCAAATAAGGTATCTCATATAACAGCACCAATAAAATTGAAAATTTGAACAAAAAAGTGTAGGAATTGTTGGAAAAGGTGTTGATTCGAGAGAGTTTGAGTCCATGTGTTATACCAATAGTATTAACACCCACAAAATGGGGAATGGAGGATATATATAGATTCTAAGCTATCAATAAGACCAAAATCAAGTACATAATTCCCTTCTCAAGGATGGATGATATCATGGGTTATTTAGATGGATATGTGTATTTTACAAAGATAGATTTAAAAAGTGGATATCACCAAATATTGATTAGAGAAGGAGATTAATGAAAGAAAACCTTGAAAAAAAAGGAATGATTGTATGATTTGTTAGTCATGCCTTTTTGGCTAACCAATGTGCCAAATACATGTGTGCAGCTCATAAATGAGGCATTGAAAGAGTAACTAGGTGAGTTTGTTATTGTCTATTTGAATGATAATTTAAATATAATCTCTAGTAACACATTGTAGGATAATATATTGTGTATTCGTAGAGTCTTTCATAGGTTAAGGGAAGATAAGTTGTTGATTAATCTAAAGAGATATAGTTTTGTGAAGGAGTTAGTATATCTAATATTTGCAATTCTAGTAGAAAGTTTTAAAAAAATGGACCTAGAGATGGTGAAGACTATCCTCATGGTCTAGCCTAAGGAATGCCACATAATTAATATGTTTTCATATTTTGGATAATTTTTACATAATTTTTATCCAAAATTTCAGTAGTGTATGTGGACCCTTAACTGAAATTATGAGAGGGGATAGGAAAGAGTTTAAGTAGACTACATAAGCATACAAGAGTTTTGAACTATTGAAAAATAGAGTTATATAATAACCTATTTTGGAACTTCTAGTTGTTTCAAGTAGAATGTGATGCTAGTGGTAATACTGTTGGAGCTATTTTGAGTCAAGAAGGTAGACCCATTTCTTATTTCAGTTATAATTTGAATGACACCAAAATAAAATATTTTGTTTATGATTGGGAATTCTATGTTATAGTTTAGGAATTAAAGAAATGGAGAGATTACTATTGTCATAAAAGCTTGCACCCTTGCCTAAATTTTAGCCTTAAGGAAGCCTTGTGAAACATGGAAACAATCTCCAAGCTATGGGACTTGAACTATGAGATTGAGTCTCTAGAGAAGGTTGACTTCAGGGTGCACTAAACTACTTTCAAGGAAAAGGGAGAAGAATTGCCTGACCTAAAGCTAGAATGAAAGAAGGTAATGCACCAAATAGTATGTTTAATCTTATCTCTACCCAAGACTACACTACACATCAATATGGCTCCAATATACACAAATCCCAACCCTAATTACCCCTCACAACTCACATGCAAATCAAGAACTAGATGAAATGCTACAAGGAAGAAGCTTCACAAGATAGCATTAAAAAGAAAAGTAGTTACAACATATAACTTAGAGAAATAAGAAGCAACATTAATAGAAGGCAAGAAAACATGCACAAAATTAATGGTGGAAGAAGGTAAACAAAGAGATTATATTCATGCAAGGCAAGGGAAATTACAACTCGAGAGCATAAAATGCTTCTGTCAAAGAATTAGAAAAAGACGCCAACCCCAAAAACATATTTACAACTACCTTTTAAAAATTTTAAGCATAACTCAAATCTAACCCTAGAATTCATACTCCAACCACAATGGAGTTGTGTTGCAGAGGAGAGCAATAACTAAGTATCAAAGGAAAGTCTGATCATGGAGTGCCTTACTGATGGAAGTGGCTAGAAGAGAAAGAAACGAGTGCACCCAACTGCAAGAGATAAAATCACTGAAAATATGATCATTTCATGCATTAAAGAGGTGTGGAGGGCATTGGCATCATGCAAAAAAGGCCCCAAAAGTCAACTCAACATTGAAGAAAATGCCCTGATAGTGTGCTATGACTGCAAGAAGTTGATATAATATCGTTGGAGAAAAATGCAAGGAGGGATAACATGATGTGTTATTAGCCCAAAAAATGCAAGGTTGACCAAGGAGGGGGGGATTTTATTTCCCCAAAAATGAATGATGGTCCTCGATGAAGATCTTCCATTCGAAATGAATGGCCTAGATGTTGTGAGAATCTCCCCCAATGATAGATTAAGTTTCCATCATCGATCAAAGATCTCCCTTTTGAAGTAGATGGCCTAAATGCCACAATAATCTCCCTAATTGAGAAATTAAGACATAATCATCGATGTAGATGAGCTTTGTTGCCAAAAAATGGGTGAGATGAAGTGAAGAGATCCCCAAGATGCGTTCAAATCCAACAGTTGTCACATCTTCACAAAGGGCCAAGGCAACGATGCAAAAACTTGAGAGTTGACGGATCAAAGGATCTCAATAGAGGGAAGTAGATAACATGAGAGGTGGGACTCTTCGCTATGTGGTACAATTTTGGGCTTTGAAGCCTTGCGAAAATACTATAATATGAAGAAATGTCAGGATGGAGACACTTGGCACCATGACATCAGATGACACACTAAGTCAACCACTTGCACTGATAGAAAGGACCCACAATAGGTATGGGGACATGGAAACATCTCATTAGATCAAGGTGACCTAGAAAAAAGAGAAAAGATAATGCAAGAAGTGGGATCCTCCACTGCATAGCACAATTCTGGGTTTCAGATTGGCGAGGAAACACTACATCATGAAGAAACATTGGAATGAAGACATGTGGAAAAATCTTGTATTCTTGTGAGGATGAGAAGATATCATGCAAAAATATGATATTTGTCAATGTGTTTTGTTGTTTGACAGAACAAATGGTGATCTTTGAATCTTTCATTGAGTCCTCACCATCGATATGTGCATGTACATATTAGGTTGACTTAACTGCCAAAGATGGGACATGTGGAGACATCTTGTATTGTTGTGAAACCCTATTGAGCCAAACATGAAGACATGACAACTTTTGATCTCATCTACAAAGAATATAGCCCATTGAAGGTTTCTCTAATCAAATATCAGTGATGGGTTGATTGGAGGCAAAAATAGCCAACATTCTTGGCAACTTAGGGGGATGCTTGCCTTCTAAGAATAGGATCAATGGCCTTAAGAAATCCATTGGGCATGGAGTCACCAAAAGAGAACAAGATTCCATTCCACCTGCAACTTCACAAAATTTTGCCTCTACAACCAGCAAAACTACAATTTTTTCTATATCTAGGAGGGAATAGTTTTACTCATGCACTTCTTAGAAAGAATAAATCTACTCTAATATGTTTTAAAAACCTTTAACCTCCTCTAAAAACAAGGTTTAATGTGAATCCCATTGGTTGAGATTGGAAGAACTTCACCATTGGGCCTGGATAGCTTAAAAGCATTGGCCTCTTTGCAGTTGGTGATATATATGGGTCACTCCACATAGCATCAAATTTGGAGTGCCTACCAAGATTGGCTCTGTTTGCATCCCATTTAAGGAAAAAGTCTCCCTTTGAGTAGACTCTAGCAATAGCCTTCTTGTCAAAACTTTTTTTGACCTATTGTTGATGTACCTTAACTATATGCATAGCTTATTGTCTCTTCTCTTCTAGCTCCATTAGCTCTTCCATCTCAACTGTCATGGCATCATATTCTAACACTTCGATTGATGGGCTAATTTTAAGGATGGGAACTCAAGAGAAATAGGAAGTATGGCTTCTCCTCCATACACAAGCATAAAGGATGAGTTCCCAATGACCCTCTTAGGAGTAATTTTACTAGCCCAAACAATAGTTCTTAGTTTAGTATACCAACTCTTCTAATTGTCTTCAATGGTCCTCTTCACGATCCTAATAAGAATCTAGACTCATCCAGGCCATTATCCTAGGGGTATTTGTTGGATGATGTGCTCAAGTAGATGCCATGATCTACTACCCAAGAACATATATGAGTTCCAACAAGGGACTTAGCATTATCTGATATGATGGTGGAGGGGACACCAAACCTGGTAATAATCCCATCAAGGAACTCCACCACTAAACTCTTTGTGGCATCCTTCAAGGCTACCACCTCTATCCACCTTGTAAAATATTCTATAGAAGCTAAGATCCACTTATGATGTGAGCTAGAAGGTGGGTTGATTGGTCCAATAATACAAACACCACTGAGCAAATGGTTGATCAGTTAGAATAGTGTGAAGGGGGAGGGAAGCTAGTATTTGCTTACCTGAGAAGAAATCACACTTCTCATACTTCCTTACCCACTTGTGGGAGTCATTGAATAGAGTTGGCAAATAATAACTGACCCTCATTATCTTCATGGCAGCTATCCTAGCAGAGAAATGACCACCATCAACGCCATAATGGAATTCTTTCAGCATTCTGCTAGTTCGATTAAGACTGATGCATCTCATTAGAACTCCATTAGAGTCTCTCTTGAATATAATCCCATCCACTAGGGCATAAGGAATGGATTGCAACCTGAACTGTCTTCTTTTAGCTCTGTCTAACCCTTTTGGATATCCTTTTCCAACTATTCTGATTATTTACCTCTGTTAGTTGTTCATCTTCTAGCACTAGGGCAGACTCTTAACTAGCATCATAAGATGAATTCATTTGTTCACATAGTCCCTTACCTCTCCCAAGCATTTTTATTCTAATGTAAATATCATATTCCATGACCTTGGTGACCCATCTAACCCTCTTCTCATTGATGTCTTTGTTCAAGAGGAACTCCTTCATGCTTGCATATGGAACTAGGAGTTGAACCTTGTTATGTGATATCATATGTTTGAATTTCTTTAAATCTCTTATAATAGAAAGAACTTGTCTCTCCACATAATTATACTTGTCTTCATAATCCTTTAATCCTTCACTAAAAAAGGCTATAGGTTATTCTTCATTTTCATCATTTAACTGTGTCAAGATAGCTGATATACTTGACTCACCTCCAAGGGTGAACAGGATGAAATCTTTTTGAAAATTTGGATTGACAAGGGTAGGAAATGATTTTATTTCTTCTTTGATTTCTCCAAAACTAGCCTTTCCTTCCTTTGTCCATGTGAAAACCATATTCTTCCTTAGAATGGTTGTGAGAGTTTTGACCATATTAGCAAGATTAGGAATGAACCTTCTCACAAAGTTAATTCTACAAAGGAAACTTTGCAAACCCTTCTTATGGCTACAAAGTGGTAGAGAAATAATTGCCTTTATCCTCTTTGGATCAATGACTAAGCCATCCCTTCACACAACATGTCCTAGAAAATTCCCCTGATTGGTGGAAAATACACACTTGCTTCGATTTAGTGACACACCATATTCTCTGCACTTGATGAACACTTGCCTTAGATGACTGAAGTGGTCTACTATGGTCTTTGAGTAGACTATTATGTCATTGAGGTAGACCAACAACAAAAATTCAAGCATACTCTTGAAATCCATTTCTATTTATTTTTGGGTAGAAACTGCATTGGTTAGTCTGAAAGGTACTTTACCATAGGCATAAGTACCCCACTTAGTAGTGAATGATGTCTTATATGTATCAGTTTCTTGGACTAGCACTTGGTTGTAACCCAAAAAACCATCTAAGAAGGAGAATATTTTGGAGCCACTAACCTTGGACAAGATTTAATCCATAGAAGGGAGAGGATGGTAATCTTTGAGGAAAGCCTTATTGAGATCTCTAAAATCTACACACAGTTTAATCTCCCCATTCTTCTTCCTAATAGGAACAAGGTTGGCTACACAAGAGGAAAGTTTAATAGGAAAGCTGATATTGGCCTCTATAAACTTGGATAGCTCTCTTCTCATTAAAGGTAATCTTGGGATTCACTAGTCTCTTCTCTTGCCTAATAGGATTTTCATCACCGTTTAAATTTATGGTGTGTTGAAATAAGCTAGGGTCAAATCCTTTTAAATCTTCATATGTCCAAGGAAACACATCATTGAATTCTTGACATAGTTTAATGAAAACTTCTTGTTCAACTTGAGAGAAACTTGTTGTCACTTAGGTTTGCACCCTTGTCCAAAGCCTATGCATGAGGACAACCTAGTGAAACATGGAAACAACCTCCAAGCTATGGGACTTGAACTGTAAGGTTGAGTCTCCGGAGAAGGCCTGCTTCCTCTTACTATCAAGGTGCACCTAACTACTCTTGGAGAGGAAAAGAAGAAGGAGAGCATGAAAGAAAATCTACCTAATCTAATCTAAAGAAGTGATGCACCAAAATAGAGTGTTCAGACCAATCTCTGCCCATATATGCACTATTGAACCAGAATGAAACTTAGGATATACACAATAGACTTACTTTAATCTAATAATCACATGCAAATCAAAAAATTAGAATGAATGACACAAGGAAAGAGAAGATTCACTTATATATCATTCATAGGCCAGAAGAGATACAGTCATGCAGATTACAGACTTCCATAAAACAATGGCGAAGGCAAAGAGTTCTTGCACTTTCACACCAATGGTTGAAGGAGATAAGGTAGAAAATCATACAATTCAGAGGCATAGGGAAATTTACACTAGAATTGTAGAGCAATAGCAAAGAACAACAGAGAAAGGTTGACCTAGACAAAATTTACAAAAATTACCTTTATAGTTCAGGCATAACTAAGATTTTCCCTCCAAAACTATCCTGCAACCACTGCCATCAAGTCCTGCAAGGAACAATCATGGGAAAACCTAATCTGGATTTAGATCTAGACGCGATGATTTCTTATCTTGGTTGGAATAGGGCCTTGAGAAGATAGGGATGGCACCATTAAGCCATTTTGACCAGGTAGATAGATTGGATCGGAGGGGTGGAGTGTTCTCTCGCGTTTAGCATTCATTTCCTGGTGGTTGGAATTGATCATGAAAATCAGATTCATGTAAAATCCTAGCTTTCCCCTGTTCCTGGCTCGTGAATCAACATGATCAGTAGATCAACATAACCCTAGCACCAGGATAGGCCATGTGGACCAATCAATTTACCTCATTTTTCCACCTTGTAGGTCTCCCCACGGTTGACCA
Source organism: Cupressus sempervirens (assembly GCA_028749045.1). NCBI lineage: Eukaryota > Viridiplantae > Streptophyta > Pinopsida > Cupressales > Cupressaceae > Cupressus > Cupressus sempervirens. The sequence goes on along the minus strand of CM053788.1, from coordinate 685,921,813 downwards.
TGCCTTTCCTCACTAACCGCACTGGCTCCTCAAACTCTAACCATGACGTTATACTAACTGTCGGCCTTAACTGCATTGCCTCTATGTTAATACCTTGGCTGAGCCCACCGAGACATGTGTCCTCCACCCGCTTTCCTGCATTTTTTAATTTCCTTGCATCTCCATAATGCAAGAAAGCGCTGATTGTTGATCTCCACAAGATCAATGATCGAGAAACTCCTTCGTGTACTATGCTTGTTCTTGCCCCAGGCCCATCACACCTAGCACCACCTTAGTAATCCATACCATGCTTGGCAACACATGGCATCTCACTGGTGACCCACAGAGAAACTGGTCCCGCAGAAACACGTGGTGGCTACTCGCTTTCCTGCATTTTTTAATTTCCTCGTATCTTGATAATGCAGGAAAGCGCCAACCCTTGATCTGCCTGCATCGGATGGTGAACATAACTTGTACTTTCTGAACCTCTGAGAATAGTTGCCATGAAATCACCTAAGACACGTGTTGCCAAACCTCTTCCTCACATTTTTTAATTTCCTCGCATTTTGATAATGCGGGGAAGCCCCAGCCCTTGATCTGGGGAGATCCGATGGTGCTCGTAACTTTTGCTTTCTAGACCTGCACGACTACACTCCGTGACACCACCTGGATGCGTGTCAACAACCCGCCTTCCTGCATTGTCAGAAGGTTTGACAAAGCTCAGAATGTGAGGAAGTGGGCACCAATAGAATTTCTAGCTCAACCACCACATGTTCACCCTGCGGCCCACAAGACAAAAATGGACCCACTTGCCACACATCGCAAAGGGGCTTTCCCGCATTATTTAAGGGTCGTGCATCTTGATAATGCGAGGAAGGGAGGAACCATAGATCATGGAAGATCTAATGGCACAGAAAGTTGCAGGCTAATGGAAATAAAGCATAAGGTTTCATCATTCAAATTTTTTGATATTTCCAGGCCATTAAAATAATATAAAGCTGGAAGTGGCTGTTGGGCGGGGTTATATTTGAATTCAAATTTTGGCAGGGGTGCAAAAATAAGCAACATTTCTGGCGACTCATAGAGGATGCTAGCCAGCTATGCGTATGACCAATGGCCTTATGCATCCATTGGGCTATAGAGTCAAAAAGATGTGGGTCCTGAGCACTGTGAAACCCTAACCCTACCTCTGAGAGGAAAACCCTAAAACCCTTGTCTCTGCAACCTTCAAAAATTTTAAGAGTTGCTATCTCATAGAGAGACAACCCTGTGCTCGTGCACTTCTTGGAAAAGCAGGGAACAAATAGGAAAACAAAATTAATCTAACTATATACATAGAATCTCAAACCCTCAGAAACATGGATTGAGATAGATCCCATTGACTGGGATAGGCAAAATTTCACAACTAGGCTTACTTAACTGAAAAGCATTGGCTTGCTTGCAACTGACAGTCAGATAGGGAACACTCCACAGTGTGTCAAATTTTGAGTGCCTCCCTCATTTTGCTCTATCTACATCACATTTCAAAACTAAATCTCCCTCCCTGAGGATCCTGACCCTAGCCCTTTTGTCAAAACTCTTTTTAACCTATTGCTAGTGTGTCTCTAAGGTCTGCATGGCCTGATTCCTTTTCTCTTCCAGCTCCATCAGTTCTACCACTCTCACTGTCATGGCATCATCTTCAATTAGTTCCAACTAATGAGCTAACTCCAGGGCTGGGAACTCCAATGAAATTGGAAGCCTTGCTTCTCTGCCATATACCAACATGAATGGTGAGTTCCCTATTGACCTTTTAGGCGTTATCTTGTTAGCCCACAAAGTTGTCCTTAACTTTCAATGCCAACACCTCTGGTTATCCTCAATTATTCTCTTTATGATTCTGATCAGGTTCTTGTTGGAGGACTCAGCCAAACCATTACCCTGAGGATAGTAGTTTGAGGATGTTCTCAAATAGATATGATCCACTGCCCATGCACAAATCTGAGCTCCAACAAAAGACTTTGCATTAGCTGAAATAATAGTTGAAGGGGCACCAAACCTGGTCACAATTCCATCAAGGAACTCAACAACTGAAGATTCAGTGGCATCCTTCAATGCAACTGCCTCTATCCATCTGGTGAAGTAATTTGTAGCAGCTAAAATCCATTTGTGACATGAACTAGAAGGATGATTGATAGGGCCTATGAAATCCAATCCCCATTGAGAAAAAGGCTGGTCCACCTAAATAGGATGAAGGGAAAGAGTTGCAAGTCTTTGTTTGCCAGAGAAGAAGGCACATTTTTCACACTTCCTTACATACTTATGACAATCATGAAATAGAGATAGCCAGTAACAACCGGCCCTCATGATCTTCATTGCAGTTTTCCTTGCTGAGAAGTGGCCACCATCAAGACCATCATGAAGTTCTCTGATCATTCTTTTAGCTTGGTTTGTATCAAGGCATCTTAGTAGGGCTCCATTGAAATCTCTTCTGAATAGGATACCATCAACTATGACATAAGGGATTGATTATAATCTATATTGTCTCCTTTTAGCTTTATCTAATCCTTGAGGGTATCCATTTCCTAGCAAGAAACTCATCATATCATCCATCCAATCCCTTGGGCCATCATTTCTTACCTCTTGTTCCTTTGTCAGTATCATAGCAGCTTCCTCATTAAGTTCTTGAGATGATAACATCTATTTACACAATCCTTTCCATCTTACTAGCTTCGTAATCTGGATGTCAACATCATATTCCATCACTCTTGTAATCCAACCAACACTTTTCTCACTAACATCTTTGCTTAAAAGGAACTCCTTGACACTGGCATGGGGTACTAGCAAATGAATCTTGTTATGAGATAGGAGGTGTCTAAACTTCTTTAAAGCTCTGATGACTGCAAGGGCTTGCTTCTCTACATAGTTGTATTTACCTTCATACTCTTTAAGCCCTTCACTAAAGAAGCCTATGGGCTACTCCTCATTCTTGTCATTTATTTGAGTCAAGATAGAAGAGATACTTGACTCACCACCTAAGGTATAAAGAATGAAATCCTTCTCAAAATTTGGATTCATGAGAGTAGGGGCTAAGACTATGGCTTCTTGATCTCTTCAAAACTTTCCTTCCCTTCCTTGGTCCATGCAAAGACCATACCTTTCTTGAGCATTGTTGTAAGAGGCTTCACCATAGTAGCAAGATTAGGGATAAATCTTCTCACAAAATTTATCCTGCCTAGGAAACTTTGCAGCTCTTTCTTGTGTTTAGGAAGAGGGAGGGCAAGTATTGCTTTTGTTCTCTCTGGATCAATGGTTAAGCCATCCTCAGATATAATATGTCCTAATAATTTTCCTTGATTGGTAGCAAAGACACACTTGCTTGGGTTAAGGGAAACCCCAAACTCTCTATATCTTAAGAATACTTGTCTTAGATGATCAAAATGATCTTCAACATTTTTTGAATATACAGTGATATCATCAAGGTAAACTAAGACAAACTTGTCAATAAAATTCTTAAAGGCCATCTCCATTGCCTTCTAAAATGTAGCACCTACATTGGTTAGCCCAAATGGCATCTTACAATAAGCATAGGTACCCCATTTAGTGGTAAATTCAATTTTGTATCTATCAGACTCTTTAACCAGCACTTGATTGTAGCCTTAAAAATCCATCAAGAAATGAAAATCTCTTTGAACCACTGACCTTAGAAAAAATCTACTCCATAGAAGGGAGAGGATAGTGATCTTTAAGGGAAGCTTGGTTAAGGTCCCTAAAGTCCACACACAATCTAATTTCTTTTTTCTTCTTCCTAACAAGGACAAGGTTTGCTACCCATGATGAGTGTTTGATAGGGAAAATTATGTTAGCCTTAATCAACTTGGATAGCTCTTTTTTCATTAGGGGTTCAATCTTGGGATTCACTGGCCTCTACTTTTGTCTTACTGGTTTTACATCATTAATTAAATCTATGGTATGCTGAAACAACCTTGGGTCAAAGCCCTTTAAGTCATCATATGTCCAAGCAAATATATCATTAAATTCTTGATGTAGATGAATAAAAATTTCTTGCTAAATTTCAGAACATACCTTCCCCATGTTTAAGGATTTTCCATCAGCAACCATGACTGGAGTATAGTCATCTTCATTAGCAGCTAGGTTCATGGCCCTGCCTCTTGCTTGATCATCAAGATTAAAAACATTCTCTAGAGTAATGAGAGCTTTAGGCAGCTTGTTGGAGCTGAGGTTAATGATTTGATCACCATACTAGTCCTGCAACCTTCACTGATTTCTTTCTAAAAATTCTACCTCATTTTGCAAGAAGCTAACCATTTGCTCATCAGACTCAAACACTTGCCAATGGATGTTATTGTCAGGGATAGCAGGCCTTACTACCACTCTAATTTTTTGCTTCTTCTCCTCCTCAAGATTCCCTCGCACATCATAAGATGCACCTATTGCTGCAAGTCTATCAGCATGTCTATTTTCCTTTCTAGGGATGCTTTGAATATTAAATGCATTGAAACTTTCACGCAAATCCCATACCCTATTTTTATAAGACTTGAGCAAACCATTCTTGGTGGTATTCTGATTTCTCACTTGATTAACCACCAACTCATTGTCTCCATACACCCTTAAGGCTTGGATTCCTCTTTTTTGAACAAGTAGGAGACCCTGAATCAAGGATTCATACTCGGCTACATTATTAGTGCAACTAAATTAGAGCCTAAAGGAGAAGTAGTACCTTACTTGTGCAGGAGAGACCAACATCACACTAGCTCCTGACCCATTTTTATTTCTTGAGCCATCAAAGTACATACTCCATATCCCACTCATATCTTCTTTAGCAGCCACAAGATTGGGAACCAGAGCATCTTTCTCCAATATACAATATGTACTGAGGCCTGTCTCAAGAGTTTCTGATGTAGAATCAAATTGATATGCATCAGGTCATTCATCCAAGAAAAAATTAGGTATCTCTACTAGGGAAGTGGTGGGCTCATTCACTATGTCATTCTCATCCATCTCTAGAATAGGGCAATTCATGTTGACAGAATTAGGGGTGTAAGATTCAGTATGATGGAGGGCTTGAGGCTCCACTCTGATTGAAGCATTGGCTCCATATCTTGTCTTGAAAGACATATATGACCAATCAAAAGATATGAAACCACCTATTTGGGCAATGAAGTCTCTTGACAGATAGATGGCAAAATATGGCTTGACCTTAGCAACAGAGATATCTTGGGTTACAGTACAACCAGGGCATGCATGTAAGGTCATATCCACATTCATAAGGATCCCTATAGTCTTGACAATACTACCATCCAACTATAATACATCCCTAACAATGGGCTTATATTTCATTCCCAAAGCATCAACAACACACCTAGGCATCACTAAACTACTAGCCCCTAAATCAATCATGCAATTATGGACTAGTTTGCCCCCTATAATTAGAGAAACATAGAATGGAGGAGGTCTAACCTTTTTACTTGTTTCTACCTCCCTTGATGGTTGTACTAGACTTGTGGAACTTTCCATGCTGAGTGTCTGATCCTTTGGTTTAATTCCCTCCAATTCTTGTTGCAACAACCTCTTTTGCATGGGTATAGTAGCAATACCATCCCACATGGAGATATTCACATTTTTCTTCTTCATTTGCTCTACCACACTGAATGGCATAGTAGGTGCTTTGGTAGAAACTTTGGGAGCTACAATTGTATGAGGTTGAGATGGAATAACCTGAGGATCACTTGTATCTTTTCTGCCATGATTTTGCCTTTGCTACTGAAACGTGTTTGATTGATTATTTGCTGCTTGCTCATGAGATATTGCATTTGAAGTTGAGGCTTGATTAGGAGGAGGGATAGCATCTTCCATAGCTCTTCTTTTGCTTCTAGTGTTATGAGCAATGGAATCCTGGTTTACATTACAATGCTCCTCCATCTAATGATTCATAAAAGAGAAATCACCATGTCTTTGCATATCTAAGGCATCCTTAAATTGGTCCTCCTTGTATAATGATTTTGCTGCAGGTTCTTGGATCATCAAAGCCATAAAAGATTCAGCCTATAGGCATAGGAGTAGTTACAGGAGGGGCAAAAATCTTGATCTTGAGCCATATTGTTTTGAGGGACTATGGCCCTACTTTGGTTTACATTTGAGGTTGAAGCATGGCCACCCTGCCTATTCTGATCAAAAGAATTGTTCCAATGACTAGGATTTGGATGCCTACCACTATTTGGAGTTTGATATTGCAATTGATGAGGCTTACTACCTTGAGCTTGTTGTCTTTCTAAAGTCACTACCTTGTTGCTTACTTTCTGCATCATAGAGAAATTATCCTCCAGCCTCTTTTCTTGATCTTCTAACTTCTTCCCTTGATCTTGTAATCTTTTATCAAGGTTCTTCTCTCTTTTGTCCATGTTCTGCATCAGAGATTGCATCATCTCTTTGATCTCATCTATCCCATTTGAAGATGTGGAAGCTTGAGGGACTGGGACAAGGGATTGTGATGTAGAAGTTGTGGGAAGAGGAGCCATTGCTAGTTGATGATTTGGAACATCAAGGGAGAAAGGCATAGGAGGCCTTGGAGCTAGCTTACCTCCTTGTATTAGGATGTTCTCTAATTTTATTGCTATGTCATAAGCATTAGGCAAGGTATCTCCTCCCATAGTTTGGATTGTAGTGGCAATATCACTATTAAAAGCTCTAAGGTAATGCAAGAAGGCATTATCAGGGGTAGGCTTCACTGAAATAGGTATTCTATCCCATGTCTTTTGAAATCTATAATTAAAATCAGTCATACATTCATGGGGGGCTCTTTTTATAGTGGTCAACTGCTCTAAAAGCGACAAATAGTCACTTATATTATCAAAATGTTTGCACAATCCTACTCCTAATCCATCCCAATCCGTTATAGAGCCATGAACTAAACCTCTATACCATTGTAGTGCTTTTCCTTTCAAAGATGAGGCTAGGAGCCTAACTGCAACATCATCCTCTGTAATACCATAGATATTGCAGACATTTGCAACCTCTTGAATGTGTTATGAGGGACTGATAGAAGTTTCACTAGTAAACTCTGGTATACTCTTGAGGGCAGCTAGTGGTATGTCATGTCTTTGGGCCAATAAAAGAGGACTTCCACCATTAAAGGTGGAAAAAGTATGTGCTCTAGGAAATGCCATATAGACAAGTGATCTATTGATATGTGATGATGGCAATCTAGGCTGAGATCTAACAGCAGGAGGAGTAGAGATAGATCTTGTAGGTGTATTTGTTACTATTGTACTCCTAACTGGTGATAAGGATACTCTAGTCCTCCTTCTTCTAGGATTTGAAAATGAAAGCTCTTGACACTGAAACATACATCTAGAAGATGCCCTTGTTTCAGCTCTGGGCATAAATCACTGCAACTTTGGTCTGGAACCAGATATGTATTTGAAGCTCAGAGTCGCCAAGTACTTTGAAGAATGAGCCCCTTGAAGGCTTGAACATTGAAGCCAGTACTATCTCCTCAGTTTTGATCTTGAAATCTTCCCTTTTGACACCGGTAGGCTTGAAATTTTTTGAGATGTTGTCCCATCAGGCGTGCCAAAAACTATTGTCACTTAGGTTTGCACCCTTGTCCAAAGCCTATATATGAGGAAAACCTAGTGAAACATGGAAACAACCTCCAAGTTGTGGGACTTGAACTGTGAGGTTGAGTCTTTGGAGAAGGTCGGCTTCCTCTTACTATCAGGGCACACCTAGCTACTCTCGAAGAGGAAAAGGGAGAAGGAGAGCATGAAAGCAAATCTACCTAATCTAATCTAAAGAGGTGATGCACCAAAATAGAGTGTTCAGACCAATCTCTACCCATATATGCACTATTGAACCACAATGAAACTAAGGATATACATATTCAGACTTGCTTTAATCTAATAATCACATGCAAATCAAAAAACTAGAATGAATGACACAAGGAAAGAGAAGATTCACTTATATATCATTCACAGGCCAGAAGAGATACAGTCATGCAGATTACAGACTTCCACTAAACAATGGCGAAGGCAAAGAGTTCCTGCACTTTCACACCAATGGCTGAAGGAGATAAGGTAGAAAATCATACATTTCAGAGGCATAGGGGAATTTACACTGGAATTGCAAAGCAATAGCAGAGAACAACAGAGAAAGGTCGACTTGGACAAAATTTACAAAAATTGCCTTTATAGTTCAGGCATAACTGAGATTTTCCCTCCAAAACTATCTTGCAACCACTGCCACCAAGTCCTGCAAGGAACAATCATGGGAAAACCTAATCTGGATGCGGATCTAGACGTAATGATTTCTGATCCTGGTTGGAACAAGACCTTGAGAAGACAGGGACGGTGCCATTAAGTCATTCTGACCAGGTAGATAGAATGGATCAGAGGGGTGGAGTGTTCTCCTGCATTTAGCATTCATTTCCTGGTGGTTGGAATCGATCATGAAGATCAAATTCGTGTAAAATCCTAGCTTTCCCCTATTCCTAGCTCATGAATCAGCATGATCAGTAGGTCAACATAACCCTAGCACCGAGATGAGCCACGTGGACCAATCAATTTACCTCATTTTGCCACCTCACAAATCTCCCCACAATTGACCATGTCTTTCCTCACTAACCGCGCTGGCTCCTCAAACTCTAACCGCGACATTATAATAACTGCTAGCCTTAACCACGTTGCCTCTATGTGAATACCCTAGCCGAGCCCGTCGAGACACGTGTCCTTCGCCCGCTTTCCTGCATTTTTAAATTTCCTCGCATCTCCATAATGCGAGAAAGTGCTAATCATTGATCTCCACGAGATCAACGATCAAGAAACTCCTTCGTGTACTGCACTTGTTCTTGCCCCAGGCCCATCACACCTGGCACCACCTCAACAATCCAGACCACACCTGGCAAGACATGGCATCCTACTAGCAACCCATAGAGAAATTGGTCCCGCAAAAACATGTGGCAGCTACCCGCTTTCTCACATTTTTTAATTTCCTCGTATCTTGATAATGCGGGAAAGCACCAGCCCTTGATCTACCTGCATCAGATGGTGAACATAACTTGTACTTTTTAAACCTCTGAGAACATCCACCGTGATATCACCTGGGACACATGTCGCCAAACTACTTCCTCGCATTTTTTAATTTCCTTGCATCTTGATAATACAGGGAAGCCCTAGCCCTTGATCTGGGGAGATCTGATGGTGCTCGTAACTTGTGCTTTTTGGACCTACATGAATACACTCCATGACACCACCTGGACGTGTGTCAACAACCCGCTTTCTCGCATTATCAGAAGGTCTAACAAAGTTTAGAATGCAGGGAAGCGAGCACCAATAGAATTGCTAGCTCAGCCACCACATGTTCACCCTGTGGCCCACAAGACAAAAATGGACCCACCTGCCACGTGTCACAAAGGGGCTTTCCCGCATTATTTAAGGGTCATGCATCTTGATAATGCAGGAAAGCGAGGAACTGTAGATCATGGAAGATCTAATGGCGTGGAAAGTTGCAGGCTGATGGAAATAAAACATAAGGTTTCATCATTCAAATTTTTTGATATTTCCAGGCCATTAAAATAATATAAAGCTGGAAGTGGCTGTTGGGCGGGGTTGTATTTGAATTCAAATTTTGGCGGGGGCGCAAAAATTAGCACCAAAACCTTTCCCAAGTTGAGAGTCTTCCCTTTAGCAATGGTAATAAGTATGTAGTCATCTTTTCTTGCAACTAGATTCATCCCTTTGCTCTTTGCCAGATCATTAGAATTGAAGATGTCCTTTAAGGTAATTAGACCCTTAGGCAACTTGCTAGAACTGAGTTCCATGATCTGATCTTCATATTGACTTTGTAGCTTGGATTGATTTCTATCAAATAAATTTGCTTCACCTTGCAAAAAATACACAATTTGTACATTAGATTCAAACACTTGCCAATTAGTGTGATTGTCTGGAATTGCAGGCCTTACAATAAGTTAAATGTGTTTCTCTGTTTTGTTTTCAACATGCTCTAGTATATTGCACATATTGCTATAATTCTATCATCATGTTTGTTCTCTCTTCTAGGGACACTTTGGATGTTAAATGCTTGGAAGCCTTCAAGAAAACCCCAAACTCTATGTTTGTATGATTTGAGTAGATTATTCTTTGTAATGTTTGTTGTTATTATTTATAATAGTTGAGAGGGGGGTGAATAAATTATCCAAGGTCTAAATGTACTATTATAACTTTTCACAACTTAGTAAACCCATAAGACATTTTCATCATGCATGCATCTATAAGATTATGCAATCACTTTAAACTTGTAGGTTATTGTCAAATCAATTTGCAAAAATGTAAACATGAACCATAATAGATTCAATAACACACTTGACATGATGATTTACGTGGAAACCAAATTTGGTAAAAACCAAATGTAACATGTTACTCTTTCTCACTCTTCTGAAGTGATGCCCTAGGAAAGGCCAACCTTGTTAAAGGTTACACAGCACACTATTAAATGTGACCTAGTTAAAGGATTTCAATCACCCTATTAGGAGTGAGCCTTTTTATAGAACTTTAGATCATTCACTTGGAATATCACTCGATTAAAGGATTTACAAATGAATATTAGGTCAATCTTAATTCAAAGGATTTACCCTAAACTGATACAATTATTAGAGAGTAACAATAAGGCTTGATCTAATAACAAGTTAAAACTCCATTTGCAGATTATAGATCTTTGTTTTAGTCCTCCATTATGCTTGGCTTTCACACACTTCAACTTTGATAGCTTGTTCACCTTTCAAGCATCCATACCCTTAAGCCATCTTGATTAAATTTCCAATGCAGACTCTTCTCTTAGGTCATTGAATGAAGAAATACCCTAGACTCCTTGTCTTCCTTAGGTTCTTGCACATGACAACCCTTGCTTCTAACCAGCCATCTCTATAAATAGAGAATTAAGATTTTTTTTGTTTATCCTCCATCATCCATTTTAGGGTTAGGTTAGATTAGATAGGATTCAATGAATCTACCCCTTATTTCATTTCATTCCCTTCTAGAAACTTCTCCTTCAATCCTCTTTGAATTCACCTAAAAATAGTTTACCATGAATGTTGTGCCACTAGTTCACAAATCTTATCTTCCACATGGTTCAATCAAACTTGTTGGCTCAGATCCATCTAATTCTTGATCTTTCTCATAATGCTGACACTCGACATAACTGGCTTCTGATGCTCGACACATAATACATTTCTCAACATCCACTGTCAAAACACTCAGCACAAACTAAAGTTTATTGGTGCTTAGCATCAACTAAACTTTACTTGGCTTATACTATTTCACTTAGCTTACACTGAAATTGACTTTTCTCGCCTCCAACTCATTTCTTGTTCAACTTGTACTAACTTTGCTTGATACCTACTATCCACTCGATCAAGCTTGGCAGAAAAACTTCATTCAACTTATTCTTCTAAACTTAATCAGTATAACCAACCTTTGCAACCTTAAGTATATTATCAATGCACTATAATATCATTGTCTTAACTAATTCTTGTACTCATTTTCATATCATAACTCAACCTTTCCTCTAGGTGTTGTTGTTACCTCATTTGATTAAATCCTCTTCATCAATCAAATAAATGATAGTACTTAAATCATTAAAGCAGTTGTCTTACTAGAAAATAGAAGGTTTGATATTAGTGACAAAACAATGATTGAAACACATTTATCATACTTGTATCAATCTATTTTCAACAATCTCCCTCTTTGGCATTGATGGCAAACCAAACTGATCAACCAAATTGACTAGGTTTAAATAGTAAGACCAACAAAATACCAAAAAGAAAATAACACCTTGTATTGAAATCTCTCCCTCTATCAACAACTTCCATCTTCTAAATAGGTTACAAAATTTTGTTATGATCAATAGACAATCAACTCATCCTTATGACTCACTCTTGATCACTTCTTATATATCTCTCAACATTATCTCCCTCTTACTAGGTAGATGTGATCAGTAGGTACACTTGTACACTTTCTCCCTTTGAGTAGGTATTTCGTAGTTCTGTAATTTTGTATCTTCTAATATATAGATTTCTCCCTCTATGATTTCCTAAACTTGGTACACTTTTCTTGACAACCATAGTATTCACAAACTATTTCTCCCTCTTTAACAACAATGCCAAAGACATGTCATCTTCATATGTAGATATGATTTTTTTTGGTTTCTCCCTTTGTCACCTTTTTTGTGACTAATTTGCAAATCTAGCTCATTGATTATTTTAGGCAGCTCCTTAAGTAAGATCCACTGCATCAATAAGTAACATATGTTAATCAACTTGTTTGATGCAGGGCACTGCTCTTGTTTCTTAGATAGCCTTTGATAGGGGTATCACCCCTAGTTTTCCTCTTAGATACTCATGAGCATCCTTGGGTAATACTTTTGTGAAGATATTAGCAATTTTCTCTTTTGTGTTAACATATTCCATCTTCACCTCTTTATATTGAACTAATTCTCTTAAGTAATGATATTCGATTGCAATGTGCTTAGTCTTTGTATGTATCACAAGATTCTTTGATATATTTATAGCACTTGTATTATCACAATAAAGTATCATAGGTTTAGTTATTTCCTCCTTCACACCTTTGAGTAGTTTTTTGATTTGTACAATGTTTGTACAATTTACTGTAGCAACAACATATTCAACTTTAGCAATAGATTGAGAAATACAATTTTGTTTCTTGCTAGTCCATGTAACCAGCCTTTTGCCTAAGAAAAATGCTCCTCCACTTGTGCTCTTTGTATCATCAATATTTCCAACCCAATCAACATTAGTATAGGCTCTTAATTCAAAATTATCTTTTTTCTTATAGTATAGACCATATTCCTCTATTCCTTTAAGATATCTCATTATTCTCTTTACAACCATCAAATGATTCTCCCTAGGATTAGCATAGAATCTTATAAATATCCTTACAGATAAAATTTTAGATAACAAAATACCTTTGCCTTTCTCTTTCTTCAAGCACAGATTGTTTTTATAATCATTCCTCTCAAATCCAATCTTCACAAGATAATTATGAAGTCTCTCATACCATGCTCTTGGTGCTTTCTCCAAACCATATAAAGCTTTGTGTAATCTACATACCATGATTTTGTTGTTGGCATCAACAAATCCTTCTAGTTGTTCTATATAAATCTCTTCCTCCAATATTCCATTCAAGAATAGAAACTTAACATCCATTTGATAAACTTTGAAACCTTTGTGTGTAGAATAAGCAAGCATAGTTCTTACTCCTTCCAATTTGGCAACATGGGCAAATGTTTCTCCATAGTCAATCCCTTCTTCTTATGCATATCATTTACAAACTAATCTTGACTTGTTCCTTGTAACTTCACCATTTTCATAAAACAAGTTTACGTATACCCACTTGGTACCAGTCACATTTTTGTCTTCTAGTCTAGGACCTAGAGTCCATGTTTTATTTTTCTCAATTTGTTCAATCTCTTCTTCCATTGCTTTACTCCAATCCACATCTTCTAAGACATCTTTCACCATTCTTGGTTCTTTCATGCTCAACAACCATGTATCATTTCTCAAATTGTTCCTTGTCATTGGTTTAACATCTTTATTTTCAATGATTTGTGCAATAGGATGATTTCTTCAAATGACATACTTATAAAATCTTGGTTCAACTATGGCTTCTACATTTGGTCTCTCAACTTCTGAATCACTATGTACCTCTCTTTTAGGTATTTCAGCATCTCTTCCATGTATACTAATCTTAGAATTAGAATGTTCCTCAACTTTATTATGTAACTCGGCACCTGAATGTAGCTCAGTTCTTGAATGCAACTCGACATTCATAATATGTGACTCAGTAGTCACTGAAACTTGTTGTTTGTTTGTAACTTGATTTGCAACATTTTCTTCAATAGGCATACCTTCATAAAAGTATACAAATGATTTTTAGTCTTCTAGTTCCTTCATAGGTTCAATGTCATATACTTTTGTATATTCATCAAATTTCACATTTGCACTTTCCACAACTTTGTTAGTGTTAGTATTTAAACACTTATAAGCTTTACTTCTTGTAGAATAACCAAGAAATATACCTTCTTCACTTTTGTAGTCTTCTAGTTCCTTCATAGGTTCAATGTCATATACTTTTGTATATTCATCAAATTTCACATTTGCACTTTCCACAACTTTGTTAGTGTTAGTATTTAAACACTTATAAACTTTACTTCTTGTAGAATAACCAAGAAATATACCTTCTTCACTTTTTGCATCTAGTTTACCATTTTTGAAATCTTTGATAATATAGCATTTGCTTCAAAATACCTTCAAATATTTTACATTGGGTGAGTATCCATACCATAGTTCAAAAGGTGTTGAATGAGTACCTTTCTTGACTTGTACATGGCTCAAGGTATAAACAGTTGTACTTATAACTTCTCTCTAGTATTTCAAAGCAACATTTTTCTCTATCATGAGTGTCCTAGCATAGTCCATTATAGACCTATTCCTCCTTTCGGAAATTCCATTTTGTGGAGGGGTCCTAAGAGTAGATGTCTATCTTTTGATTCTTTTGTCATTACAAAACATCTCAAACTCATTTGATGTAAATTCTCCTCATCTTTCAGATCTCAAACATTCAAGAATTTTTCCTATTTCCTTCTGAACTCTTGCTAAGTACCACTTAAACATTTGGAAAGCATCAAATTTCTATTTCAGAAACATAACAATCATCATTCTAAAATAATCATCAACAAGCAACATAATGTACTTATCTCCTTTGTAGCTTTGCACTTCAATTGGTCCACACAAGTCAGTATGAAAAATCTCTAATATTCCTTTAGAGGTATGAGTCCTTCTCTTAAAACTTGACTTTGTCATTTTGCCTAACTGACATTGTTTACACATTATATTGTCAGGCTTCTTCAACTTAGGAAAACCTCTGACTCTTCTCATGTTACTAATACTAATCGAGTTATCAAAATTAACATAACATAACCTCTTGTGCCATAGCCATACATCATCAAATTCTACAACTACACAAGTAAAATCCTCTATATCAAGGTAGAATAGATTACTTCTAGTTTATTTATATCTAGTTTGATCAACCTTACATCCTAAATTATTTAGTTGTGACACACATAGCATAATATAGTTAAGTCTTTCAACATAGTAAGCATTGTCACATAAAATCTTTTTTATGAGCTTGATAAAACCTTTTTATTTTTATCAAACAACGTGCATCATTGACAAATCTTACACTATATCCATCATAAAAATTCAAGGTAATCAACTTACTTTTATCTCCAGTCATGTGATGTGAACACCCACTATTAATGATCCATATATCATTCTTGTTCATACAAGACACTAGTGCAATTGCCTCATCCTCATCAGATTCATTCTGCATTGCAATATATGCCTAATGCAGGAGCATCCTAGGTGTAAGAGAAATCTTGCATCACCTAAAAAAATATTTTATTTTCAATCTTTTCTATTTTAATAAGGACTAGTAGACAGGGTGGTTACTATTTATGAGAACTTGTTATTTTTAGTAAGTTTGTTCTCATTTTCTATATGAAGGTTCATTTCAAAGTTATAAGCCTACCATAAAAAATTCATTGCTCCAACTTAAGTACCAGATAAGTTATTGTGGACTTTTGGTGGAAAAATTTGCAAAAAAATCTTCAGGCTCATCGTTGGAGGCCTTAGAGTTTCCAAATGAGGTCCGAAAACTTGAAGAAAGGGTGCTTGCATCATTTTGAACTTTTAGATCAAGAGCTAGCATTTCTAAAAAGTGGTTATAATAGCCAATAGGAGCAATAGTTTGAGGCATGGCCTTCTGAAGTTGGGCTACCCAAAATATCTAAAGTAATTGTCAAAGATGTATTTGGCCGACTATATATGTATTGTTAAGGTCTGTCGGCCCTAGGTATTAAGCTTCATTGTCTATAACCTTCCCACGTGGCATAAAATTTCCTATTTAAGAAAGGCCCGAACATTGTCTAAAAAAACCCTAGGTGATAGTCGTAGCTTATCTTGCAGATTTTTCTAATGAAGGTGTCCATGTGAGTTAGCATATTGTACTTGTGAATTCTACAATTTTGCATTGTGGCACAAATAAGAAGTCCATATTTTATTCTCGCATTTGTTGTTGTTTCTTTGTTTTATGTTATAGTTTATGATATTAAGGGGAGCACCCTTCATCAAGTGGTATCAAAGCTAGAGTTCTTGAGTGTGTGGAAAAATCGCCGACTGTGAGGTAGTTCGCACTAGGATCATGGTTTGCACTGAGCGTGTAGATAGATCATTGATTATGAGGTAGCTTTCACTAGGGTTTCAGTGGAGGCATGAAAATGCCTCCACGAAGGGAGTGTGGTGGAAGAGTTGAAGGTGTTACATGAGGATTTTAGAACCCTCCAGAGGAAAATGCAAGTGATGCAAGAACAAATTCACAAAGGAATGAATCGTTCTATAGGAGATGATGAAAGTGAGGATGAAAGAGAAGAAGAAGGAAACGTAGACCTAGACATAGCAAAGAAATTTCTTAACCTTGAGGAGGTACAACTTTTTAGGCCCATTTCTAGTATTGGAAAAAGACCTAAGTTTGATGTTCCCACATTTTTTAGAAATCTCAACCCAGAGGAATTGACTGACTGGATTAATGAATTGAAAGAGTACTTTGAATATGAAGATATTGAAGATCTGGATTGGGTCAAGCTTGCGAAGGCCAAACTGAAGGGACATGCAAAGATCTAGTGGCAGAAGATCCAGTTGGATCGAAATAAAAGAGGAAAGGACAAAATCACCAGATGAGATCAGATGGTAGCTAAAATGAAGCAATAGTTCATTCTTGTGGATTATGAGCTTGATCTATTGAAGAAAATGCATGGGTTGAAGCAAGCGAGAAAATTTGTTCAAGAGTATATTGAAGAGTTCTACCGAGTTCTCATTAGAACCAGCCATGCAGAAGTCGATTAGGAGAAAGTCATCTATTATCTTAATGGGTTACCACCAAGTATTTAGGATGAGATGAGTCTTGTTTGAGTGACCAGTATTGAGGAGGCATACTAGTTTTCCCTAAGGGTTGATGAGAAACTAAGCAAGAAGTTTGATTACAAGAATAGTGGAAGAGGTCATGGTGGATGATCTTATGGAGGTTGAAATGATGATTAGAAGAATAAGGATGAGGCTGAAAGTAGCAATTAGAATTAGAGGGGAAACAATTCCAATCATTTCCATGATTAGAACAATAGAGATTAGAGAGGAAAAGGTAGAGGACAAGAATCTAGAAGAAGAGGCTTATGTGGGAAATGTTTTCACTATGGAGAAGAAGGGCATAGAGCATTTGAATGTACCCAACACCAAGGAAGGATGGATCAACGAACAGAAGGCCAGGCCAAATTTTTACATATTGATGAAGATACCAAATCATCACATTTTGAAGATGCTAAAAGAGGAGAGATCCTACTTAATAGAAGAGTCCTATTGAGTGGTGATAATGAACCTGATCAAAGAAGGAGCTTATATCACACAAGGTGCAGATGTGAAGATAAGTGTTGTGATGTGATCATTGATGGTGTAAGTATTGATAACCTGGTGTTAGAAATGATGGTCACAAAGTTGAAATTGAAGAGACAAAAACACCCACATCCATATTGTATTACTTGGGTACAAGATGACTGCAAGGTCATGGTCAATGAGCAGTGCTCTATGAAGTTCAAGATTGGAAGCTACCAGGATGAGGTACTATGTGATATCATACCTATGGACATATTTCATATGTTGTTGGCTAGGCCATGGCAATTTGACAGGCATGTTGCACATGATGGGCAAGCAAATACCTACACTCTGACCGATGATGGAGTGAAACATAAGTTGAAGTCATTGAAGGATAAAGACAAAAAGGTATGTAGTGTTGCCAAAATATGTTTTGTTGATGGAAAAGAGTTTCTCAAAGGTATGAAGCATGAGCATATGTGTTTTGCTATAACTCCAAAAGATAGTAATGAAAAATCAAAGGAGGTGTTATAGAAGTTGCAGATATGTTGGGAGGGTTTTATGATAATGTATCAGATAATGTACCTGATGTATTGACCCCAATGAGGAAGATTAGTCACCAGATGGATTTGGTTCTAGGAGCTAGTTTGCCAAACAAGGCAGCACACAAAATGACACCAGCAGAAAGTGAAGAGTTGAACAAACAAGTCCATGAGTTTTTGTAGAAGGGGTTAATTTGAGAGAGTCTAAGCCCATCTATTGTACTAGTAGTATTAGCACCAAAGAAGAATGGAGAATGGAGGATGTGCATAAATTCTTGCACTATCAACAAGATCACAATCAAGTACAAATTTCCATTGCCAAGGATGGATGATATTATGGACTATCTAAGTGGAGCTAGATCTGAAGAGTGGGTACCATTAGATATGTATTAGAGAAGGTGATGAGTGGAAGACTACTTTCAAGGCAAAAGGACTATACAAGTGGTTAGTCATGCCTTTTGGGCTAACCAATGCACCAAGCACTTTCATGAGGCTCATGAATGAGGTACTGAAGGAATTTCTGGGTAAGATTGTCATTGTTTACCTAGATGATATTTTGGTCTTTAGTAAGACATTAGAGGAGCATTTGATCCATATTTGCAAGGTGTTTGATAAGTTGAGGGAAGAAAAGTTGTTGATAAACCTGAAGAAGTGCAGTTTTGTAAAGGAGTTGGTGTACCTACGATTTGTAGTCTTAACAAAAGGTTTAAAAATGGACCCATAGAAATTAAAGGCTATCCTTGAATAGCCTACTCGAAGGAGTGTGATAGAGGTAATATCTTTTCATGAACTGGCTAGTTTTTATAGAAAGTTCATAAGGGGTTTTAGCAGTATTTGTGGACCCTTGACTGAAACAATGAGAGGGGATAGGAAAGAATTTAAGTGGACCATAGGAGAAGATAAGAGTTTTAACCTATTGAAATAGAAGGTTGTTGAGCAACCTATTTAGCACTTCCTAATTTTAATAAGGTGTTTCAGGTAGATTGTGATGCTAGTGGTACTACAATAAGAGCTGTTTTGAGCCAAGAAGGTAGACTCGTTGCTTCTTTTAGTGAGAAATTGAATGATGGAAAAAGAAAATTATTTTTTATGGTCAGGAATTTTATGATATAGTTCAAGCATTAAAGAAGTGGAGACACTATCTTCTTCCTAAGGAGTTTGTTTTGTATATTGGTTATCAAGCTTTGCAAAATTTGAATAGTAAAGAAAAATTGAACCAAAGGCATTTAAAGTGGGTTAAGTTTTTGCAGAGTTATACAATTGTTTTAAAGCACAGGAGTGGGAAGTCTAACAAAGTTGTAGATGTTCTTAGTAGAAAACAACGTTTGCTAACAAAAATGCAGATAGATGTGGTTGGGTTCAAGAAACTCGGTACTTTGTATCCAAATGATCTTGATTTTGGTGAAGCGTTGAAGGCTTGTATATAACCTATTACACTTGACAGGACAAAGTGGTTGGATTTCATGATCTAGGATAGTATGTTGTTTAAAGGAAGTCAGTTGTGCATTTGTAGAAGTCCAATGAGAGAGAATATCATCAAGGAGAAGCATAGTGGAGAATTGGATGGACATTTTGGTAGAGATAAAACCATATCTTTGGTTGCTAAGAATTATTACTAGCCACAGTTGTAGAAGGATGTGAAGAATTTTGTACAAAGTTATAGAGTATATCAGATGGAAAAAGGAGTGAAGCAGAATACAGGGTTGTATCATTCATTACCTGTACCAGAGAAATCATGGGAGGATGTCAGCATGGATTTTGTTCTTGGATTACCGAGGACACAATGAGGGAATGATTCTATTTTTGTGGTGGTTGACAAGTTTTCAAAAATAGAACATTTTATTCCTTGCAAAAAGGTTAGTGATGTTGTTCATGTGGCAGAATTATTTTTCAGAGAAGTGGTGAGACTACATGGTCTGCCAAAAAGTATAATTTCAGATC
Organism: Cupressus sempervirens; assembly: GCA_028749045.1. NCBI lineage: Eukaryota > Viridiplantae > Streptophyta > Pinopsida > Cupressales > Cupressaceae > Cupressus > Cupressus sempervirens. Next base: position 685,901,860 of record CM053788.1, on the reverse strand, counting down.
AAGATACAAAATTTGTTGGGTATTTTTGGCATACATTGTGGAAGAAATTGAAGATAGAGTTGAAGTTTAGTTCACTGCATCATCCATGGACTAGTGGACAAACATAAGTGGTGAATAGGAGTTTGGGAAATTTGCTAAGATGTTTGGTTGGAGACAAGCCAAAAGTATGGGATATGATTTTGCCACTAGCAGAATTTGCATATAATAATTTTGAAAATAGGAGTACTAGTAAATCACTATTCCAAATTGTATATAGGAGTAGTCCAAGAAATGCTTTTGAATTAAGGCAGTTGGATAAAGGAGAGATAAGTAGTGCTGAAGCAAAAGAATTTGTTGAACATTTGAAGAACATCCATGAGGAGGTGAGGAAGCACATCATAAAGATAAATACACAATACAACACTAAGGTAGATGTAAAAAGGATGTATAAAGGATTTTAGGTTCGAGATGAAGTCATGGTTCATTTGAGAAAGGAGCATTTTCCAGTGGGTACATATAATAAGTTGCAGACAAAGAAGTTTGGGCCGTGCAAGATAGTGAGAAGACATGATTCTAGAAATGCTTATGAAGTGGAATTACCTGTTGAAGTGAATATTTTACCAATATTTAATATTTCTGATTTGATAGATTATTATGAAGGAGGTGATGGAGATGAAGTTACAGAAGCACAATGGAGTATTCTAGCTGCTAGTTCAACTACAAAGGAGATTGAGGAGATGTTGGACAGTCTTGTTGGCAAAAGTACAAGGAAAAAAACTTATGAAGAATACTTGGTCAAATGGGAGGGGAGGTCAGTAGAGGATTTATCATGGCTAGCAAGGGAGGAGGTTAATTGTCTTGGTTTTCTTCTAAACACTTGAGATGTGACTGAGTCACTTCTCAAAATTATCCCAGGTGTCTGATGCAGGAGCATCTTGGGTGTAAGAGCAATCTTGCATCACCCAAAAAAAAAATTTATTTTTAGTCTTTTCTATTTTAATAAGGACTAGTAGACAGGGTGGTTACTATTTATGGGAACTTGTTATTTTTAGTAAGTTTGTTCTCATGTTCTATATGAAGGTTCATTTTAGAGTTATAACCCTACCATAAAAATCTCATTTCTCTAGCTTAAGTATCAGAGAAGTTATTGTGGATTTTTGGTGGAAAATTTTGAAGGTTAATCTTCAGGCTCACTGTTTGAGGCCTTAGAGTACTCGGATGAGGTCTGAAAACTCGAAGGAAAGGTGCTTGCACCATTTTGAGCTTGTAGATCAAAAGCTGGCATTTCCAAAAAGTGGTTATAATAGCCAATCATAGCAACGGTTTGAGAGTTATGGCCTTCCGAAGTTGGGCTACCCAAAATATCTAAAATAATTGTCAAAGATGTATTTGGTCGACTCTATGTGTATTGCTAGGGTCTGTCAGCCCTAGGTATTAAGTTTCATTGTCTAGAACCTTCTCAAGCAACATCAAATTGTCTATTTAAGAAAGGCTCGAATATTGTTTAGAACAACCTTGGGTGATAGTTCACAACTTGTCTTACAAATTATTGTAATGAAGGTGCCTATGTAGGTTAGTATATTGTATTTGTGAATTTTTTAATTTCGCATTTGCGGTGCAAATAAGAAGTCCATATTTTATTCTCGCATTTGTTGTTGTTTCTTTGTTTTCTATTATGGTTTATGGTATTAAGGGGAGCACCCTTCATCACACCACTTCATCACCATGATCATCAGATTCATCTTTTGTTTCCTCTTCAGCAATGTAGCAAGACTTCTTCCCTTTGTCTTTTAATCTTTGTTGTCTTTATCTCTTCTACTTTTGTACTTGTCATCACTTCTAAAATTCTTCTTCACTAGCCATCTAGCAACTATATGACAAACCTCATTACAATTGAAACAAATGATAGGTAATTTACCTTTAAATTTGTCTTTACCTCTATGAAATCTCCTTGCTAACAGTGCTTCAAGTTGATCTACATCTTCCTCATTTGTATCACTATCACTAAACACATATTTTGCCTTTTTCTTCTTCTTCTCATCAGGTTCCTTTAATGACAACTTAGCTTTGAAAGAAGATTCCATATTTTTAGGTTTATAATTATCAAAGTTAGATAGCTCAAAAGTAGTGAGCCTACCTACCAGACCTTCAAGACTTAGAGTATTCCCTGGTATACATCTCAATTCTTGTATTGTCGAAACTCTAATAGTATATATAGGTAGCAGTATTCTCAAAACTTTTCTTAGTACTATATCATCATCTATTGTACCAATGGCTCCTCTTATTGCATTAAAATCATATTTTGTCCTTGAGAAATATTGAACAATATTTTCACCTTCTTCCATTCTCATATCATCGAAATTAGCTCTGAGACTCTTAACTTTGGCTCTTAGAACATTCTTGTCACCTCCATAGATAGTGTAGAGTATCCCATATTTTCTTTACATTTTCAAGACTTTTGATATCATAAAACTCAACATAGCTTAGGAGAGAAGCAATGTCCAACATTGCCTAGTTGTGTTCTTTCTTCTTTTTTAGATCCTCAGCATTTAGGGCTCTAGCAGGATAAGTATGCTCAACAGTGATGGTAGATTGTGCATGATCTCCAAGACCTCCTAGGTGTAGCTTTATCAGGATTTTCCATCCAAGAAAATTATCTCTATTAAGCTTGGGTACTTCTCTTTTTGACATCTTGATCTTTGTAGTTCTAGTACCTTCAAACTAGTCCTCTTAAGAAAATAGCTCTAATATTAATTGTTGGAATTCTTTAGAATAACTGAGAGGGTGGGAAAATCAATTATCCAAGGTTCAGCTATACTCTTATAACTTTTCGTAGCTTAGAGAACCCATAAAACATTTTCATCGTGCATGCATCTATAAGATTATGCAATCACTTAAAACTTGTAGGTTATTGTCAAATCAATTTGCAAAAATGTAAACATGAAAATAAAAAATTCAATAACACACTTGACACGATGATTTACATGGAAACCCAATTTGGGAAAAACCACCAATAACATGCTACTCTTTATCACTCTTCTAAAGTGATGTCCTGTAGAAGGCTAACCCTATTAAAGGTTACAATGCACACTATTAAATGTGACCTGGTTAAAGGATTTCAATCACCCTATTAGGAGTGAGCCTTGTTAGAGGACTATAAATCATTCACTTGGAATGTCACCCAGTTAAAGGATTTACAAATGACTGTTTGGTCAACATTAATCCAAAGGATTTACCCTAGACTAATACAATTATTAGAGAGTAATAGTAAGGCTTGATCTGATAAAAGCTTACAACTCCATTTGCAAATTATAGATCTCTATTTCAATCTTTTTTTCTACTTGGCTTTCACACACTTCAGCTCTGATAGCTTGTTCACCCTTCAAGCATCCATACCCTTAAGCCTTCTTGCTTAACTTGCCAATGCAAGCTCTTCTCTTAGGTCACTTAATGAAGTAATACCCTAGACTCCTTGTCTTCCTTAGGTTCTCGCACATGACAACCCTTGCTTCTAACTAGCCATCTCTATAAATAGAAAATTAAGATAGTTTTCCATTCATCCTCTATCGTCCATTTTAAGGTTGTGTTACAGTAGGTAGGATTTAATGAATCTACCCCTTATTTCATTTCATTCCCTTCTAAAAATTTCTCCTTCAATCCTTTTTGAATTCACCTAAAAATGGTTTACCATGCATTATGTGCCACTAACTTATTAATCTTATCTTC
>CM053788.1:685210655-685293155 GCA_028749045.1 Cupressus sempervirens | reverse complement strand
TTGGGCTATCTCTCCTTCCACCATTGTAGCTCTAGTCACCTGCGCTTGGCCTACTAGCCTTGGCCACTCAAACCAATCTCGGTACTCATGTGTAGATCCCACATCTACTAATCCACCCAATCAATCTCACTATTGTGATGCTAACTCTCACCAAGCCTATGATAATCCCTCTCTCTAGAGCACTAGCCCAAACATCATTACTAGCTCATGTATAACCCATTAATAAAAGTGTGGCTCCCCTAGAGCCACCTATACCCATCCAAACTATTGTAAGGCCCTATCTGGCTAGTACTACTTTGCAATATACTCCCATCACCCAAAAATAAAACATGGTGATGTGGTGTATGGTAAGTATTGTTCCTCCTCTGCCCATAGCCCCAGACCCATCTATGATCTTCGTATCACTACCCTAATCTCATCTATCTAGACTTGCTAGTAGTCCACCTCCTCAATATGATAGTATGTCAATGGCTCTCCCCAGCTATACACTCCCTCTGCCCAATTAGCCTGAGTGTCATGATATGCTCCCAAGCCAACACCTGCAACAATGTAGGAAACCCCACACTCCTCCCCTCTCGTCCTGCCCCTTGATAGACTATCTAATGTAGGTTCCAGTACAATTCCTCCACATCAATGACCCCCATGATGTCGACACTTTGGCGTCCACAATCTGCATGATGGTCAATATCAAAACCAAGGTGACTCTTGTCCCACTAGTATCTAGAGCAATGTACCCTAATACTAGCCTGCATACATAAAAGTAAATATGCCTCTCGCCGGCTACCCAGTCCAGGTGCTCATCTAATGGGAACTACCCACATTGAATCTAGTATGCTACTCTAGGCCCCACAAGCTATTGAACTATTGCCTCTCCTTTCATCTCTCTCATCACCATTACTGGTGTCCCTCACACTAGCAATCTAAAAATCCTATAAACATCCTCTAGTGTCATAGTCATTTCTCTTATCAGCGAGTGAAATGTGCTCATCTCACTATGCCACCACTTGCATAAGGCAGTCACCATCGCCATATATGTCCATGTATGGGGAAATCTCACTAGTTTCCCTAGGCAAATGCCATCTATCCTCACCCAGTCAGTTGACATAAGTTTCTCTCTGGTGCATAGTACAAATGCCCATCACTCATGTGACACCAGAGCATCTAGAGATCACTACACACAAACCAACATCATGTTAGTATTCTTTTTCATGTATACATCACCTAATTTCTAAACTCCCCCCTCTATCCCTCTACCAAATCCCTATTTTTTCTATGCACCTTTCCCCCTTTTCCCCTTTTTCTCGCATTCCTACCACCATGTTTCTATCAACACTCAAACTTTGCTCTTTTGCCAACACAGATCATCATGGGATCGCTATTTGACTCTTTTGACCCTTACAATCCTAGATTGTGTTCCCCTGGGAGTGTTCATGCAAGACCTAAAGCCTTAGTGTTTCCACTAACCCCGCTTATCATGGGATCGTGCTTTGACTTTTACCCTACCAGTCAAACCCTATCTTGTTCTCATCTTAAACCTACCTATTTCAGTGAAATAGCATTTCTGCCACCTAGACTATGTTTTTTCTTCGAGATCTTAGAAAGGTTGCATAGGCAAATTCGCAATTTTGTGAGCCCTATTTTACCCTTCCCCTCTATCCATTTTTGTATGATTGTGATCCCACCTATCCCTATAGTGATCCTGTCAGACATGTGTCTACAAGATCGTGTTTCCTATGTATCCAAAATGCTAAAAAGTATGACAAATTAAAAAATTAAAGACTAGTTTTTTTACCCTTCTGATTGATCTAGTGTCTGTCACACTCATACTCCTCATACCACATTCGCCCAATGCATTGGTCATCCAAGTAGAACCATTGTATCATCCAAGTTAGAGATCTAAGTAGCAATATCTCACTGTCTATATGAGAGAAAATAACCCTTTCTAGCCCCCCTCAAGCCCCTTAAAGGCCCCATGGAGTGCCCTATTTTCCTCTATGACTCCTCCAGTAACCTCTTTTTCCTCCAACATTAATTATTTTTGTCATTTATTATCTTTTTAACCCTCTTTTAGTCCTTCTATGTCCTCCTACTCCCCTTGGCTTACTACAATTTTTCAAGAAGTCGTCGAGCCTCATTTTCTTTCCCAACCGACTTCTTGAGTGGGCATCACACAATCCATTCTTCCTCTCCTATTCCTCTATTAAATTAAATAAATCCTCAAATATGTTTAATATAATTTAACATCCTCCTCTTTATTAAATAAACCATTTAATAAATCATCCTAACCCTTAAAATATCCCTAAACCCTATCCTAACCCCTAATCTAACCCATCCCCCATACTAACCTCACTTAGCCACCTAACTAACCCATCCCATCAAAGCTAAGCCACTTGCCCCCTAACCCCCTTTCTAAGCTAAGTCTAATCTCCCTCTTAAACTTGTGCACAACTTTAACAAGGGATAATACTTGCTAACCTAAGCCAAAGTCAACAAGTCTCCCTTGTCCTCTTTCATCCCTATCCAAGATCATTAATGGCACTTACATGTCATTAAATGCATCTTACATCCCTCTTCCACACTCTTCTTACCTCATTACTCCCTTTGACCAACCATTATCCCATCCCCTCACACTCATCCTCCTTGTGACAAGTGTGACTCCCTTGTTGGCTCCAAACAATCACAATCAATGTGCTCCCCTTTGAATGCATCCTAGCCCTCCCTCGTCACTCTTCTATCCTTGCATCCTGACCCTCGATCTCACTACCCCTTGGCCTATAAATAAATCCCTTTGTGTAAGGAAACTTGGCAACAAAGAATATAACCGTTTCCACATAACCCATAATAGATCTAAAATAAACATGAAATTAAAATCCACATGCAAGAGAATAGACAACATACGCACAAAATTGTGACATAAGATATACCCTAGGAAACCCTCATTGAGAGAAAAAACCCAGCCTCCAAAAGCATCCATCACCATGTATTATTTAGCAAAAATACCATTGCAATACAACCATGGAATCCTTCATGGCCATAGCCACAATCGAGCAAACTATGTGAACAAGCATGAATCCACACATCCCATGCCATGCTTCCAACCTTCAAAAATGCTCCCTTGGCTAACCTGTCAAGCCTTGTCTCACTTGACTCTTGCATTTCTCACTTACTCTACAACAACTACCCTTGTGGCTGCTTATATAGTAGCAAGTCCCACAAAACCACCAAGTGGTATTACATAAACCATGTGCTAAAACCATGTGCTACCTAACCTACTGACCCCACATTTAATATTGGGCATTTAATTCTTTTCCCCAATATTAAATAATTACATAAAATATTGTTACAATGTCACAATACAACTCATCAAGTATATCCCATGGGAATCTTTACATGTTGCATGTCCATCTAGGTACAACAATACATAAAAAAATAAAAAAATAAAATATAACAATATTATGCAATGTGTGCAACACCCATTATCTCAACAATCTCCCACTTGTTGTATACATTGCATAGGGTCAATCCGTAGCCACATAAATGAACAAGGGAAAAATCCCTCCTAGCACATCCACCATCATGGATCAAAATACACCAAGTGCTCCATCGTGGTGCCTACAACAAAATCAAAATATCCAACATCTCAAACATGAATGATCTCACCTCCTATTATGCCACTACCAGTGGACATACATAGAAGCCATCCAAAGAGAAAGCCACTCAACCTATCACATTAGAAGATCATAAAATCTTGTACCAACTGAAATTCTAAGCACAAAAAATAAACCTGATCCAAAGGTAATCACGTGTATCCATAGTTGTCAAAATATCCATAGCTGAAATAGCACCCACAACAAGTGTTGAACCCATCCAACTATCCATACCTCAAAGGTATAACAAGTGAATCTCATATCACTGACATATCCAATATATAACCTACAATCACAAGCCTCAAGAGCAATATCTGCCACATATATACCAAGAAGCTCCCACTACAAAAGATAGTGTCAAATCTATAACCAATCCACTCACAACATCTCAAAGAAGTGAATCCATGTAGTATCAAGGACATCCACAATATATAATCCAATATCCTGCAAGAATAACTCTCATAACCAGTGTCCAATAGTCTCCCAAGCTCTCTACAACCAAAAGAGGAAAGAGATAAAGAAATAACCATGTCATCTCTCACATGACATACATGAGCACAAACTAGTGATCATAATCTCTAACCCATCTCAAATCCAATGTAGGAAAAACTGAACATCCAAGAAGATAACCAAGACAAGAGCAACCATGCAAATCATAACATGTATCATGTCCTTCTACACACACCTCTAGATGTAAATTGTACAAGTATGATCTCCTCCATTAAACCTCAATAAGAAGCCTCAACAACACCCAAACCATACCATATAACTAATCATGGATGTAAGCCTCTCACAAGAAGATCAAACTTAATAAACCATTTCTAAACCAAGGAATATGCCCAATATAAAACTATCTCTCAAACTCAACCAACATAAAAACATATGCAAATGGAGATAACCAGTGCTAAACCATCTCTCAAATGAACCCTCCAGAACTAACTCATGTACCATAGCTCAAGATCCATATCCAAGAAAGACAAGCATAAATATAATGCAATTGAGAGAAACAATGGGCTATACCTCTCAAGTAGCAAACTGCCGAGTAGACTAAGAGTGGGGAATGAGAATGCTCATCAAGATACCCAAGTCTCCAACCAAGACTCATCTAAGAAAAATCTCCTCTCAAGTCCATATTAGGTGACTGCCCCTTGGACTTCCTACTAAAACCATCAACCGTCCCAACAAATACATCTCTAATCCAAGAGAAATCAGCATCACCATCGTCTCAAAGTATCCATGAGCACCTGTAACCAATCAATCCATGCCAACTCCAAATGCATCATGAAGTATCTAGCTTGTGATCAGTGTACTCAATATCAAGAAACTAAACCAAGATCAATGTCAAAGTTCCAACCATGGCCTCAGGAACATAAACATGACAACATGATCTAACCATCTCAATCAAAGAGATAGCATGCTCCACATGAACATACTATAACATGTCACAACTCTAAATGTGTATCAAGAGTATACCATGACATAATAATGAAACCATCCTCATACCAAGGATAACATGCCAAATAAAGGCATAAACCATACCTTTACCAAGAACCCCATAAGTCCTCAAGATGCAACCATCTCCACACACCATGAAGAAAACCATCTCCACATACCAAGAAAAACCATCTCCACACACCATGAAGATAACAAAGTGCGCCATGCAAATGTCAAAGATGCTTCTACAGCAATAGGATCTAAGACAAACCTCCAACATCTGTAAACACTCAATAAATATATCAATGCCAACAACTCCCACTCAACTATGGTACCAAGTCACCTATGGCATCATAAAATTCATCTCCTACATGAAGATCCAAATCAAACTAGGAACTAATCCTGCACTGTCACCTCATCACTATCACAAGCTCCCACTAAACTCTGTATCCAAGCTATCCATGACATCACGATGAAAAAATCCATCCTCTAACCATGAGAATTAACCAAAGCATCAAACCATCAAAGAACTCAAAATGCACATCATGAGCTTCTTAAAGAAACCAAATAACCATGATCCTCAACCAGGAAGATATACCACCATAACCAAATCAAAAATCCAAGCTAATGAAGATCAAGGATGTACATGTATATCCAATCATGTCATCCAAAAATCCATGGCACTCTGATCACATCCATGAGTCGAGCATCTGGCTCTCAAAGTGTCCAACCTGTCAGTATAAAATAGTTAACCACAATTCTCCACCATCACTATACCTAGTAACATCATCTCATCCCTTCTACATGAAGAAAATAGTAAATCATGTGACTTAGGGCATAGACAATCCAAACCCAAGCCACCAATCTGAATATGCATCAATAATGAAAGATCAATGGGCAAAGACAACCCATAGCCAAGCTATAAATGCAACCTATGAGTATAAACTGCTTACAGCACTACACAACTTGTAGACTCAAAAAGTCATCACACATATCCAAACCAAACACTGATAACCATATCATCATGAGACCAAACTTGAGTATACAATGACATCAAATCTTAAATCTCCAATGCCATAAACTCACAATGTTACCATAGTCAAAATATATACTATAAACTATTCAAATCAATATATCACCAAATACATCATGCCAAAACTACACCAAATCTAAACCAATGTGTAGAGCTCTCAAAAAGCTTTCTGTTGACTACTCGAAGTCCAAAAATCCAACTCCGTATGCCCAAGTTATGCCCTAATTCGTGCTCAAAATAAAAAAAATCCGCCTTTAGGGCTCTTAAAACCTAACAAAACATCAAAATCATAGAGCCAAACCTATACCATGTTGTAGTGCTCTGAATTAGCTTTCCAATGCCTATAAGAACTTTGAAATTTGATATTCTGAGAGAAATTTATGATCGTTTTACTAAGACAGTCTTTTGACCATTTTCACTGCGATTTTTCATTTTTTTATTTTTTTTATGAAGAAAATTTTGACGGGATTAAATTTGATGGTCATCATGGGCTGAAATCAAAAAACTCTTTCATTTCCTTTGAACATGGCCAAACTAGGGCATATTATATATCAAAATTTATGGAAACGTTGACCCAGATCCAATGGTGAGGTCTATTTTTACCCAAGAGGCCATTTCTACATGCTACCCCCCAAAACCCTCATTTAAATGAAACATCTAAAAAATCCTTTCATCTAAAAACAATATTCACATGCCCAAATCTTTTAACATCTCATCATAATAGAAAACCCAAAACCCTTAGATCTACAATAAATCATGCATATATCTTGCCCTTTCTTTTATCCTCTCATGCATTCCCATGGATTCAATCTAGGATTACAAACAATAAAACCATAGCTCTGATACCACTTGTAAGGAAACTTGGCAACAAAGAATATAATCATTTCCACATAACTCATAATAGATCTAAAATAAACATGGAATTAAAATCCACATGCAAGAGAATAGACAACATACTCACAAAATTGTGATACAAGATATACCCTAGGAAACCCTCATTGAGGAAAAAAAACCCAACCTCCAAAAGCATCCATCATGATGTATTATTCAGCAAAAACACCATTGCAATACAACCATGGAAGCCTTCATGGCCATAGCCACAATCGAGCAAACTATGTGAACAAGCATGAATCCACACATCCCATGCCATGCTTCCAACCTTCACAAATGCTCCCTTGGCTAACCTGTCAAGCCTTGTCCCGCTTGACTCTTGCCTTTCTCACTTACTCTACAACTACCCTTGTGGTTGCTTATATAGTAGCAAGTCCCACAAAACCACCAAGTAGTATTACATAAACCATGTGCTAAAATGATGTGCTACCTAACCTACTGACCCCACATTTAATATTGGGCATTTAATTCTTTTCCCCAATATTAAATAATTACATAAAATATTATCACAATGTTACAATACAACTCATCAAGTATATCCCATGGGAATCTTTACATGTTGCATGTCCATCTAGGTACAACAATACATAATAAAATAAAATAATAAAGTATAACAATATTATGCAATGTGTGCAACACCCATTATCTCAACACTTCGCTCTCACAATCCATAATCAACTTTCATGCAAACTTATAATGCCCTGTTGACCACTACATCATACCCATTTTGTACTATAGCCATGTCAAAATCCATCTTCATCTCCATTGTTAAGTCCTTCATTTACCCCCATCCTCAATAAACATCCATCCGTTGGAAGCTTGAGCACACTATGAGCATACATTCCTTATTCATCAGTGACATATCTACGTCATTGTAGGTTACACCTAAGGAGCTTACCATTCTTGGTTTGTATTCCTTCTTGGTGATAACCTTGGTCCTATCATAAGTGTTAATTGCTTTAGTATTGTAAATGCTTTCATTCATAGTTACTATTCAATATTACACTACTAAATTAGGTGAAACACCAAGGAACTATGACAAATGAGGACTGGGATCTTTTAGACAGAAAGGAACTTGGAAGCATTCGGTTGTGTCTGGCACCATCAATGGCATTTAGCATTACAAAATTGAAGATGATAGAAGGGTTGATGAAAACCCTATCAAAATTGTATAAAAAGCCCTCTACTTCAAATAAGATATTTCTCATGAAGCATTTATTTAATATGAAAATGATAGAAGGTGGATCTGTTTCAAATCATTTAAATGAGTTTAATACTGGTACTAGTCAATTATCTTTTGTGGGTATTAATTTTGATGAAGAAATTAGGGCTCTCTTGATTTTGTGTTCTTTGCCTAAAACCTAGAATGGCTTGGTAATGGTTGTGAGTAATTCTATTTCTAGATCTAATACCCTAATATATGATGATGTGATTGGTGTTATTTTGAGTGAGGAAACTCATAGGAAATTCTTAGGTCGGTCTACATCAAGAAGTGCTTTGAACAAACAAGGTAGAGGTAGAATGACTAAGAGAGGAAATAATTTTCAAAATCATTTGAAATCAAGAGGAAATTCAAAGGGGAGGAGGTCTCAATTGAGAGGACCAAACGACTGTTGGTACTATGGGAAACCAGGGCATAAAAATAAAGACTATTAGAATAAAAATAAAAATGAAGGAAATAAACTAGAAGGAGACAAGGAGGAAAATGTGGTAAGTAACAAATCCAAAGAGGATGCTTTGCTTCTCTCTTTAGAAAGTGATGATGATTCATGGGTTTTAGAATTTGGTGCTTCATTTCATGCTACACCTCATAGAAGTTATTTCATGATTATGTCCAAGGGGCTTTTGGGCTTGGTTATTTGGGGGATAATGAACCCTGTCAAATTGTTGAAAAGGAAAAAGTTAAGATAAAATTGTAGAATGGGAATCATTGGCTACTATATGAGGTAAGACATGTTCCAAGGCTGAGTAAGAATTTAATTTCAACAAGGCAACTAGGTGATGAGGGTTGTTTAGATACTTTTAATGATAAAAGTTAGAAGGTTTCAAAAAGGTTCCCTTGTGGTAGCAAGAAGTGTGAAAGTAGACACCTTATATATTTGTACAAGTCATATTATTCCTTCTATTTTGATTATTTCAGAAAAAAATTAATGTTCAGGAATAGTTGTTGTAGTTGAGTAGGGAGAACAAATAGCTACTATAGATTCTAATACAGTGCTATGGCACAACAAACTTGGGCACATGAGTGAGAAAGGAGAAAGTTTTACCAAGTCTGAAATGTGTTAATATGGATTTCTATAAAATTTGTGTATATGGAAAATAAAAGAGAGTGAGTTTTGTGAAGACTGGAATGGAAAATAAAAGGGAGAAATTAGAGCTTATGCATACAAATGTATGGGGACTGGCTTAGGCATCTTCCCTTGGTGGCTCTCATTATTATCTTACATTTATTTGATGATGCAACTAGAAAAGTATGGATTTATTTTCTTAGACAAAAATCTAATGTATTTCAAACTTTTAAGAAATGGAAATACTTGGTTGAAAATAAAACTGGTAACAAATTAAAATGTCTCAGATCTGATAATGGTGGTGAGTATTGCAATCACGAATTTGAAGATTATTTCTCCACTAATGATATTCATAGATAGAAAATTGTTCCAAGGACTCCACAAAAAAATGGAGTGGGTGAATGCATGAATAGGACTATAATGGAGAGTGTAAGGAGCATGAGGTTGCATGATGGGTTGCTCTTGTACATGTGGGTGAAGGTTGTCAATACTATTGTATATTTGATTAATAGAGGTTCCTCTGCTCCTTTGAGTTGTGGTATTTCAGAGAAAGTATGACCTAGTAAGAAGGTGAGTTATTCTTTTCTCAAGACCTTCAGTTGTGAAGCTTTTTCTCATATAGATTCTAAAAATAGAACCAAGTTGGAAGCTAAGTCAAAGAAATGTGTATTTGTTGGATATGGCATTAATGAATTTGGTTATAGGCTTTGGGATTTTGAAAATCGTCAAATTGTAAGAAGCATAGATGTCATATTCAATGAGAAAGTGTTGTACAAAGATCTGTTGCAGCAACATGAGAAGAAAGAAGATGATTATGTAGTGCTATATGATATTCCAAAAGATGATGTTCCAACAATTCCTCATGATGTGCAACAACCACAACAACAAATACCACACAACCCTATGAATGTTAGATGGTCAACAAGGCTAAGTAGACCTCCAGAAAGATTTTCTCCTTCCTTGTATTCTATTTTACTTACTAATGTTGGTGAACTTGAATATTATGATGAAGCTGTGCAGGTGGATACTAAGATTCAGTGGGAGTCTACCATGAAAGACAAAATGGACTCTTTGTTGAAAAATAAGACATGGGATTTATGCAAGCTACCTGCAGGTAAAAGGGCTTTACAAGATAAATGGGTTTATAGGTTAAAAGAAGATAATGGAGGTAAGAAAAGTTTTAAAGCCAGGTTAGTTGTAAAAGGATTTGCACAGAAAAAGGGCATTGATTTTGATGAGAGCCTATTCTCTCCTATTGTTAAAATGACTTCTATCTATACTGTTTTAAGTATTGTGGCTACTAAACATTTGTATTTAGTGTAGCTTGATGTTAAAAAAATATTCCTTCATGGTGATTTGGATGAAGAGATATATATGGCTCAACCACAGGGATTTGAGGTCAAAGGTAAGGAGAACTTAGTGTGTAGATTGAAGAAAAGTTTATATGGATTGAAGCAAGCACCTCGATAATGGTATCTGAAATTTGATAGTTTTATGCATGAGCATGGATATAGTAGGTGTCATTCAAATTATTGTGTTTATTTTAAGAGGTTGGATGATGATAGCTACATTATTTTATGTTTATATGTTGATGATATGCTTGTAGTTGGGTCTAACATAGATCACATTAAGGGGCTGAAACGTCAGAACTTTAGCACATGCATTTTCTATGAAGGATTTGGGGGTAGTCAAACAAATTCTTGGTATGAAGATTTGTAGAGATAGGAAGAATAGGAAATTGACACTATCTCAGGTTGATTATGTTGAGAAGGTGTTGCAGCGTTTCTCTATGGAGAATGCTAAAGCAATCAGCACACCTTTACCTACTCATTTAAAGTTGACTAAGGAGATGTGTCCAAAGACACAAGAATAGGAGGATAAGATGTCCAAGGTACCCTATGCTTCAGCTATAGGAAGCTTGATGTATGTTATGGTATGTACAAGGTCAAATATTGCACATGTAGTGGGAATCATTAGCAGGTATATGAGTCATCCAAGAATTGAGCATTGGAATGCAGTAAAATGGATTCTCAGATATTTGAGAGGAACATCCAGTAAGTTTTTACATTTTGGGGGCTCTACTCCTGATTTACAGGGATATGTTGACTCAAATTTGGTAGGGGATATTGATACCAGGCATAGTACTATAGGTAATGTATTTACTGTTGGTGCAGCAATCGTAAGCTAGGTTTCTAGGTTACAAAAGGTTAATGCTTATCCACTACAAAGGCAGAATATGTTACTGCTATAGAGGTAGCCAAGGAGATGATATGGCTTCAATTCTTCTTAGAAGAATTGGGACACCCTTAGAGGGATCATTATTTTTTTACAGATAGCTAGAGTGTCATTCATCTTGCAAATAATTCAACTTTACATTCAAAGAAAAAACACATTCAGTTGTAGTACCTTTTCATTTGGTCAATTTTGGATGATGGATAGTTAAAGCTAGATAAGATACATATAGATGAAAATTCATTAGATATGTTTACAAAGGTAGTGAAAAGGGAGAAGTGGCATTCTTCTTCAACTTCGGTTGGTCTTCTAGACTACATAAGAATAAAAGAGCAGCAACATCCATGGTGATTTTATCTAGTGGGAGCCCCATGTGGTAGCGATATTGCTATAGGATCAATCTCCAAGTGAGAGATTGTTGTCTAGTATGGAATCTAATCAGTCCCCAAGTGGGAGATTATTAGTTTGTGGTGACTAATTAGGGAAGTATTGTACATAATTCATAATTTCTTTGGGGTAAGAATTCTTATATAAAAGGAGCTTAGGGTTAGGCATTTTCATAAGGTGTGATGCAAAAATTGGTTCTTATGGTAGTATTAAGTTGTAAGGGATTATGGATTGTAATCAAGTTGTAATCACTAGATCATAATAATATCAGACTTATTGTTTGGTGGGCGTAGCCCAGGGATTGGGTGAATCACGTTAAATCTTGGTGTCTTGTATTTTTTTCTGTGTGATCTATTATTTTTTGATATTGGTTATATTTGCATGTAATTATTATTTCTATCTGAGGTTTAATCCTAAGAAAGCATCCAATACTTAGGGTACATCATTGATTGTGAGGGTGTTCACATAGACCCTACAAAGATACAAATAATCAGAGATTGGCCACCTCCTTAGAATTTCATAGAACTTCGTAGTTTCTTGGGTCTAGCCAACTTCTATTGCAGATTTGTATTTGGTTTTTCACATTTATCATGGCCACTTAATCAATCACTCAAAGGTGGAACACAAGAAAAATTTTGGTGGATATAGGAAAAACAAAAAGCATATGGGGACTTAAAACTCAAGCTATGTTCAACTCCAGTTTTGGTTCTTCCATATTTGCAAAAGTCATTTGAAATAGAAATAGATGCATTAGATTACACTTTTGGCATTGTACTCATGCAATACGGGCATCCCATTGCATATCATAGTGAGACATTTTCTAAAATAGTTCACAGGTACCCCACCTATGACGAGGAGTTGTATGCCATTGTTTAGGCTTGTAAATAGTAGAAGCACTATATTTTGGGAAAAGAAACTATGATACATATAGATCATAAACCTCTATAATTCCTACAAACACAAGGGAAGTTTCAGAATGATATGCATCAGTGGTGGGCAACTTATTTGCAACAATTTCACCTCAATATTCATCATAAAAAGGGTAGCACTAATAAAGTAGCAAATTTTTTTAGTAGGCCTCCAATCATTGGTTCGACAATGGTGTTGGATTCATGTGGCCATCAAACAAAAACTTGGGCTCAACTATATGGTAAGGATCCTAATTTTTGTAATATTTACAATGTAGCCTTAGATGGGAAGAATGTTCTTGACTTCTATATATACGACGGGTTACTTTATCATATTGGTCACGTATGTGTCTCTAGTGAAGAAAGAAAGAAATTGATATGGGATGCACACTATAGCTAGGTGGCAGGACATTTTGGTATCGGTAAGACTACTACAATTCTTCAAAACTATTTATATTGGCCAAAAATGAAACATGATGTCATTTCATATTTAAAATCTTGTGTTGCTTGTGCAATTACAAAGCCTTCAAATTGTAAATTGGGCCTCTATCTGCCATTACCAAATCTTGAGAAACCATGGCATTCTATTTCAATGGACTTTATGCATGGGCTTCCAAGTAGTAGAAGGGGAAATGATTGTATATATGTGGTAGTAGGTAGATTTTCTAAAATGGCTATCATGGTGGCTTGTAAAAACATGATTTCAGCATAGGAGACCACTAAGCTATATTTTGAACATGTTTGGGTTCAATTTGGGTTGCCAAAAAGCATTATTTTAGATAGGGATAATAGGTTCCTCAAAAAAAATTGGTCTTCATTATGGGTTAGAGTGGACAACAAGTTGACAAATTTTACATCATACCATCATCAAACAGATGGCCAAATAGAGGTAGTCAATAGAATGATTATCCATATCCGTCAAATGTACCTCTCTAAATACCCATGTACATGGGATGAGAGCTTGCCTTATGTCCAACATGGCTACAATCGTGCAGTCCACACTACTATAGGACATAGTCCATTTGAGGTTTGTCTTGAGTATTGGCACCCATAGATGTAGCACTACCCATCTTGCAATCTAGTCAACCACTCAACTCTAAAAAGGAGGTAGATAAAGTAGAAAAAAAATTTGAGAAGATCAAATAGTTTCAACAAGTTTGTGATATTTTAGAGTAGAGCAACAAGAAGTATATGGAAAGACATGATCAGCATAGAACACCCCATCATTTCTAGGTCGGTGACAAGGTATAGCTACATCTTCAAAAGGATTGTCTCCAAGGACCTTATTGAAAGCTTCATCCTATTTGGTATGGGCCATATACCATTAAGGAACAAGTTGGTGAGAATTCTTTTGAACTTGATATGACATTATTTTTGGGAATACATCCAGTTTTTAATGTGGGACTATTGCAACCCTATTTTCCTCCATTATTGGACATCTCTCAAGCCACTAAACATATTCATACTACATAAATGAATCCATCCACTACTACACCATTAAAGTGTGATCATGTCATTGAAATCATGCTAAAATATTTGAGAAATCATAAAATTCCACTATATAGGGTGGTTCAAGTTGGTCAATTCTCTCATCAAGGCAAATGGTTAACCAAGGAACAGGTTGCAGCATAATTCCCTCATCAACTATAGAAGATTGATGCAATAGGGCCCATTGCCTCTTAAGGGGGAGGAATGATGCAGATTATATAGAAGATCTAATCTTTTTGAAAGTATTTTTCATATTTTTTAATAGTTTTTCTATATCTTTTTTGTTTGGCCTTCTCGGAGGTCTTTTGTTCAAAATTTCAAGTTGAAACTATAATTGGTCCCTAAAATTGAATAGTTGTAGGCTCATTGTTTTAGGGACTATACTATATTTTTAGTTCTTCTTTTCAATGCCGTAAGTGGTTTTGAATTCTGAGCTATGGGTCAAAAGTTATGACCCCGACAAGTTGGGGTAATTAGACACCTAGTTTTGAATAGTTTAGTTTACTTTGTTGTTTATTTTATTTTAGCCACATAAACATTTTGAATTCATGGTTATGGTGGCTATTGATATTCCATCATTGTATATATTCTTTCAATCTCAATGAATAAGATGGCTTTTGGTTTGCATACAACTCTTTAGAGTTTTGCAAGATTTTCCATAATTTGGACATTGGTATCATAGGTAATCAATTCACCAGATATCATGTTTGTAGCCCACTTCATCAATTCAAATCACTAACCCTATATTCCTAAACTATAATCTCTTACCTAACTCAAGTATCATAATTCAGACATATTATTCCAAAACCCTTTTTAAAAATACTTGTAATCCTTAGCCTGACCTTGACCCTAATCTATATATAATTTGAATCCTAATCCATACCCTAACCCCAATCCTTTCTATAACTATAATTTAAACTATAAGACCAATCATACTAATGTAATCCATAACCTTAATAGTAATATATTATGTAAATTTAATCTCTCTCCTCTTTTTGATATATTCAAGTAGTAAAAGATGTATTAGATGTAAATATATGGTTTTAAAGATGTATTTATGTTATGTTTTAGATTTTTTTAACTAAATAGTAATTTTTTTTTAATTTAATGGTGTACATATTAAACACTAACCAAATTTGAGGGTTAGAATTTACTTAAACCATATAGTTAACCTATATGTTACAATAATGTATGTTTATGATGGACAATGTTGCTTTAATCCTAATATATGAAATCATTAGCATGAAAATTCTCTCCTCCTCTTTTTGATATATTCAATTAGTCAAAGATGTATTAAATGTAAATATATGGTTTTAAAGATGTATTTATATTGATATTTTAGATTTATTTTCATAAAATAGTAATTTTGTGAATTTTTATGTTGTATACATATATGCAAATTATATTTCATGGACCCACCCCCACCCTGCCCCCAACCCTGCCCCTCCATCTCCACCCCCACCTCCACCCCCATCTCCACAACCACCTAGTCCTCCTCCAGCACCTACTCTAGAGAAGCTATGTGAGAGCATGAGGCACAACCTTTATGACCTCATACGAGATATACATACTATTGGGTGTGAGACCCATCCCCCCTCCCTCACCTACTTCACCTTGAAGATAACATGCAAGGAATTGTATAGTCTATAGAGCACTTAGATTGTGACATAAATAGCTCCAAAGCATGGAGGCAAAACATGTGTGCCTTCTATCTAACGACCTATCGTATAGATAGGTCCATCGACTAAAAATAACTAAAGCACATTTACAAAGATATTTTGTAAACCCGAAGACAAGTGATGAGATGAGTGAGAAGAAGCCTCATATATCTATTAGATGATGTATACATTCCCACATATTAGAATACTTTTGGGAGCAATGGTGGATGGTATTTGACTATCCACCACACACTAATCATGAGGTGCCCATGTACTGTCTTAAAAAATTATGGGAAGATTTTGAATTGGGTTTGAAACCCAATTTTTTTGATATTAAATCATTCCAAGGGGTCAATGGAGGGATGCCTTAGGATAGGCCTGGGACAAAGCTTAGTGATAATATGAGGAATCATCAACATCCTCAACCTTGTGTTTCTTTTCCTATACTAGTGGTTCCAACACCTCTCCATCATTGAGAAGTGTCATCTACTCTTACTTCATTGAGAACCCTTTTGGGAAATTTGGTAGACTAGTGGATATAGGCGAGGGATATTTGTCCCCTTGGACATGTTTATACCAGTTATGGAGGTATATGCAAGGGCCCCTAGAGCGATGTCGATGCAACGCAAGATGCCCATGATGCCAAGGGTGGTGATTTTCATGATGATGACTACAATGCTCATGGTGGTGCTAGTGATGATATTGACATGTCATCATTTGTTGACCTTCTTTGTGGGGAGGGAGATAGTCAAGAGCAGCAGGTAAAAATTTAATTAAAATTTATAAAGTACATTATTATTTACTTTCTACATATATGCATAATTATATTAATCATATTAATGTATTTTAATTTTTAATTAACCGAGGATGGATGATATTGTTCCTCCTAAGAGACATTATAGTCTTTTTTCGAGACCTTCAAATGTTGGCATCCCTCATACCGTATGTACTTTTTGAATTACACTTTAAATAATGTACATTAGAACTTGAATTTAACATGTTCTCTTTTTTTTTTTAATCTGATTTGTAGGGATTGTCATTTGTTACATAGTTAGGTGCTTGTACAAGTCTTGATCCATTCACCACTAAGGGACAACCTCAAATACCTCCAGTATGAGCTTTTCAAGAAACATAACTTTTACTATTTTTATGTGCACATTGTTATTAAATTGTCTTCAACTTTGATTCATGTATAATAATGTATGTTGGTTTTATGAACAAGGACGGATCATACTTTTCCATCTAGGCCTTAGTATAGTCTATTTTTGACTCCTCCATCTTTTGACCATTTTAGACATGTTGATGCTTCTAATAGTGAGGCTCAGCCTCAAAAACGTAATTTATGTACTTTTTGAAGATTGTTTTGTTGCATACGTATGCTTACTAACTCATATCTACAACTCTAATCCATCATTTTGTTTTGTAACTGTAGGCCATTAGAGTATGTGATCATCATGGTAGCATATCTCTTGACACATCTATGATACTTGCTAGTACTGAGGTATGATATATATTCTTTATCAAATTTTTAAAATTTATGTATTCTATTACAAGACCACACCACTGCCACATTTGGTAACTATGATAGTACACCTCCTATTATAGAGGGACACTTATCTCATGCAATATTATTTTAAATAAGTACTAAATATTTAATTTTATTTGCAAGCTAGATTTCGAAACCCATTTTAATTAAGCATGTACATATTGTCTTCTTAGGATGCCATTTAGGATGTGACACACGATGCCCCACAAGATGTGACACACAATGTCTCATGTGATGAGACACGTCATGTTACATAGGATGATCCATTTGAGTCCTCTTTGCATGGAGTAAAGAGGACTAAAAGTTTGATAGATTAGGTCTTTTGACACCTTTAGATTGTATTTTTTATGACACATATTATTTATTATGATATACTTTGTATTAGGACAATTATATTTATTATGTATATATACTGACTTCATGGATCATGTTATCACATGTTAGACCATGTTATATATATATTTTTTGCTTCTTATCATGCCAATGTATCCAATATAGATTCTTATGTTATCATGTTGTAAGTATGAACCATTTTGTTTATTGTGACATATTTTATTCATGATATGACACATTTTGTTAATAAATGGTACATGAACAATAATTTTAATTAAATATAGGAACATTAATTTAAACATGTTTGAATTTAAAAGTAATTGAAAAACATAGGAGTTCATTACTTGAATTGACAAAGAATTCAATATCAAGTGCACACCATTAACTTTCAAATAGAAGTGAACTCCTATATTTTAGAAAACTGAACTCATATATTAAAAAAATGTGAATTCATATATTTAAAACAAGTGAAGTCATATATATGTAACCCGATGTGAAGGACATTGATGGAAGTGAACTCTTGGTTTTAAATGTTTACAACATGTTTTGATTTCAAAAAAAAAAATAGTTGAACACATTTCTTCAAATGAGATCCTGCAAAATAAAATTTAAAAAAAAAAACACACAATTTGAAATCTTAATAAATTAATTAATTAATAAGACATATCTTTATTATGTAAATATGTTTAATGTATGTACTCACTATGTGTAATTGCATAAGATGTTGATGTTGGATCCACCTTAAACATTTAAATTTGCATAAGTTGTACTTGAGACCTGAATAAGAGGTATATATAAATTCTCTAATTTTCTATGGACAATGCATACATACATTTAAATTATATAAGTACATATATAAAAAGAGTACAATAAAGAAAAAAAATTACATGTGTGTATTTTGTAGTCATCCTACTATACCATTTGCATCCTCTCTCATTTGCAATGCATTTATGATTTCCTTGAGGTCATCCATTGACATTTCCATAATACCTTATTGGTGGGTCTCCCTTTGTATCTTTCTACTTTTATATTCATTGCCACAACCAAATGAGAATAGTGTAAAATCTTCTTGTCTAATTGGTAGTCTTCAAATTCTAGTAAACCATTTCTTCTTGACTCAGATTGGGCCTCTACTGAGTATGTTTAGACTCTGCTTCTCCAATGCATTATTAGATGTCATTGATTCACCCCCCATGGCATTATTATGGTAGAATTTGGGGTTCATCCTTTTAGACTGAGTGCCATTTTTTATCTTGTTTGGTTTCTTCACTGGCTTCATGGCTTTGTGGATTCCACGGATGGTCATCACAAGTATGCTTACTTGGTCTATTGCTCCTCTGTTATCATTGTTGCCTCGAATTCCTCATCTAGAGGTCAATGTTAGTATGCTTAGGTGACCTCTTTATTGAGATCAATAGAGATTGATATTGACCACCTCCCTCCTTTCCAATTTTCACTAGATGCTCCTGCTTATCTCCTCCCATCACAAAAGGAGTTGAATGGTCATGTCAGGATGGACATTTATCGATAGTATATCACCACAACCTGGAGAAACCTGGCTAGGGGGTTGCATCCTAAGATGGCCTTTTACACTAAGAACTTCTTAGTTATCACTATTGGGATTAAAACACAACCTAGCTACGTGTCGTGACATTGGTGCCATGCCTTACACATATCCCTTGGATCTTTTAGAGTTAACTCCCACCCATTATAGATCTAGAATGGTCATCATATGGACAAAGAGGATTGGATCTATCACTTTTACTCCTTGGTTGAGGCTGAGAATGAGGGCCATTTCATCTTTCAATGCACATCCTACTATGATATCATAGGGAGATTCTATTATCTATTTAGAGAGTGTAGTTCCCTCACAACTTTCTTTGCATATATGGATCAGAGGTGTCTAACACTCTATCTTAGGGAGGCGATGTAGTTTCAAGACCATACTTTACATCGCTTGACTCCCCAAAAGGCTTCAGATTAGCTCCTCATCACCACCTTCTTCTCCCCTTTGTCTCTAACATGGGGGGTGAAGTGGACCTGCAGTGCCTCTAGTACCCCCACGGCTAGCCACTCCAAGTTAGTGAGACCCTACACCAGGTTTAGTCTTATTCTTCAGCAACACCACTTTCGCAACTTGCAATGACAAACTAGAGTTCCTTCCTACCTAGAATTTTCTCGTTCAATGTTGGATTTCTTTCAGCAAAGGAAGGATCCCCAGTTCTTGCCTCTTTGTTGGCCCCTTTGTTTCTTTATTTCTTTTGTTTCTATCTTTCTCTTTCTAAGACATTGTTTGGTATCTTGTTATTCATTGCTTCTTTGGTTGTATAATCTTAGTCCCTTAGACCATTGGTAGTCTTTTATTGGACATTAATAGATTTATCTTATCTTATCTTATCACGTTAAGTATGTAAGTAGTTAGGTGTCAGCTACAATGACAGACCCAATTGGATACTCAAAACCATCATCATCTACTTGATGACATGTCAATTTTTTCTTAGGTTCCACACGTCTAGCTAGCCAATACTCGGTATGTTCATCATTATCATTAGGTATAATAATAAGATAGACATTTCCTACAAGATACGATAAAGTACATAAATAATTTAATCACCTGTGTACATAAATAAATAATATACTAATGACATGTACATGAATTATATTAATGACATGTACATAAATAAATAATATAAATTGAAGCATGATGATAAAAAAATTAAATTAAATTGTGCATACCAGGTTGTATGAGGTATGAAATACAACCCTAGTCTTCTGATGCAAATGTAACATTTGGGCCTTCATTTACTATATCATCTTGAAAAAATCTGTCAGTAGGTGCTAATGAATTTTGTTGTCAATCTTCAACCTATTTTGCATTCTCGCATTCTTTCCATTTACCTACAAGACAAAAATGACAAAAACAAGCAAGCTCCCTAGTCCATATAGTCCAAGTGTTAGAATTTGAATCCTAAATGAATGTCATTTAGCTAACCCACTAATTGTCTCACAGTCATATATTGAAAGGATATTCTTCTCTTCAATTGGGTAGAAGAAAAATCTGATTGTAGAGTTCTAACTTGATCCTGTGTATAAATATTTATTACACCATTCTACAATCTCATGTGCATTTTCAAATTTGGAATTTTCCTCAAATTTTAATTTCTCTCTGCAAAGGTTTCTCTTTACACATGCACTAGCAGCATCATGTTCTCTTTTACCATGTCAAGCCTCAAAAAAAACTCCACATATATGTCCTACTCAACCAACAAAACATTCTAGCATTCTTGAATTGTCCTATATAATTATCTAACCATATCCAATGTTATGTCATTTGAATTTGTCTCTCCCTTAAATGATCATAAAACACCTTCAAAAAATATTGGACAAACTCAGATGAAGGAAATTTATTATCACTCATATAGAAATGGTACTCTCAATATTTTTTGATCCTTCTCTATATTATCAAGTGCATACCTATAAACTATATGATCAAAAATTTATACTTGCATTGAATTTTAATAGTGTGCTTGTACCTCATCTTGGGGTGCAAGTGTGTAGTTCTCTGCAAAGTCAACAACTAATAGTATAGTACCAATTGGAAAAATATTCTTACATATGTGAAATTTTCCATCAATCCATCTAGGATATTGAGAATTTTAAACATATTTTGGTATTATCACACTCTTAAACTCATCCATAAATGCATGACAACTAACTTTATTTGTAACTAGATCACACCTTCTTCTAACAATGAAATATTGCCACACATATCACATGTATCAAAAATACGTGCATTGAAAAGAAAATATTGGTCATTAGGTGGCTTACAAAATAAACCTAATATGAAATCCTTTATAGTTTGAGGTGGTATTTTATACCACATTCCTGCAACATTTCTTTACTATGCATGGTACTACATATAGATCAAAATGCATCATAATGGTAAAGAAATTGGACATGATTTTTACAACAACATGTGATTCTTTCCTTATTAATCCTTACATACCAAGGTTTACACTTTTCAAAAGATCTTTGACTAATAGTAATAGTTAACACCTTATCATCTAAAAATTTTCTAAACAATTTAGTTTGAGTCATGTCCAAAAGGTGTTTAGGATTTGGATCACATATTTTTGAGCTAACTCTCAATCTAAGAACATCTCTTGAATTAGCTAATACTCTTGTATTATCATGCCAACAAAATTCAACCAAACTTTTAGCTTCACTAGTAAGTTTCATATCAGATATCAGGAGTCTACAACTAGAAGTCCACAAAATATTTGTTAGATCACATTCAAAGTTAACTCTTCTCTTTACAACTCTTTCCAAAGGTTTATGACTCACATTAAGATATCCACTTATGTTACTAATCAATTTTCTATCAGTAGTTGATTTGTTAACTAAAGCTATTGTTATTGCTCGTTGTGTTGAATTTTTATCTTTAGAGTGGCTTATCTTTTTGATAACATTAAAGGTGTTAATCTTAGATTGGTTTTGACATATGAGTGTCTATACACTTAATTCATTTACAAGTTAGAACTTGGCTCATGTCGAACAAGGAATACATGTCAAGCATAACATGTTAGATAATGCATGCCAAGTGAGATACTTAGTATGTGCCAAGTAAATAGTTAGTGTTGAGTCACTCAAATGCTAAGTAGATAGATGATGTTGAATGATCAATGGATGTAGAGTCATTCAAATGCCGAGTTACAACATTGAAGTTGCAGTTGATGCTGAGCATCAGGGACTTCAAGTGTCAAGTAATATAGTTTTGGCTTAATTATTTGCAATGACACAAACTACTATGTAAACCATTTTGGAGTCAACTTAAGGATTTTTTTGTGATCCTAGATGATAAGAATAAATCTTATTTATGAATCCTATGCAGTACATGCATCTAGTTAGAAAAAGGGAAGGATTAAGCGGCAAGATGGATGAACTACAATTATTGATTCATACCTAATCCTTAGTCACAAAAATCTGCATAAGGAGGGTAAACCCTAATACAAATAATGGAAGTAGATGAGTAGAGAGAGAATTTTGTGCATGAAAATAGAGCATTCATGTTTGACTAAGGATTTGTGAATTGAGATACATTGCAGAATCAGTTAGAGGAGAATAGAGGAAAGGAGTTAGAGGACATAAGTGATGCATCTAATCAAAGAAGGATCAAGGATATATGCAAAGAGGTGATTTGTTATCTAGTAGTAGAGTGCTAACTACAAGATAATTTATGAGACATTCTAATAGGTGAATCAGTTAAATCTCTTAATAGAGTAGTCTTAACAAGATGTTATAAATCCTTTAACTGCGTGCTTACTTCATTGTAAGTTGAAGTCCTTTAATCAGGCACACTTCTAACAAGGTGTTGAAATCCTTTAACAAGGTAAGATCTAAAAATCTTGTAAGCCTTTAATAGGGCAAACCTTTCATAGGGTATATCATGTTTCATGATCAAACATTGTAACCTTCATTGGATACACTTTACAACTACAATAGTGAAGATTTGTGGGTGTCATCCCCACCCTAATTTTACCTTCTCATTGGTGGGTTTCTGGGTAATCATATCTTGTGTCATATGTGTGAATGTTTGCTTATTTTTATGCTATGTATGTACTTTCTTAATTTTCTATTTTAGTTTACATGCAAATTGTGAGATGGGTGTGTGGTGAATGAATTTATGGTTAAAGATTTGAATGATTGATTCATCGCCCCCCCCCCCCCCCCTCTTAGATTTTATTTCTTATATTGTATTTCCAACAGTTGGTATTAGAGCCTTGTTCTTTGGAAAGGAAAGGTTTACAACTTTGAGGAAAGATCTTAGAGATAAGAGTCTACAAGTTGGGAAAGACTATTGAGAACTAAAAGATTGAAATACAACTTGCCCTACATTAGTTGAATAAAGCAAGAGATGAGTTGAAGTGATTATTGAAGAGAAAAAAAAGAGCTAACTATTGAAGTGAATGACACACAATACCAAGAGATTGACACTACTAGACTATTTACAAAAGGAAACTCAAGTGAATTTGATACTGCAGTTGCAGATATGATGGAAAAGAATGGAACCCTAACTGAAGAATTCAGAAATCTTAAGATAGAACATGAAGCCCGATCAAAATTGTTGTGTGAGGTGATCAAGCAAAAAAAGAAAGTTGAAGAGGAAAAATTCATGATTGAAGATGACAAAAGGATACTGACCAACAGACAGGAAGAAAAGACATCAGAAGTGAATAGGATTGCTCACATGTAATTGGAAACAATGAATCAAGTCATGATTGTCAATCATGAATTGAATAGAAAAGACATTGAGATCACAACACTAAAATTGAAAAATGAACAACTAAGAAATGATCTAAAAAGAGAAAAAGAGTTTGTTGAAAGCTTCAATAGACCTAGTGAAACCATTAAGTATTTTCAGAACTTGATGAGATCTCCTAGATCCAACAATGATACTACTGGATTGGGTTATAGCCGTATTAAAAGAAGGAGAATCTTCCAAAAGTGGTGAACAAAGGAGAAACAATGGTAAGAACTCCAAATCTACTTGTCATTATTGTGGACAATTAGGACATATTGCTAACGTTTGCAGGAGCAAGACTACAAATCATAATTCTAAGCATAAGTTTATAGGTCACTGCCACAAGTGCAACAAGTAAGGACATCAAATACATGAATGCAAAACCAAGACCATGAGATCAAAAATATTTGAAGAATACTGATATAGCTTTTAGAAGTATGGACATAGGGCATATGAGTGGAGGTCCAAGCCTAAGTGGTCATCGAACAAGCAGAGAAAGGTAAAGCATAATGGAAACTCTTATAATTAGGATTATAATACTAGGTATAGTTATCACTATTGTCAAGAGTATGGACATATTCATGAGAATTGCATAAGAATACATTTCAAAAGTGATTACAGTAGATTTTTAAGTCATACTACATGTTTTAGTTGCTCAAAGACTGGTCATATAAGCATACATTATCCAATAAGGTCAAGAGTACCAAGCAGTGAGTTCAACAAAGGCAAAGGAAAGGTAGATATTGAAGAAGTCAAAGTGAAAATTAACAAAACATGGAAGAAGAAGGAAGATTGCATTACATCAAGTTTAGATGGGATCGCTTCACTCAATGGGTCAGGTGATCACACCACCCCCAATTAAGCAATCAAGAGGTATGTGTGGGACTAATATTTAGATGATATACCATGCATCAGTTCCATGGATTTAGTTATAAAAATATTACATATGCATAAAGAAATATGTAAAGTTTTGTTTAGAACCTGGTAGAAATCTTTAAGTTTTATCAATTTTCATGTTGTTGTCGAGCATGAAAAGTTTCACTTAAGTTGCTGAGTGAAATCTAGTTGATGTCGAGCTATCATAGGTGATAGGGTTGGCTGAGCTCATAGTTGTTGTTGAGTGTGAAGAAAATTGCATGGAAGCCAAGTGAGTTGAAATTTCTATTTAAGCCAAGCTTATAGTTGTGTAAGCACTAAGCATTAATTGTGAAGTTTTTATGGCAATATGTCAAATTTTTGATTCATTTGACATCATTTGAATTTGGAGAGAGAACAAAGAGCTTAAGGAAAATTGAAGAGATCATTCCAACAATTTTTAGAGTAGATTCAACCAGTATTCAATACCATTCAATAGATTTGTGAAGGTATTTATCATGTGTCGAGCTAAATTGTTTGAATTTTTGCAAACCCTAGGTAATTGATATGGCATCTAGTTCTTTTGCTACTAAGGCTAAAGAGGGAAAGAAATTTTTAAATGTTCAATTAATCACTAATGAGATCAAATAACCAAACTTTCGAGCAATTCTTGACATTGCATACAAGCATGACTTGTCTAGTGCGCTATCAATTATACGACCACAAGTCTTAATGAGTCAAGATGTAAGATGTTGTTACACATGTAAGGTGGGTAGCATAGGTGACATGGAGATCAGATACTTATATGGAAAATTATGTGAAAATGGAATATTGAAGGAGGAATATAAGATTGTACAAAGAAAAGGGTTAACTTGTGCCCTAGATTTCTCCAACATTTTCAAGACGGAGTGAATAAAGATTGTTTTGTAGGATTCTTGACAACTCTGTGTGGTTAGAGGATGGACCTATCAAGATTACTAAGAGGATTATGCAGAGGGAAATGGTGTATCCAACCCTAGAAAAAACTAAAACCATGAGAAGTGATGCAAAATAAGTTATTGAGAAAAACATAGGGGTAGTGTGGAATAAGAGAGGAATGACATTTGACACCATCATAGATCCCCTAATTTCTTTTGCAAATAAGGATAATTGCACACAAATTCTTTCAATCTAGTGGACTAAATAATGTATCTTTTATTGCTATTGACATGGGCTACAAGATAGTCAAGAAGGATCATTCTTATGACCTTGCCAAGTTATAGTTACAACAGTTATAAAATAACTTGGGAGCCATAAGGAAAACCAAAAGTGCACAATGCAAGTTTGGTTCAATACTTGTTTGTATATTTTTCTATGTGTAGAACACATTTCCTTCTTTTGGTAAAATTGCATGGAAGACAAATAGATCCATTGTAGTGCAAATAGGTGAATACATTGAGCAACTTGGAGAAAATTTTGAGTCTATAATGACTAGCTACTTTGAAGAATTTAAGAAGTCAATGAAACAAAGATTGAGGATACTAGTGACTAGTTGATAAGCATTTCAATGATGTTTTCTTTCTAGTTGATACTAACTTCACATATGTTTAGGTTGTAGTTCCTAGGATGAGATGGCTAAGGCCTCTAGGCTATGAGATAAATGTGGTTGAGGCATCTACAACAATTAAAACATTTCTTGTATAAGAATTAGATAAGAAAGCTATTTCCTTTGGAAAGTATGATGTAGCCAAGTCTAAGATAATAATGGACTTGCAGACAACCTCTATAATAAGAAAGAAGAACATCATTGTTAAGAAGCTTAAAGGAAAAATTTGGTGAAGGGACATAAGAAGATGAAGAAGAAGATGAAAATGAAGATGGTGATGAAGAAGAAGGTGAAGATGTACCTTCCAAAGCACCACTAGCCATTGTTGAAGGTCAAGGAGAAGACCAAGGTGAAGAGGAAGCCGAGCTTGAAGAAGGTGCCAAGGGAGAAGAAGCCAATGAAGCACTTGTAGCCAAAGAGAAGAAGAAGAGAAAAGATAAAGCTTGAGTATTAAGAAAACTAAAGAAGGTTGTGAAACCTTCACTACCAAAGCCTACAGTTCCTACTATCAGGACTAGTACAAGAGCTACTACTACAAAGAGTCAAGAAGTGCAAAAGCCAAAAGGGAAAAGAACTAGAACAAATTCACAAGAAGAAGAGTCTAAGAAGAGAACAAGGAGAAAGCTCATTGCTCTAGCTGAATCAAATAAGGAAAGGAAAAAATCTACTGACAACAACCAATTCAAAGTGGTAAGTCATAGTCCTTCTTTTGATTTGGACAACTTGTGTGAGAATATAAAGAATAATGTTGACTTATTTGGATTTAAACATGTTGAGATTTAAAAACTTGGAAAGATTGAGATGAACCAAGTGGAAGAGTCAATATATGACATGAGGAAAACATTCAAGAAGACTCCAATTGAACTTTCCAACTCTATAACCAAGAGTCTATATGATAGAGTCAAGCAAAAATGGTAGTTTAGTCTCAATATAGAAAGGAAAATTAAAGAGACTACACTAGCAAGTGTGATGCCAAAATTGGATAAGGCCACAATGTCAAAGACTATTAACAAATACAAAGGGAGATTTTCTCCCAAATATAGAGCATTCATTATTTTGCAAAAAGACATTGAGGGTGTTGTTCAAAAGTCTACTCAAACATGGAAGTCAATATATGCATTGAAAACACCTAAGGAAATTGAGTAGACACCTATTGAGGTAGGAGAGGAAAAAGGTGAACAAGAAGTAACTGAGGTTTCTAAAGATGAAACTAAGAAAGTTGCAGATGTGGAAGGCACTAAGATAAAAATAGATACACAGGGAACAAATGAAGATGACCAACAAACAGAATAGAGTATACTAGACATAAAAATGTTGAGTGCTAGTCCACAACATGTGATAGATGTAGACACAGATAAAGTAAAGATCAAGGATGTTTCTCATATTGTCATTCAGAACATCAATCCCCTAAAGGCCCATTTGGTTGTTGGAATAGGACTGGAATAGGAAGAGAAAATTAGAATATGTTTTATATTTGTTATTTTGCACACTCAATTAGAATTGGGAATAAGAAGACATATTCCAATTTTGCCCCTAAAATGAGCATATGTCTATGCCAAAAAATAGTTGTAATTGGAATAGGTCATTCCTATTCCCAATCTGATTTTTTTATATAATGTTTTTTTTTTTAATTCTTTTTTGAATTCTTTTTTTTTTTCAACATTTTTTATTATATCTATTTGACTAAAGAAAAAATGAAAATAAATTAAACTTTTTACCATTATTGAAAAAATTAATCAAAAAATTATAAATTAAAAGAAAAAAAATTAAGGGAAATATTTTTTAAAATACAAAACTTAACCTTATTCCTTTTCCATTTTTGTACAACAAAACAACAAATTAACATATTCTCAATCGAATTCCCAATGAACCAAATAGGATTGGAATTTCCCTTTTCTATTCCCATTCCCATTCCATTTTTCTATTCTAATTTTCAATTCCTATGCTGGCAACCAAACGGGCCCTAATAGAAGAGGACATGAAGAAGATATTGCTAGACACCACCACCAAGGCACAACTACATAGTCATCCTGTATTGGTGAGTATAGATGAAATTGAGAAGGCAAAAAGACATCTACAAAGGAAACACAAGACATATCTAAGAATCCTCAATTTATTGTGGTATAACCTATAATGCCCATTGTCATGTACCAAAGCAAAGAAACAACAATGGAAAATATCTGCACATTGGTGCAAAATGTGTCAATACAAGAAGTTGCTTCAGAAGCACAAGATGGGACACAAGTTCAAATAGGTTAGTAAGATACTCTTGTACCTAAAGCACAAACTCAAGGTGCAACTGAGATTGACAAAAAAGAAAAGGATAAGACTAAAGAATCAATCTTGAGTACCAAGCCCAAGGAACAATTAGCAATACAAGCACTAGTTACTTTTCCAAAAATTGCTACTCCTCTAAGTCAAGCTCTTCATAGGCCAAGTGTAGAAGCTACACCACTATAGTCATCAAGGCCTAGTCCTAGCACATCCAAGACACATGAAGCTCCATCATTTAGTGATGTAAACTTGGATGAGGTGATTGTGTTGCCAAAGTTTGATCTTGCAACAATTACTATTAAATAGATGAACATACTTCAAGATCCTCTTACAAAGAAAATAAACCAAGAACTACTCAAAAGGGAGCATAGGAAAAAGCAAGCATTGTAAGATATCAAGAATATATTTATTGATGCATTCAACCTGCCAGCACGTAAAGAAGACAACCTATTATGGAGCAATTGGTAAACATAGTGGAGTAGATAAATGATATAGACCTAGATTCAAATGTTAAACTACTTGAATGGTCTAAGAGGAAATTTCAAGGCAAAGTCAATGAAAATATATCAAGTGTCATTGCACTTAGTCAAGTTGAATTAGAAAGCAAGATTGATAGTGTAAAGAAAGTATTAGAGAATATTTTCTCTCTTTACACCAAGTTGTGTGATACAACTTTGTTCACACATGAAGTGCAATGCAATACTGACAATCTGGTAGGAGCTATGAAGATAACATGTACTACTCTATCCAATTCTCCTACTTAGGGTCAAAAACACTTCTAGAATTTGATGAATTCCCAAGGTCAGTTGGGATCTTGCATGCTCAAGATGCAAACATTCAAGCTATACTGATCAATATCCAATCCATGTTGACCCCCCACATGGAGTTACTACACAATGAACTAACATTTGCAAAAATATTGATGAAGAAAGATTCCCATCTTTCTACACATGAAGGCTGGGTTCACCTTGCTGTAGAGTTCCATAAAACTTTCTTGGACAAACACACTATACGTGTATAACCTTTGACATAAGTGTCAAAATGGGGAGAAATCAATAAGGGGGAGAAATAAGTTTTGGGGAGACCAAACAAAGTGGGAGTAAAAGACAGAGTATAGTACAGTACAAAATATGCATATTTACTCAACAAGAGTATAGGTCCAAATTTAGGACAACACAATCAACTCAGGGGGAGTTATAAGACTTTGAGGTATGACTGTTAAGTCAAGTTTTGCAAAATTTTGTAATTTTGTACATATGTCGACCAGAGATAGTGAGTATATGAGTTATGCTCATAAGTAAAGATTATTCATGCATGACCAAGTTTTATTACCACTCATGTCAAAGGGGGAGATTGTTAATCTTATATTGGTTTTAACATATGAGTGTCTATACACTTAAGTCATTTACAATTTAGAACTTATATCATGCCAAACAAGTAATACTTATTGAGCATAACATATCAGATAGTGCATGCCGAGTGAGATACTTAGTATGTGATGAGTAAATAGTTAGTGTCGAGTCACTCAAGTGTTGAGCGAAAAGATGTTTTTGAGTGATCAATGGATGTCGAGTCATTCAGATGTTGAGTTACAGCATTGAAGTTGCAATTGACACTGAGCATCAGGGACTTCAAGTGCCAAGTAATATAGTTTTGGCATAGTTATTTGTAATGGTACAAACTTCTACGTAAACCATTTTGGACTTGACTTAAGGATTTTTTTACAATCCTAGATGATAAGAATGAATCTTATTTATGAATCCCTATGTAGTACATGCATCCAATCAAAAAAGGGAAGGATTAAGCAGCAAGATTGATGAGTTACAATCATTGATTCATGTACCTAACCCTAAATCACAAAGATCTTCATAAGGAGGGTAAACCCTAATACCAAAAGTGGAAGCAAATGAGTAGAGAGAGAAGTTTGTGCATGCAAACATAGCATTCAGGTGTGACTAAGGATTTGTGAATTGAGATACACTGCATAATTAGTTAGAGGACAATAGAGGAAAGGAGTAAGAGGACATAAGTGATACATCTGATCAAAGAAGGATCAAGGATACATGTAAAGAGGTGATTTTTTATCTAGTAACAGAGTGCTAACCATAGGATCATTGCTAAGACATTCTAATAGGTGAATCAGTTAAATCTCTTAATAGAGTAGTCTTAATAGGTTGTTGTAAATCCTTTAACTGGTTTCTTACTTCATCGTAAGTTGAAGTCCTTTAATAAGGCACAAATCTAATAGGGTGTTGAAATCCTTTAACAAGGTAAGATCTAACAATCTTGTAAGCATTTAACAGGGTAGATCTTTCACAGGGTATATCATGTTTCATGATCAAACATTATAACATTCATTGGATACACTTTACAACTGCAGTAGTGAATATTTATGAGTGTCATCCCCACCCCAGTCTTACCTTATCATTGGAGGGTCTCTAGGTAATCATATCTTGTGTCATATGTGTGAATGTTTACTTTTTTATGTTATGGATGTATTTTCTTAATTTGGTGTTGCAATTCACATGCAAATTGTGAGATGGATGTGTTGTGAATGAATTTATGGTTAAATATTTGAAGGATTGATTCACACCCCCCCCCCCCCCCCCCACCCTCTCAAATTTTATTTTCCATATTTTGTTTCCAACAAAAGGCATTAGCAATAGTGGATACAACTTATTTTAAAGACTCATTTTTATTCTTGGATTTTGCATACATTCCTAACCTTTTCATCACTTTTTGCAGTTTAGACATTTTAATTAGTTGCAACATCAATTGACATTTAAACCCAAATTTCTTATTATAAAAAAATGTCTATATTATCTATTAGCATGTGTCCTAATCTATCTCCATGAAACCAATCCATGAATATTATCTAGCACATCATTAGAAAAGTGAAGATTATGTTGACGCGCTTCAGTGTCATTCAAACATGTTTGTTTAGTACTTGGTGTTTCCATGTCTACATTCATATAATTGTTATTTTCAATTGGCATTTCATTTTCAATGTTATTCGTAATTGGAATCTCATTTTCATTTTTTCTTAGCATTTATTTCGGGGCTTGCATTTCCATTGGAGTTTTTGTGCACGATCATTTGACAATCTATTATCATGAAGAAAACCTAAATCATTTAAGTTGTAATCTTCTTCTACAAAATCACCAATTTCATCATGACCAAAAACTCAAGGGTTTGAAGACAAGCCTATATTAAATGTTTGATTAGAATGTGCACCTAAATATCCTTATATTGGGTTATCTTCTTCAGCCTCTTCATCCATCGTGGTATCCTTAATGTCTTTCTCTTTTGAAATTATATTTGAAAGGTAACGATCAATCCCTATTTTGAGAACTTGTGGTTGAATATCGAAATACAACATAATTCAAAACCATAAGAAATAACAATTGCTTTTCTATTGTTAGGCATGATTTCTTCAATCAAGACAAAATATATTCAATCTATTCTTATAGCTACAAACATGGTAAGGTTTATTTTATGTACTATTGCCTACTCAAATAATAAAGATGGGTATCATGTGTAATTACCCTAGCTAGCTATATCCTTAACAATAATCAATTTTCCTTTGCTAAATAATAGTCTAACATTTCATCAAACATTTGGCTATCTTTATTGTTATTGTTGCAAATTTGATAATCTAAATTTAAAAATTACACTAGAGAATGCAATTGGGTACTAACAATTTTAGATCAATTTAATACTAAGATGTTTGTATGAATGCCAATAATAATTCATAATTCTTCCTACAAACTCTGTCATTATAAAATTATGAAAGACAAAGGATTTGTTGCACATTTAATTCATTACCAACAATGTTTCAAATAAATAGTAGCAGCAATAATATTTTAAAATGCCAAGAACCTAGAAATATAGATTGACTTCGACTTTTAATTTATAATCCAATGTGAATCTATAGCAACCCCAATAATATATATCACAAGCCATATAATTAAATGTGACTCTTGAAAACTATAATGTAGTCCCTCAAAAATATCACACAAACCCTCTTAAGGTGAACATGGTCCTACAATTAATAAAATACTTCCCTATAGTGAAATGGTAGCCCTCTAACACTTAGATTGAACTCTCAGCCAAGACGTAGAAGCATAAAATTAATAGTTCAGCCCTCAATTCATTCTCCAGAATCTAGTGTTGAACATTTGTTTGAAATCAATTTCTCCATAACAGTAGATACACTAGTGAAGCAATTAGAATTTTCTTTACCTTAGCAAAAAATTGCAAGATAAACTCCTAATCTAACCCTTATCCTTTAGCAAGGGCACAAAACCATAGACTTAGAATTGTCACAAAGACAACAAGCAAAGAGATAAACAAATAATCAGATGTTTTTCTCATCAAATGTCCTCATATATATAATCTCCAAATGGCACCAATTTTCCAAAAGAGCTCCACTTAAACCAAATTAAAATATAATAAAGTGTCATTAATATAATTTATTAATTGCTTTTGGCTCCAAAAATAACCTTTTCCACCGTAACTTAATATTTTGACACGCAAGGCCACTATTTCATGTTCTCACGATTTAAAACTTTTTGTATCGATTCCAATGAGCTATGATACTGAGGTGACCAACTAATAACACCAAAAGAAATAGCAACCTTAGCATATTTAGATGAATAATAATAATCCACCTATCTTGCAAAAAAAATTGAAGAAGCATGTGAATCAAAATCTGACAACACCAAAGTGATCCTGATGATGAAAGATGATGAATGGACCTAAGGGGTGACTTGCTATAAATAGATGCTCCCTGCAAGATTCTTGGATCCTAAACTAGAAGCCTGAAGTAAAAATTAAGAGCACCACACAACTCCTCTAACTCAACTAATCTCATTGGAACCAACAGTTTGACTTACTATAAATAGTAAGTCCCTCAAACGGAGCCAAAACACACCATAGGCTATTGGAAACCCTATAACTACATAACTGAGACCCTTAAATCCTACTTCCATCTCATGAGGGTCACAATGGTGAACTGACCTAGCCAACTACAGGAACCTACTAAAAATGGGGACATTACATCATGTGTTATTTTAAGTATATTCTATTATAACTTGTTTCTATTCTCATATATATGCAATATAGACCAAATAAATAGAATAATTTATCATTCAAATCAATATGAACTCTTAATGAGCTACTTGTTTGATTTTCCTTACACAATTGCTTTAGTGATTTGGAAGCCTAGGTTGAGCTAATTACTACATAGTTTGTTTTGAAGGATTTATGAAATTTAGGATTTGATCCTTACCTTCCTCTTATTTATTTTATATTATCATTAATATTAAATTTTAAAAATATATAAATGATAATATGATTATAACATAAAATTCCTTAATATTTACTTTGGTACCTATTTGGCAGTTTAGTTTTTGTTAACTATGTATATCTATTATTATCTACATAAAATATAAATAAAATCATACTAAGATACTAATGTAAATGGATTAAATTACAAAAGGTAGAAATTATTTTCTTGTTGTAGTTATATTGATCCATGTCAAGTTATGAAACTGATATCAAGATTCAATTGTGCCTTTTTTAAGTCAAATTCATTAGCTCTTCTTTTGAATGATAGGGATTAAATTACACAAGATAGAAATATTTTCTTCTTGTAGTTATATTAATCCACTGCAAGTTATGAAACTGCTATCAAGATTCAATTGTGCAGTTTTTAAGTTAAATTCATTGGCTCTTCTTTCATGATGGGTGGTTGAGATGAACCCATCTCTCTGAAGAATGAATGAACACTTAGCACTTATTTTGTTACATCCCAAATTTTTCCCTAAAATTTTAAACTGATTATAGCCATTGAATCAAATTATTTCTTCATGTTCGTGTGAAATTGAGTTAGCTAATTATAGTTGTTGTTTATTCCTTCATGATTATGTGAAATTTAGTTAGTTAATTATAGATGTTGTACTAATTTAATCATCATGTGAAAGTAAGTTAATTATAGTTGTTGTACATATATGATGAGCATGTAAAGTTATTTATTCTGACATTGATGAAATCCCTAACAGTCACTTGATGATTTTGAATTAGCAATTTATAAATCTTGAATTGGTGTCTTGGCGAGAATGTTGTTTTGAACGATTACAAGATGAAGACTGAAGAGAGAGGAGAAGCATTGCTAAACGAGGTCATCAGAAGAGGATGGTCGAATAATTCAATCATCAAAATCAATAGGTTTGACCTAAAACTATCTTGGCAAGGTTACTAGGACTTGGCAACATATTTCATGGTGGAACCGCATGAGCTATAAAGTGGAACATTATAATAAAAAAATGTAAAATAAACATAAATTCTTACCTTTAAGAATTATCAAATATTAATATTATTTAATTATTATTTTACATTCTCAAATATGGTCATATGTAAATAATAATAACATGACAACATTACATTATTAATAATAATCCAATGATGTCACCCAATCATTACATACACATAAGAATAGATGAGAAAATATAATAATAATAAAATAATATTAATTTTTAAAACTCCTCATTTTCTTTCTTTCTTTCTTTCCCTCTTTTCTTTCTTTTCGTTTAAGTCAATTGAGTGACTTTCGAATTGAATCTTGTAAATGAAGGTAGCCATAGAGACAGGCATATTCTTTATTATGGTCTATTGGCATTCATTCATGCACTCTCTCCTTTAGCTTCTCTACTCTTTGGCATTCGAGTTACTTGTTAGATACCATTGTA
Organism: Cupressus sempervirens; assembly: GCA_028749045.1. Classification (NCBI taxonomy): domain Eukaryota; kingdom Viridiplantae; phylum Streptophyta; class Pinopsida; order Cupressales; family Cupressaceae; genus Cupressus; species Cupressus sempervirens. The sequence continues at coordinate 685,257,546 of CM053788.1, read as the reverse complement.
GTGACTGAATTTGGCCTAATTTCATAACTAATCAACCCTATTCCAATTTTATTCTACCTAAATCCAACTCAACACCATCTTTCATGGATCATACAGCAAGATAGGCAGATTCTTCCAAGCGCGAGACTCTTCTTAGCATTTGGTGACAGAGTCACGTTAGATTTTTGATTCAACATGTGTAATCTTTTACACTTTCCTTTTAAAAACATGAATGCAAAAGTTAATCCTTAAGCCATCAATAATAGCATGTGAAAACATGACACCGAACTATACATAAAGTTTGTCATGTCCCTTGCAAAGTTTGTCATTTTCCATTTGTGGTAATATGACAATGGTTAATGCACAAGTCTGTTGAATACCTTGTAAAGTCTGTAGATTTTCCTTTTAAGATAATGTTACACTGATTTATACATAAGTTTAAAGTTTTATTTTATCTATATAAATATTCGAATATGTAGAATTTCTTTGAATCATTTAAGGTCAATGGCAAGAAAGTTGCCATCCCAATTGGAAATCAATTGCATCCTGATATAATATAAATAATTGAGAGTGAGATATTGAAACCTGTACACCAAGGAATTCACCAAGTGAAAATGCTAGTATGTGGTGAAGAAGGTGTAAAGTATCTTTGTGAAATTAATCTAAAAGCACCCAGGAATCACCAACTTGATGGCTCGAAAATGGTGAGGAGGTGTAGAGAAATCTGCAAAAATAAAAATGACATCAGAATAAATAAATAACATGATTAATAATGCATTAGCTCATGCATGTTCCACTCATGAAAGATGTTGTCAAGCCGAGTGGTGGAGATTAGGTTTGTCAACCCACATTTTTGAAATCCTTGGCCAGGGTGGAATTAGGCAGATTTGCCAAACAAGTGATCTTGTTGATTGTCCAGACGCTTCAATTATTCTATCGAATAACTATTGGGACTTCAACCCACCTAAATACTCTGATGGCTGGATTAATGAACATCTCAAGCCCAACCTCGAGGTAGGGAGGGTCATTTTATTAAATTAGAATGAGTGGGGATAAGTAATGGTCCGCAATTGGGAGGTTAAGCCTATGTCAATGCTTCTCTTCTCACCAATGCCAGGGCTTGGACAACAAGTAAAGGAAGTTTCACAAATTTCATTGTATGTTCATTAAACCTTTGAATGTTTAGTTATTTCAAGATGAAAGTTATTTACTTCTCAAATATTAGATAAAATAAGTTAAATGTTCACAAATATCTCAATTGGTAATTTGATAGTTATTTCTATTACTTATTTTTAGTTGAATAATTAGAAGTAGATAAATGATTACAATACATAATATCTCAATTCGTAATTTTTAGATATTTCATTTCAAGAACTTCTGTTATTTACTTTTAGTTGATTATGAAGTTAAATGCTAACATCTCATTTTGTATTCTCGAAAACTCGGTAGAATATGTAATGTATATTGAAAAGTGTTGTATTCAGTTTTTACTATTTATGAAATTCATAGTATGTGAAATGGAATAGGAAATTAGATTAAAAATTGGTTAGGAGAAACCGTATGTTACATATTTCATCTGGACGATGCTCACAAAGGTGAAGAATTGAATTTTACCAATAGATCACCCATCCCAACACAATATTAAAACATTAGACATTTACAATTATCATCTCAAAATTCTTTACAATAACCAAAACTTATACTTAACTATAACATTTCTTCTCCAAATAAAAGAAGTTCTCCAAAATAGATCAATCCAAAAGGAAAGGAATGAATAAATACCTTAAACCTTATTTCATCTAAATTATATTGTATTACATGATGGAAATCTATTTTTTAATCTCACCAATAGACAATAGATTTAAAAATTCTTAAAAATTCATTCAAACTACTATTCAATGTTTTATCAAAATTTGTAAAATAAAAATTTCAAGTCATTACATGAGAAGCTTATGTATTCCTTATTGTTTGCAATTTGAAGCATCATATTTTTGAAAGTTTGTGGTCTTTGCAAAATTTTATACTAGATGTAAAAAGATGGATTTTTCATCGATTGTGAGGAAGATATATGTAAATTTATTTATTTATATAAGATATGTGAGGAAACCACAAGAGGAGCTTTGTGAAATTTTCTCCAAAAATACTTGTCACTATCAAGATCAACATTACTATGCTTAGTATGATATATTGACTTTTATTGATGAGGTATATGGTAAAGGTAGCATTAGAGATAGACCATGTTTCCATACTAAGATATATTTTTCACATCAATTCAAATTCTCAACTATGTAGTTTTTGAGTCAAACAAATTAACCCATTTTTATGAGTATTGGTTCACACGAACCCATCTCTCATGAAAATGAATGGAACAATTATCACTCATTAGGTCTAGGTGATTATCACATAGGTGAAGCACCAGAACTTCCCAAGAGGTCACTCATTCCAGCGCTACTCCAACTTAAGTGCACTTAATTGTGGAGTTTCCTCCATGGCTAAACCCACACTACTTGCAACCCCATTTTCCAAACCTTCACCAACTAGTGTTCCTTATGAACCATTGATTATAAAACCCTAATTATCATCAATTGATACATAGGATATATTTTCCACAAGTAAGATTTTTATATTGCTATCAAGATTCATTTGTGTAGTTTTTGAGTTAAACTCATTGACCTAATGAATACTTATTCACAGAAACCCGTCTCTCATGAGAATTAATGGATACTTAGCTATCATTGGATATAGGTAATAGGCAAGGCTTTCCTATTACCCCTTTTTTTTTTTCTCTAGTTGCAAATGATTACAAAACAAACAAGTAAAATAAAATATTTGAGTTTTCAAGCTAGGGCATGATTTTATAACTTAAGTCTCCAAAATTGGCTAACATTTTTTTGAATCCTAGAGTGAGAATGTGTAGGGGTGATTTCGTTTCATTGCATAAGTTTTCTGAGATATTTAAGAATAATTTTTTATTGAGTCAATATTGGCATGCTTAAACCTCTTTTGAGTGAGATAAGGTCGAGATGACAACCTTGACCATCCATAATTTATTTATTAAATATTGTTAAACTGTTCATTTTGAAATTTTGTTATAGGTTTGAGAGATAGATTATTATCATTTCTTTGTTGGACTTGACATATTAGTGTTGACATCAATTTTCATTTATGTCAAAACATAGATATTGACACTCTATTGTACCATCAGATACTCGAAATGAGAACTACATTATTGCCATTACCAGGCAACATGATATTGGTATTGTATTGAATGATGAATCAAATCACATATAAGGAAATTGAACTATGTAAAAGAATGCCTCTTCAATATCTTCAATTTCTTTTTTTGGCCATTATGATATGACAAGAGACTTGAATCCCAAAACCCTCCATTGAGCTTCATTTTTTTACCTATTTTGGCCATTGTGATATGACAAGAGACTTGAATCTCAAAAGCCTCGATTGAGCTTCATTTTTTCACCTATCATCGCTTAGAATAATGTAGCTATATTCCCCATTTTACACCAAGTTTTTACAAATTGAGCTCTCAAGATTTAAAATCACATTGAACTATAGGTCTCAAACTACGGGTTGCAATTGGAGGCTCTTAATTTTAGTACTTGTAAGTGTGGTTGGGTATGGAATATGAAATTAAATTAGTGTGTTCATAGGAAGGATCATCGATCTTACTCCCACAATGGTTTCACATGCTCTTTTCGATTTTTTTAAATTCATAAAGAGCTAAGGATGGCTTTGTTGTCTACGAAGAATATTTGTTATCATCTTCATCTATGTTTGTTATAACTTTTACATCGACTTTGGTGTTGTTAATTTTTAATTTCTTTATTTTTTGTATGAATAATACAACATTTGTTTATACTTTTATTTATATTGTCATCTAGTTAAATTTACAATAGAAAAAAATTAAGTAGAACACTTAAAATTGTACCTTTATTCTTAATATTTTATTATTTGTGTATATTTTATTATTTGTGTAGAATTCTTTCTAGAAGGGAAATAAACTAATTCATAAGAAAGATTTACATTACCAGTAAAACTCAACCTTAAATTAGACATGTAAAAACAATTTGTTAAGTCATTTATGTTAAGATTATTTGGCAGAGTTGTTGTTTACTTTGCTTTTATTAGTTGGTAGTACACTTATGTGTTTTGTTCATAATGATTAGTTAGTTGTTAAATAAACATAATAGTTTTTCTTATATTTGAAACTAATTTGTTGGTAGTTTATTAGCTCACAGTAATATGTTGGATTATTGTGTGGTTTTTGGAAATGAAAATAAGATACATTTATAACAATCTAAACATTTATCAAAAAATAATTTAAGCATTTATGGTAGAAAATCTTACCAAAAGATGAATGAGCTTGTATTAATATTTTTGAGTTAGATATGGCAAAAACCATGAAAAAACAATAAATTACATAAGCATGACAAATCGAACATAACAATGCATAAGGAATATAAAGAATGAATTTGGATAAAAGATGTTTATTTCAATAGATTTAATAGATTGTTTATTTTTATGATTTACAATTTTTATATTAGATAACTTTTAATTTAAATATGATTTTTTTAATATTGAAATATTATTAATATTTCTTTTCTTTTTTTAAATCGATAAATGGCCAAAGCCTTTGATTATATTTAGGTAAAATAAAATTAAACACATAAGAATATCTTCATTCAAACGGGCACTGTTAGGGAAGAATAGAGAAGAAAACCTTCAGTCTAGCCCAGCACCATAGTCCTATTTTATTACAAATTTAAAGCACCATAGTCCTATTTTATTACAAATTTAAAAGGGGCATACCCCAGTTGATAATTGTAGATCTATTTATGATAAATACAAAAAGATATTGATCCTATCTTGCAGATGTTATTTTCCATATAAATCAATGAACATTTGAATATATATCTGAAGCTTTAGTAATTCCATATGCTCCTCACCTTATCCATTTTGATTGAGAGGCTTTCCCTTTTTATCACATGCTGCTCAATTAACATCTTGGTATGGATATTAGTTTTAATAAAAAACCATAGTAAAACAAGAATCTGCCAAGGTGAAATACGAGACACTTCAGCTAACCATAAGGGGTTGTGCTGAAGGGAACTAAAATTAAAATTGAACCTTGATATAGATATTAGGTCACAATTCAGCAAATATACAGCTAATGTTAAAGATTAATACTAAATTATTGTATTTAGTTAGATTATTTAGATATAAGATGCCTTAGAATGCAAGATATAAGAACTCAAAACAATACCTAATTAAACTAAATTAAAAATAATCAGAATAGCTAATCAAACTAAAGGAGAGCTAGTATCGATATCGCTTTTGGTGATGCAGTCCCAATGCCTTTTTATGAAAAAACCAAAGCTTTAATCACCATAAATTAGCCTTTGTTATTTAACTGGATCTTAAAAGAAGTAATTAAATAATCAGAAAACCTTATTCCTGAACAAATTTTCTACCTTAAGCTATAGACTTGATTGAAACGATTACTAACCCCTTTTTATATTTTGTTCATTGATCACTACAAATTAATTTTCTTTATATTTACTCAATTTCTATAAATTAAATTATAGATCAGATTACAAATTACAAAAAATTTTAAAATCATATTTTGTTATTTTTTATTTGCATGTTTTCATTTATTTATTTTTCATTCTTAAGATATAACTTTGAATATTTATCATTGGCAATTATTTATGATCATTTTCTACAGTGAACGACACTCTGTCATTTGGCCTCGTTGTTTCTAAGGGGTTGACATGGTTGAGGGCCCTTGATTTGAGAATGACTAGAATTGAATCCTGAAAGGCTAGAATATCTCTGTGTCTCGCAAACTAAGCTGAAATACCAGTTGGCATCTCTGAACCTCTTTGAGAATAAAGAGCTAGAAACCCATCTCCTTGAAATAAACAAGCTGGAAGATATACTTTAAGTTGAGGTTCCTTCCATTCCACCATTTCGCTCCAGTTCCTGACTATGGATGGGTGTGACAATTTATAATGGAAGCTTCAAATTTCCCAGTCAGAAAGTACTTCACAATATTTGAAGATCTTCAATCACTCAAGCATCTATGATTTCTCCATGCAACAGTGGAAATTGCCCACAAATTCTTGGACAAATATTAGAAATTGGAGAAGCTGGAACTCAGTAGTAAGGCCTATCAGAGAGTCTTCTAAAGGACATTTAAGAAACCAAAACCCTTAAAGATCTTTGACTGAGCAGATTGGCTTGTTTAGTCCAATTACTTTGGAGTACTTGAATGTGAAGGTCCTTCCACTTGCGATATTCAAAACCTTGCCTCTTCTGTGCCTTTTGAAGATAAAAAAGTGTGGAGAATTATGGAGTTGTGAGATGAGTCTTACAAGGAAGGAGCATTTCCAATTCTAACAGAGTGGAGACTGGAGAATCTAAAAGTGTTCAAGCAGTTACCAACCTTAGAGGAGAAAAGCATGAGCATGCTCAAGGAGTTCAAAGTGAGATTCTGACAGGAAATCAAAATATTTCACAAGGCCATAGAAAACTTGAATGTATAAGGATAGATCATATTATGGGTTCATATAAGGATAGGCTAATTAATCTCCCCACCATTAACAATTTTGATTTATACTTTCAGCGGTTATGATTTAAATACAAAGGCACGATAAAAGATCCCTTGCCTTGTCTTTATAGAAGATTGTGAGCGGATCAAATATTTGATAAACATCCGTTTAATTTGACAATCATTCATATGTCAAAATTTTAAATTTTATTAAAACATAATATACTATAATAATTTGATAAACACCACATAAAATATTTGTTAGAATTATAATCTTTGGAGGTTTTTAGATATTAAAATAGAATGCTTAAGTTAGTGCAAAAAAAAAAAAATTAGTTTTAGGTGTAGTAAAATAAATTTTAATCTTTTTATAGTGGATATGGCAAAAAGGGTGGAGTGGGATGTTGTGAGTGTGTCAATATCATATTTACTATTTTAGGTTAAATTTGATAATCATTTTCATGTCAAAAACTTTATATATATATATATATATATATATATATATATATATATATTGGTGAACGACTTAATGCCTTATATATTATTTACAAATAGTTTTACCTTGTTCAAAGTGCAAGCGTTGGGAGAAAAAGAACAGGGAAGAAAACTCTCAATATTGCTTGAGAGTTTTATATCTTATAAATAAGTTGATACATTTACTTTTGCCTCTTTACAAATGTCTTTAGGAGGGCATACCCTCCCTTACATCATTTCTGGCTTGTACATTTATAGATGCGCCCCTAAATATTTGAGGGTTTTAGGAAGGCATACCTTCCTTTATAAATTTTGTCATTTATACAAATTTAGCAAGTTTCCTTATATGGGTTTCCAAATATTTGATTTACAATAGAGTACATTTATTTTGAGCATCGTTGATTTTAATATGAACTTATCTTCATCCATTCACTTCCTTCTATATTTTGTCATTTGTTGATATGCTTTTGGATTCCTCTCCATCGTGTTTCTTGTAGCTTCAAGCACACTTCAAGCTTACTTCTAATAATTAGTCTTTAAAACCCATAAATAGCATTAAAAATGACTGCTATTCAATTTCTCTAAATTTATAATTGTCTTTGAACTTATGCTTTAGATTTATAGGTAAGAGTTACTTTCATTAATAAAATGTTTTGTTAAGAAGATCTTGTAAAATTTTGGATATTATTTTAAGTTTGTAGGAATATAAAATTAAGCTTATAAATGTACAGAATTCTTAAAATATAATATATTTAGTTGTGAAGTTTTGGGTTCTAATAAGATTTTGTAAAGAGGACTTCCTTATTATAATTTATAATTTTAAATTCATATTTAATAACAACCAAATAATGTTTTTATTAGGTTTAGACTTTGATCTAGCTTTAAATTAAATGGTTTGCTATTATGAGTATGATTTCAATGTAAACCAAATGATTGTCTTCAAATTATTGGATTTTATCACCTAGGTGTCCCATTAGAAGATGTTCTATTATTCCTAGTTCGAAAAATTTGCTTTGTTTATTTTCTTTCTTACCCTGTATTAGAGTTTTAGCGTGATGGTTTAAGTGAATATATAAACATATTGAGGGAATGAATTATTTTATATTTAGTCTAGGATAAATGTAGTAAAGGCTATAAAATTTAACTGTAGAGTTGAGAGTGTAGTTATAAGATTGAAAATGTAATTATAATTACAAATTCCTTAATAAAGACCTTGATTAGTAGAAGTGTTTGTCCCCTATCTACTTTGGAATGAGTAATTCGAAAGGAAAGCCTTTAATTTTCATTGTGAAACCATGATCTGCATTCATCTTAATAAAGTATTTAGCATGATATCATTTGTAACCAGTGCCCAGTAATCTTATACCTAAGCAGAGATGTTATACAAGGTACACTACGAATGAAACAATTAATCCTCTATCATAGTCAAGGGAGTCACTATTTCCCAAAAAAAAAAAATCTCTTTACCTTTCTACACAAGATTATAAACTAAGGGAAACATAGGTTTCAAAACATATTAATTGTACTTTACATTTAAATTGGGGGAGTTTCATGGGTTTGTATTTCCTAAATTTGATATTTGTCAATGTTTTACCATTTTTGTAACTTTTTATCTTTCAACTTTGGACCTTAAAATTCAATATAGCCTTATATATGAAGGCTCTTTGCAAAAAGCCAAATTCGATATAAATAATATCACCCCAAACAATTTGAAGGAGATTTAGTACATTGGAAACCATACATATACGATATCGCCATAAGAAAGAGGAAAGCAAAATTTAAAAAGGGTCAATAGAGAGAGGTGTTTCAGGCTTTGAGAATCAAGTTTGCCAACATATGCTATTATTAGGGTCCGTTTGGTTCATAAAATTGTAGAAATCGAGATTTCTACAAATCTCGATTTAGCCAAATCAAGGTTTTGTAAATCTTCATGCCTAATTTTGGGATTTTACTTGAACCATATGTTTCACTCGAAAGATGAGTGTGAAGATACATTTTTATGTGTAAGTTTTGGAGTTGCAGTAGACTCCAAAAAGTAGTCAAATCTATTGTTTTTACACTACTCAAAAAACATAACCAGGTTTTGATTTTCAATTCCTACTTGCTAGTAGGAAGTTGGAAAACCTAGGTTTGAGACAAAATTAAAAGTCTAGTATTCTAATTCCATTTTGCCAATTTTGAAATAGATGCTAAAAATTTCAAATCCAAATTTTGAAAAAGTCAATTCCTGTTATCTTCCATAAACCAAACGGAAGGATGAGTTCCATCCAATTCCATGGATTGTCTTGAATTAAACTATTCCAAGTTTAAATGAATTTTGTTTGATTTAAGATTCATCTTTAAAGTCAATTTTACCAGCCTACCTATCTGATAAGAAGAAAAACCATATATAGATGTAGATTGCAATTTTGCAATAGAAATCACTCTAAAAAGAAACGAGAGGCCAAATATGTTATTATTTAGTCTTATTTACAATAAATCTATGTTCTCTTGACGAGAGTGTTGTGTCATAGTTATTGATAAATATATCCTAGCTATAGACCAAATTGGTAATAACTACTCTAAGGATGATCTGCATTAATAGAGGATAAAGATCATTCAAAATCTGCAAGGGAGGATGTAAAAACCCCAGCGAGCCTTAGACCGAAAGGAAAAAGTAGTCAGAAGAGAAGAAACTTATCTGAGAGTATGAAGACCTAAGAACAAAGATTGAAATGGGTAAGAGGGCCTTTCTAGCATATTTATACATATCAAGGTTTGATAACCATAATGTCTTCATCTAAATCAGTCATACGCTAATTTTTCAGTGACTCCTCTCAAAATTACTGATTTCCTGTAGCAAGTAGGTTTACGGAGACAAGGGAGGCAAATTTCGATGTTGTGTTTGAGGGTACAATTCACCTCTCTTCATTTCTGTCCATACCTTAGCGAAGCCATCTTCGTCTTTGATGTGTAGATAGGCCTTTTAGGTACGTTCATATATTTTGAGCTCCCCAAAGACCATGTTATATACATTTTAGGGTATGGTATTTCAAGGCAATTGTTAATGCTTTCAATAACATTGTCAAGACCTTTCAACCAAGTCTGATAAAAAAATGCTACACATAGTCGCCTAATCTCCCAAGGTTTCAAGCTTGCTTTATTTGCACAGGCAATGAAACTGCCATTTACATCACCATTAGTTCTCCATGTAAAGCCTTAATTGAAACTCTTCTTTCCAATGACTTTTTAAACTGCAAGTTAAGTCATTTTCTTGAGGAATCCTCCCCTACGTTCTGGCTTTATGCGGCCTATTAAAGCCATTGTTCGTTCCTCTTATGTATGAAACGGGGAATTTGTGGTTTTTATGACAGATAGAGCCTGTCGGAAGGTTAGAATCATAGGAGCAAGGATAAGGGATGATAATTGAGGTAAAAGCATGTGTAAGGAAAATTCTTAGGAACTCCAAGAAAGTTCTAAATGCTTCGGCCTGTTTTGATCTGACCACGAGGTACAGTGACATCGAGAAGGCATTGATGTGTCAAGCTGCCATCCAAATAGTGAGGTGAAGCAAAAATGATTAGCTCCAATGAAGCAAAAATGATTAGCTCCGGAGTCCTAATCATATCAGAGTGAGGGATAAAGATAATAATTGATCAGATTAGAATCCAAAACTCCAAATCAGAATAGGGAATAGGTAAATATATTTCAATTTTGCCTCTAAAATGAGCATATGTCCATTCTAAAAAATAGTTGTTAAAAAATAGTTGTTATTAAAATGAGTCATTCCTATTCCCAATCTGAATTTAATTTTTTTTTAATAATTTGATTGATTTTTTATTTCTTTTTAAATTTTAATTTGTTTTTTTTTTAAATTTAAATTTTTCTTTTTCCGATTATTTTAAAAAATTAAAATTAAAACATTTTATTTAAACATTTTTTTATTATATCTATTTTTTAAAATACAAAACTTCACCGTGTTCCTATTCCATTTTTGTACAACCAAACAAGGGAGCAACATATTCCCAATCAAATACTAGGTTAACCAAACAAGAATGGGATTGCTCTTTTCCATTCTCATTCCATATTTCCATTCCTATTTTAATTTTTCATTCTAATTTTTTATTCCTATTCTAACAAACAAACAGGCCCTTAGGTTGTTGGAATAGTGGGCATAGGAAGAGAAAATTAGAATATGTTTTATATTATTTGTTTGGTACGCCAAATCAGAATTGAGAATAGGAAGACATATTCTCATTTTGCCTCAAAAAAGAGCATATGTCTATGCCAAAAAATATATATGTTATTTGAATAGGTCATCCCTATTCCAATATGATTTTTCCAAATTATATAATTTTTCAAATCCATCATAGTTACAGGCATAAGGGTTGCATCAGAAAAAACAATAAAATAAAACGATGAGATTGCTATTGCTCCTACAGATAATACCCACCATTTTCATCCTTACAAATAGAGATGTTCCAATCTACAAACTGTTCTATATCAAATATAGATCTCTTGATCTCTCTCATGATGATCATCCAGCTTGAGCATTGCTCCCATCTGGAAGAATGTAGAGGGTGGCTTTATCGATAACTTCTTAGACTCCTATGGTGGCAGTTCCACTCCCACCTACCTCCATACATATCTGTGCACATCACTAAGCACAATAGTATCCCCTGTTTGGTTTTGAATAGAACTCTACTAATCCCAATGCCTCTTCTCTGCATTCTCACCTGTTGTTGCACTCGATGTTATTCTAACTCTTTGTTCCGATCTCCACAAATTGAAGCACATTTTTTAGCGCTTCTTGGAACACTCCTTGCACAATTCCCGCTTTGATTATAACCAAAAGAATGATGAGAAAAAAATAACCAGTTCTCTGGATTTGCTATCAAATTGGGCGAGAAGTTACTTTAACCAACCAAATTGGGGTTGATTCGAAATTAGATCTGATATTGAATTGGGTTTTAGGAGAGGGAAAACCAACAAGAGTAGAAAATAATTTCAGAGAAAGAAAATAAGAAGGTGATGAACATTTCGGAGTACTGGTGGATAAATTTTAGCAATGAAATCATTTTGTTATTTTGACCTTATTTCAATTCTAGTTTTGTACAACCAAACAAAAAATAAACATATTCTCAATCGAATTCCTGGTGAACCAAACACAACTGAAATTACCATTTTCCATTCTGATTTCCCATTCTCATTCTCTATTCTAATTTTCAATTCCTATCCAAGGAACCAAACGGGCCCTTAATAAACAAAAGAAATTAATCTAATCTAAAGGAGCACTAAAAGATAATATACTTAAAAAGAATACGGATCTAACAGAGAGAAAAGTTCTAAAAGAGCAAAGAACTTATCCTATGCTAAGAGGGAAGAGCAAGATTTTGAAGATAAAGTTAAGCCTATAAGCATGGCTTGAGTATCTAGATGGAGATTAACTAGTTGTCTATAACAAAAAAATGTAAAATGAGAAATTATTGTCAAAATATTAATAATTATTATAAATAAGAATATATTTTTAAAATTATTAAATAATTATTACATAAAATATTTGATAAAATTGTAAATTTTGGAGATATAATTTTTTCACAGTTAAAATAAAAAATCTAATTGAGTAAAAATAAAAAATGGAGACATACTGAATATAAATTAAATTATTAAATTTTAATCATTTTATAATAGATATTTTTTGACGTTTCTTTAGATGTATTTATTTAAGATATCTATACTAGTAATAATAACAATACTAGAGAAAATAATTGTAATACTATTCTCCATATTAATATTACTAAATGCCAACCAACAATGAGAATAATTCAAAAGCCAAAAACAATGACAAACACTCATGGAAAAGATAACCAAAATAAAATAATGAATATCCAGCATAAAATTTTTAAAAATGATAATAATAATAATAGTAATAATAATAATTTTAATATTAAAAAATTAAAAAATTAAAAGATAGGCATAATAATTAGCATAAAGATAAAAATAAAAACCAAAATATGTATTAAAAAGAAGAACAATGCTTACATGAAGGAGAGATAAAAAAATCTATACAATAAACATAAAAAGGATTGAAGAATTCAAATAATAATAGTGAACAATTATATGAATGGCTAAAAAATATATTATTAAATAATTACTAATAATAAAAAATATTCAATAAATGAAATAAAATTACTAAGATATACAAAAAAATTGAAATAATAAAAATTAAAAGTAAATACATAAAGAAAAATAATAAATCAAAGAAAACTAAAAGCAAATGAAATTAAGAGATAGAAAAAAAAGAAAAAAATATGAAACATTTAATAATAATAATTAATATTATTAACATTATAGTAATAGCAATTATAATAATGATAATACTTATAATTATTATTATTATTATTATTTGTTAATCAAGCTCTGCCTAGGGGGCAGTGCCCTTTTTATTATCAAAATAAAACTTTACATATGATATTGGAGATAACTTCTCCACATACAAAAGAGAAATCAAACTAACTAGCTTTACAACCTTGCTTTAATGTATTAGCATGAATGTTGATGCTATCACTATGGGGGAGCATTGCAAAACATTGGTATGATGTATTCATGACTATGTTTTTCATTGATGACAACATAGTAGTAAGCTTGTAAGGACTAATAGAGTAGCAGACTGTGATCTTTGTATTAAGAAAAATACATTACTCATCTAATGATGTGCAATTTTCAAAGTACACTACAGTATGTGTTTGTTAGAAGGGTAAGTGCACAAAACCTGAATTGATAGTGTATGGAAGATATTATTAGGAAAGCAGTTCCTATCGTGTGATTGTTGCAATTCATCATGAATGTAATGAAAGGTTGTGTAGTTAAATAGAGACAGTATACTGGTTGGTGATGACATTAGAGAATGTGCATGTATGGAAGTCACACGAGTAAAAGTTTTCTTATGACTGTGAGCCAATAGAATTAATTAAATGTGTATTTGTTTAATTGACATATTATAATTAAGTGAGAAGCCGACTCAAGGATTTATTATTGGGCATGGTATAAAGGAAAGATGTTTTCCATGTTTAAGATATAGAGAGCATATGAGACTTGTGAACTATTGAGCAAACAGAGCGCTAAAGAAGCAGAGTGATTTACCTATGTGTGTAAGTGACCTTAAGGGATATTATTATTGAAAACTGAGTTTCAGATCTGATTGCATAGTCTGAAGGAGAAGAAGTCTGACGTAATAGATAGAGGAAGAAGTAGAATCTTGTTTCACATCTATTATTCTGAAAGGAATAGTACCGAGGTCAATTGGACAGTGGGTTCATTAATTTGATCCTAAAGTTGTTTGAACAATGGGTTCAGTTGTCTTCCACAACTCCTAACAAGGATTCAGAGTCTCCTAATAGGGACTCATTGTACTAAATGTTGTAATAGACTCCTAACAAGGTCCATCCTCTAACAAGGAATATTTATATTAGTACATCATCTTGTGGGCATCATTCCCACCAGACTTTTCCCTTTGATCAAGGCTTTTCCTACTCAACATATATGGTGTAATTGTTTATGCGCATCTTTGTATAGTTGTTGTTTACTTTGGTTGAATGGTTAAATTTGTTTAAAGAGGATAAAATTTTTTTAACTGTTGGATAATTGATTCACACCCCCCCCCCCCCCCCTTCTTAGTTATCTTGGTGGATTATTGTTTCTAACAATTGGTATTAGAGGATTAGGTCCTTGAATAAAAAGCTTAACAGCTTTGGGAGATCCATGGTGGACATGTTCTGAAAGGAAAGTCTAAGATTTGATAGCACTAATTACAACAGTTGGAAGGATAAGATGAAGACTCATCTTTTATGCATGGGTCCAAGATATTGGCTTGCATCTAAATTTTTTAAGGATATTGCAGAAGAAGACAATCTTGAAAGTTGTACTAAGGACCAGAAAGAAGTATTTATGTGCAACATAAGGGCAAGAGAAGCAATATTGTCAGCTCTAGCTGAAAGTGAGTATAGTCAGGTAAAACTACACAAAACATCTCATGAAATTTGGAAAAAATTTAGAAGCTAATTATGAGGGTGATACACATGCAAAAAGAGTTAGATTACAAAAATTGCATTGTGCATTTCAAGATGCTTGAATGATGGAAGATGAATCTGCAAGAAGCTATATTGGCAAAATATCCAAGATTGTTGCAAGAATCAAATCTCATGGTGGAACCAAATCAAATGATGAAGTAATATGGAAGATTTTGAAAAGTCTAACACCACCTTTCAATACAATAACACAAATGATTTAGGTGATGATACCCTATACTAATAATTTTACCAAAGAAGCATTGCTTAGTAGATCTGCAAAATTCAATTTGAAACAATCTAGAGAATTAGCAAAAGTTGAGACAACATTTAGTGCATTAAATGTTAAACCCGATCTAGCAAAAACCACAAAAGTGCAAGGAGACATTTCTAGCAGCAACAAGACTATTGAGGAAAAGATCAAAGAAGAAGTGGCTCTTCTTGTGGAAAGAGAAAAAGATGCTAAGAATATCTTTAAGTGTTGGACATGTAATGAATATGATCATTATGCATCTAAGTGTCCTAAAAGAGAAAAAAGGTATAAGGGAAGATTTAGACCTAGAAAACCTAGAAATTGCTTATATGCTAATGAAGAAGAAGAAGAAGAAGAATCTAATCAAAGCATAAGTGAAGATGAATTGGGATTTGTAGCTATAAAGGAGGATGATCTTGACAAAGAGAATAAAGAAGAAAGTGTGCTGATTTCACAAGTTGAAAGGAAAGATTGGATCATTGATAGTGATTGTTCACATCACATGACTAGTGATATGAGCAAATTTTTCAAATTCAAAAGTCATGATGGAGGGATTTTTAGAGTAGGGAATAATGTAGCTTGTCACATTACAAGAATTGGATCTATCACAATTGATGGTAAAACAAATACTGATGATGTTTACTGTTGATGGACTAAAACATAACTTGTTAAGTGTTGTACAACTTATGGACAAGGGTTACCAATTATAGTTTGGTAATGACACATGTATCATTAAGGACAAAGAAGAAAAATTGCTTGGTACTGGCACTAGAACTAGAGGTAATATATTTCAGTTGAACACCACCGAAATAACATGTTTAGAAGCTAAAGTTGGCAATAGTTGGTTATGGCACAGAAGATTTTGTCACACAAACTTTGATAACATTGTGAAATTCAATAATACACATGTTGTTAGAGATTTACCTGAGATCACTAAGCCTACTGACATTATTTGTAAGGAATGTATCTTGGCTAAGCAGAAGAAAGTTTCATTTCCTAGCAAGAAGTTTGGTACTATAGAGAAGCTGAAATTGGTCCATATAAATTTAAGTGGTCCTTCAAGAACAAGAGGATTCTATGGAGAAAGGTATTTTATGATTTTTGTTGATGATTTTACCAGAAAGATGTGGGTAGCTTTTCTTAAAGAAAAATCAGAAGCATTTGAAAAATTCAAGAGAGTAGAGAATGAATCTGGAGTTAAATCAAGATCTTAAGATCTAATAGAGGAGGATAATTCACTTCCAGAGAATTCAATATCTACTGTGAAGAGCATGGAATCAGGAGACAACTATCTTCACCTTATTCACCAGAGCAGAATAGGATTGTTGAAAGAATAAAAAGATCAATTTCTAAAGTAGCAAGAGCTATGTTATTTTAGAATGATGTACCAAAGACATTTTAGAAAGAAGCAGTGAATACAACAGTATACACTCTGAATAGAGTACAGATTAGAAAAGGTATGGAGAAAACTGTAGTGTCTGCCCCTAGTTTACATTTTGTTATCATTGCCCAACTCTTTTAGGCCAGTTGTATGCTTGATGATTAGTAGCATTATCTTTTAGATTATCATATATTGTTTCATATTTAGTTGATTTTATGATAAGACTACTTTTTACTCTATACTTCATATATGCATGATGATTATTATAGTGATTTCAGTTATTGATGATGATTAGTTAGATAATTATCATATGTGTTTTCTTATGGATACTTACCCCATACTACATGTGTATGATGTGTGTGTGTCTTTTCTTTATGTATGACATTTCTGATGTGGTTAAGGAAGGGAGTTGTAGTCACCTGCTAGGCGGGATCTACACGATGCACCACTTCTTGCCATTGCCTATTTAGCTTAGTATATATGTGTTTGTTCATGCGTGGATTTTATGTAGATTGTAGGTAATGGGTATCGACTTCCTTGAATTGCCAGGATGAGCGTACACTATTGCATTATCCCAATGGTAAGAGAGGGGAGATAAATTCTTGAGTCCAAATCCTAACATTTAAACCCATCTATCCTAGAAAATTAGGACAAGTACCTGAGTTGATTACCTTCTGAATGTGTTGTATGACGTAAATTCATGATTATAACCCTTTAGTTTGATCTTGTATGTGTTTTTCTACGATGGGTTTTTGTATTTTGTCCTATAGGTCTTTGGTGATTTTTTTATTAATTAAGTCTAATTAAAAGATTAAATTAATGATTTAAAGGGAAAAGCCTACAACGCAAAGGTAACTTGCGAGCTTCTCATGTGGGAGGTTTTGGGTTCGAATCTACCTTTTCTTAACATATAATAATAATTAATTCCAATAAATAATAATAATCAGTCTAGGCTTTAGCCATTTATCGATCCAAAAAAAAATTAATGATTTAATTTAATGGAAAATTATTATGATATTTTTAATAATTAATTATATTTAATTAATTGGGAAATTAATTAAATTTAAAGATAAAATTATAAGTTTAATTTTAGAGCGTAATAATATTTATTTAATTAATAATAATATATTTAGGAGATCATTTTTAAATAAATGCTAAATATTATTATTACTTAAGTTAATAAATATTTTATCAATTAACGCTTCGAAAATAAATTAAAGAATGGAAAAGATATTAATTTATTAAAGAGTTTTAAAATTACATTAATTATGCATGAGACTAAAATTTAATAAATTAATTAAAAAGAGAAGTCAAGTGAATTTAATTAAGATATTCTATATTGCAATAAACGTGCATGAAAACACAAAAGAAAGATAATAAAGAGTTAAAGAGTTGTAAGCAAAGAGTCCTCTCAGGTGATCGCACAATTAGTACCCCGAATTTAGGAGAAAACTCTTTATCAAAAATTGAGGGTTCATTTTCAAGGGACTGCAAATTTTGGAGAAGGAAATTTCTAAGGGAAGCTTTTGAGAGAAGAAAATTCTCTCGCAAATCTTTTGGGCGTTTGCAATTTTAGCATCAGAATCCAAGTAGATTCTTGTGTTTTGATTCACACAGATAATTACATTATTTTCTTTTCGTGTCTTCTTTGTGATTGTGAATTGTTTATTTGGATTTCTTTGTGATGAATATTTCAATATTGTAATTTGAATTTTTGGGAATGCATGTTAATTTTTTTTGCATACGTAAAGATTGAAATTTCATAGAACCCTCATTCAGTAATTTTACAAATTAGAATTTAATCTGGGAAGGGTTTTGAATTAAAAAGGAAATTTAAGATTGAAAATTTGACTAGTTGGCCATACTCTCCCTATCAGATTAATGCTGGAACTTTTTATTATATATATAAAATAATTTTACGGGGGGTATGTTTGGTTTTGTTTTAAATAACAAAATGTGTGTGTGTGTGTGTGTGTGTGTGTGTGTGTGTGTGTGTGTGTGTGTGTAATGAGAGAGGGGGTTTTACCCCATCTACCCGCTTTCCTATTTGGGTAGCTTAACTGCCGCTGACATAGGGTACTGTGACAACGGGAGTACATAGTATTGTCATTGCGACCACGAGCCATTTATGATCGGTTGGCCTTTATAAAACACGTTGTTTTTTAATAAAAATTTTTTATATATATAAATTTTATAATTTATTTTACTTTTAAATTTAATTATTAAAAATTAATAATATTAAATTATAAATTATTATTTATTTAATAAATTTATTAATAATTTTTATTAATATTTATTATTTTAATAAATAATTAATGAAAAATTAATATGATTATTAATTAATTTAATTTAATTTAATTTAATTAAGTTTAATTAATAATGAAAGTTGTTCTATAAAGTTTTAAAACTTATTTAATTATTATTATTAATTCTAATTTTTAATGAAATTGTAAATTATTTTATTTAAAATCAATGAGTATTATTTTTAATATTTTAAATAAATATTACCCTTAAGTCATTTGCAATAATGGATTTAAAACCAAATCAGCGTAATTGTGCAATTCTTCAAATTTAAGAATGAGGTAATTAGTAAAGGTTAATTGGTAAATCATAGGTATTTGAAAACTTACATTGAAGAAAATTGAAACCTTACTATTAATTTGAGTATGTGCTTTCAAAATCAAACCAAACTATGAAACTACTATGTTGTATGTATGTTGTCTATGATCTGGGTTTGGGTTGACTAGAGTGTTGATCAGCTTAGGACGTCTACTAGAGGCTTGGGAGTTTTGTGATTGTGGTATTATGTTGATTTGATCTTGATCTTTTAAACTCAACCATGGTAATGTGTTGGTATGCTTTATGATGAGTTTGATCTTATATTTTTGGTTACTGCTTCCAGTGTTATTATCGAATAATAGGATGAATGTTATGACATACTTGACTTAACCATTTTGAGTCTTCGATTAGTTATTTTTGGGATGCTTTCCAGTTGCTCTTAGAGAACTAATGTGTTATTGTGAATTATCTTTTGATGCTTTCTAGTCATTGTATAGGACTGAGGTGAAATTTATGATTATTTGATTTGTTATTTTATGAGCCTAGGGTAGGTTATCTATATGTAATGTCGGAAAGTGGTTTGCAATGGAGGGCGGGCCCCTAAGTGGCTACTAGGGTAACCCATTGTAAGTTGTTTAATAAGTGAAAACACTACACTAAACGAGAGTAAAATGAACTAATAAGAGTCTTTGTATGTTCTTTCCCATGCCTCGAGTGCTAGTACAGACTAGGATGGGAGTAGAGAGAATGCTTAGTTGTGACCATGCATTGTTAGTATGCCTTGTCAGTACGAGAGGACACTAGTGCCACATAGAGTCACTAAGGGGCCGGGGTCAAGTTAGACTACCAGGGTAACTCTAGCATTGATTCATGTGATGACACTTGCATGCTTACATACTAGGTTTCATATGTGTCTGTGTTTTCCTCTGGGTCTAGATGTTGATTTATCTTCGAACCTTTGAGTTAGATTACTTTTGGGGTTTCCTTGACTTAGTTATTACTTTTGATTTTGGATTGATATCCTATTTGGGACTTTAGACTATCTCCTTGGTACGGTGGGAGTGGGCCTTTTTGGGTTACCATACGGTTAGGTGTTTGTGCTTTTTACTCTTACCATTGAGATCCATTTGTTGATGTCATGGCTGGAGTTTCTTGTCTACTTTTCCTTTCATTCTATCTTTGTGTATTATGATGAATGGTTATATCTTATTATCGATGGTTATAACTTTATGATGGATGATTTCACTTATTGTATTGTACTTTATTTCATGAATCTAAAAGGGATGATGTAATCTATTTTTATAAATGTATATTCTTTTAGCCTTTCATACCCTATGACATGTATAGTGGATGATTTAGAATTCCGCATTTTATTGCCAAGTGGCATTCAAAACAAATGTAGATTATTTAAATAAACTTGGACTTATAATTATTCTTTCATGTGGATGTGGTAATGGTTAGACTTAGTATTAATTAAATTTAAATATGACTCAATGTCTTGGGATCCTTAAGGAATATAATTTGTTATGTTTTCTTTTGTATGCTTATATGTTATTACTTTCTCTACTTTGTGTTTGATGTGTATGTCATTCTTTCTTTTAAAAAAATGTTTGGAAAACTTAGTAAAACTTTAGGTTAATTTTTTTAGATCCCTTGGTGGGGCATTACATCTGGTATCAGAGCCTGAGTTCTACATTGGGAGCTTTGGGCATATTGGAATGCCACTAGTTGTTAACTAGATGAAACTAAAATGAAATTTAAACTATTATCTATATCTATATCAAATTGAAACTTGAACTAGTTGAACTAAAACAAAACTTAAACTTTTAGTTGTATATTTTCGAACTTGAACATTTAGACTTCAAAATTGAATTATACGTAAACCTAAAAATAGGCAAAACTAAAAATTGAATTGTTGTTGTTTTCAAACATGTGTCTTTTATATATGCCTTATAGTAGTAGAATTTATGGTTATTATAGCATCTTGTGTCTTAGATATTATTGTAGGATGGTATCTAGGACTAGATCTTTAGTTAGAGGTCATAGCCTAGGCCATGGTAGAGATTGTGGACGAGGCAAAAAAATTAGTGTACATGAATCCATCCATGAAGGCCTTAATCAGGAAGAGGTAGGGAAGAACATGTCAGTGAGCATTAGGAAGAGAACCATAGATAGAAGCAAGCCAAATCTGAGGAAGTAAACCTGAGGCAAATGATGAAGACCATCATTGATTGCCTACCTCCTATTCATGGTCAAGATGAAGCACACCAGGTAGGAAATGAGCATAGACCTAGGTCTAAGAGCTCTAAGAGGGATCGATAGAGATCGGTTGTATCTGCTCAAATGAAGGACCTTCAAAGGTCCAAGGTCAAACCCTTTAATGGGATGGGTTCAATTTATGTAGTAGAGCAGTGGCTTATTTCTCTTGACAGGGTTTTTGCTATCCAGGACTTTAACACTAATGTCAAAGCAAGCTTTTCTATCACTAACCTGGAACTCTTTGGAGTCACTTGGTGGACTATCAAAGAGAAGAAGTTGGGCATTAACATGAACAATGTCACATGGGAGTTATTCCTAGAAAACTTCTGTGAGAGATTCCTGCTAGAGGAATGGCACTATCATAGGGCAGATGAATTTCACAACCTGAGACAGTTCACTATGATCGTAGTAGAGTATGAGCTCAAATTCTATGAGCTCATGCCCTTTTTGGGAATTAGTGATAACCCAAAATAGTTGGCACAACATTTCATCAGAGGCTTGAACAACTGTCTAGTTGGGGGTGTTAAGGTATTTGAGCCTAAAACCCTCAAAGATGCAGTACATTGAGCCATTCTTGTAGAGCAAAGTGTCAACCTAGGACATGGGGGTTTTGTGAGAGCACCCATAATATCAAGATCCAAGGGTAACCAAAAATTAGGTGGTAGTAAGAAACCTCCTTCTGGAGGTAACCAGCAGCAAGGAGGATCTTATCCTCCAACTCACAGTGATGATGGTGGTTCTATCTCTAACAACTATCACAATGCACAACGCAATAAGTACAACTAGTATGACCAATCGTCTTAGATTATTCAGTCTTATCCTAGTGGGGGTAGTGTTCAGTAGTCTAGTGCACCTAGAGTGCAGAGGATTTTTGACAGAGAGTGTTTCTCATGCAAACAACGTGGACGCAAGTCATCCCATTGCCCTCAAATGAAATCATAATTCTCAAAACAGAGACCCACAGCTTCAAAACCTACAGTTGGCGACATGGGTAGATCCCAGAGAGTGTTCTCAGTGGAGTCATATCCTCCTATAGGGGAAAAGGGTCCAATGGGACCCACACAGTGAGTTCTTTAGCTTTACCTTTTTTTTAGGCTTCCAGGAGTAAGCCTAAGTCTAGGGGGTGGATGTAGTGCCTACCCTAGTTTACATTTTGTTCTCATTGCCAAACTCTTCTAGGCCTGTTTTATGCTTGATGATTAGTAGCATTATCTTTCAGATTATTAGATATTGTTTCATATTTAGTTGATTTTATGATGAGAGTACTTGGTACTCTATACTTCATATGTGCATGATGATTATCACAGTGATTTTAGTTATTGATGATGATTAGTTAGATGGATTATCATGTGTGTTTTCTTATGGATACTTACCCCATATTACATGTGTATGGTGTGCGTGTATATTTTCTTATGTATGACTTTTCTAATGTGGTTAAGGAAGGGAGTCATAGTCACCTGCTAGTCGGGATCTACATGATGCACCACTTCCTGCCATTGCCTATTTAGCTTAGTATATATGTGTTTATTCATGAGTGGATTTTATGCAAATTGCAGGTACCAGGTATCAACTTCTCTAAATTGTCAGGATGAGTGTACCCTATCACATTATCTCAATGGTAAGAGAGGGGAGATAAATTCTTGAGTCCAAATCCTAACATTTAAATCAATTTATCTTAGAAAATTAAGACAAGTATCTGAGTTGATTACCTTCTGAATGTGTCATATGACATAAATTTTTGATTATAACCCTTTAGTTTGATCTTGTATGTGTTTTTCTATGATGGGTTTTTGTATTTTGTCCTATAGGTCTTTGGTGGTTTTTCTATTAATTAAGTCTAATTAAAAGATTAAATTAATAGTGTAATTTAATGGAAAATTATTATGATATTTTTAATATTTAATTATATTTAATCAATTAGGAAATTAATTAAATAAAAGGAATTAAATTTAAAGATAAAATTATAAGTTTAATTTTAGAGAGTAATAATGTTTATTTAATTTAATAATAATATATTTAGAAGATCATTTCTAAATAAATGTTAAATATTATTATTACTTAAATTAATAAATATTTTATCAATTAACACTTCGAAAATAAATTAAAGAATGGAAAAGATATTAATTTATTAAAGATTTTTTAAATTGCATTAAGTACACATGAGATTAAAATTTTATTTATTAATTAAATAAAGAAGTCAAGTGAATTTAATTAAGATATTTTATATTGCAATAAACGTGCATGAAAACGTAAAAGAAAGCTAATAAAGAGTTAAAGAGTTGTAAGCAAGGAGTCCTCTTGGGTGATCGCACAATTAGTGCCCCAAATTTAGGAGAAACCTCCTTATCAACAATTGAGGGTTCATTTTCGAGGGACCGCGAATTTTGGAGAAGGAAATTTCAAAGGGAAGGTTTTGAGAGAAGAAGATTCTCTCACAAATCAATTTGGGTGTTTGTGATTTTAGCATCAGAATCTAGGTAGATTATTGTGTTTTGATTCGTACAGATAATTACATTATTTCATTGTCTTATCTGGATTTCTTTGTGATGAATATTTCAATATTGTAATTTAAATTTATGGGTACGCATGTTAATTTCTTCTATATACATAAAGATTGAAATTTCATAGAACCCTCGTTCAGTAATTTTACAAATTAGAATTTAATCTAGGAAGGGTTTTGAATTAAAAAAGAAATTTAAGATAAAAAATTTGACTAGTTGGTCGTACTCTCCCTATCAGATTAATATATATATATATATATATATATATATATATATATATATATATATATATATATATATATATATATATATATATATATAATGATTTTAGCGGGGGATATGTCTAGTTTTGTTTTAAATAACAAAATTTAAAAATTTAAAAATTTAAAAAATATGTATAATATATTAAATGATGGAGGAGTTTTTACTCAACCTCCCTCCTTTCCTATTTGGGCAGCTTAACTACCACTGACGCGAGGTATTGCAACAGCGGCAGTACATAGTACTGGCACGACCGTAGGCCCCTGTGGCAGCCGTAGGGTGGTCGGGAACCATTTAAGGTTGACGAGCCTTTATAAAAGCGTCGTTGTTTTTAATAATTTTTTATGTATATATATAAATTTCATAATTTATTTATTTTTTAATATGATTATTAAAATTAATAATTTTAAATAATAAATTATTATTTATTTAATAAATTTATTAATAATTTTTATTAATATTTATTATTTTAATAAATAATTAATGAAAAATTAATATGATTATTAATTAATTTAATTAAGTTTAATCAATAAAGGAAGTTGTTCTATAAAGTTTTAAAATTTATTTAATTATTATTAATAATATTCATTTTTAATGAAATTATAAATTATTTTATTTAAAATCAATGAGTATTATTTTTAATATTTTATAATAAAAAATTACCCTTAAGTCATTTGGAATAATGGATTTAAAACTAAATTAGGTTAATTGTGCAATTATTCAAATATAAGAATGGGGTAAATAGTAAGGGTTAATTGGTAAATCGTAGGTATTTGAAAATTTACATTGAAGAAAATTGAAACCTTACTATTAGCTCAACTATGTGCTTTCAAAATCAAACCAAACTATGAAACTACTATCTTTTTTGTATGTTGTCTATGATCTGAGTTTGCATTTTGACTAGAGTGTTGACCAGTTTAGGACGTCCAGTAGAGGCTTAGGAGTTTTTTGATTGTGGTATTATGCTGATTTGATCTTGATCTTTTAAACTCAACCATGCTAATGTGTTGGTATGCTCTATGATGAGTTTGATTATATTGTTGGTTATTGTTTTCAATGTTATTGTGGGATAACAAGATGAATGTTATGACATACTTGACTTAACCATTTTGAGTCTTCGATCGGTTATTTTTGGGATGCTTTCCAGTTGCTTGTAGAGAACTAAAGTGTTATTGTGAATTATCTTTTGATGCTTTCCAGTCACTTGTATAGGACTGAGGTGAAACTTATGATTATTTGATTTGTTATTTTATGAGCCTAGGGTAGGTTATCTATATGTAATGTTAGGAAGTGGCTTGCAATGGAGGTTGGGGCCCTAAGTGGCTACTAGGGTAACCCATTGTAAGTTGTTTAATAAGTGAAAAAACTACACTAAATGAGAGTAAACTAAAACTAGTAAGAGTCTTTGTATGTTCTCGCCCATGCCTCGAGTGCTAGTACAGACTAGGATGGGAGTAGAGAGAACGCTTAGTTGCGACCATGCATTGTTAGTATGCCTTGTTAGTACGAGAGGATACTAGTGTCACATAGAGTCACTAGGGGGCCAGGGTCAAGTTAAACTACCAGGGTAACTCTAGCATTGATTCATGCAATAACACTTGCCCGATTCCATAGTAGGTTTCCTACGTGTCTGTGTTTTCCTCTGGGTCTAGATGTCGATTTATCTTCAAACCTTTGAGTTAGATTACTTTTATTGTTTCCTTGACTTAGATATCACTTTTTATTTTTGGATTGATATCCTATTTGGGACTTGAAACTATCTCCTTAGCACAGTGGAAATGGGCCTTTTTGGGTTACCACGCAATCAAGTGATAGTATTTTTTACTCTTACCATTGAGATTCATCCATTGATGCCATGGCTAGAGTTTCTTGTCTACTTTTCCTTTCATTCTATATTTGTGTATTATAATGGATGGTTATATCTCATTATGGATGGTTATAACTTTATGATGGATGATTTCACTTATTGTATTGTACTTTGTTTCATGGATCCGAAAGGGATGATGTAATCTATTTTTATAAATGTATATTCTTTTAGCCTTTCATACCCTGTGACATGTACAATGGATGATTGCGCATTCTAAATTTTATTGCCAAGTGGATTTCGAAACAAATGTATATTATTTAAATGGACTTGGACTTATAATTATTCTTTCATGTGGATGTGGTATTGGTTAGACTTAGTATTAATTAAATTTAAATGTGACTCAATGTCTTGGGATCCTTAAGGAATGTAATATGTGATGTTTTCTCCTATATGATTATATGTTATTACTTTCACTACTTTGTGTTTGACATGTATGTTATTCATTCCTTGAAAAAAAATGTTTGGCAAACTGTAAAATTTTAGGTTAATTCTTTTGGATCCCTTGGCAGGGTGTTACAAAAACACCTTATGAGTTATGGTTTGGATACTCACCATCAGTCAAATATTTCAAAATATTTGGGAGAAAATGTTACGTCAAAAGAGATGATGATATCAGTAATTTTGATCCAAGGAGCGATAAAGGTATGTTTCAACTATAGAAAAAAAACTATAGTAGAGTGTGGAAATGTGAGAATTGATGAAAATTTTGGCACCAAAGAAAAGATGATGGATTATAACTCTGATGAACGTAATTATTCACGGATGACCAACAGATGTAATGAATTATTTCTCAAGAATAACAATGACTTGAAGAATAATGTGCAAAGAGGAGAATAGAGTGTAGTACCTAAAATAAGAGTTGAAGCAACAAATCCTACCCCAAATACGAATATGATTAGAAATCATCTTCTGATTAGATAATAGGAAGTAAAGAAAAAGGTGTAATGACAAGAAACAAAATTAATGAAGAACTATGTCTAATATCTCAAGTAGAACCAAAGAGTGAAGATGAAGCAATCAAGGATGATTATTGGATGAAATCAATGGAGGAAGAACTCAAACAGATAATAAAGAATGACACATGGGAATTGATTCCTAGACCTAGGAACAAGAATGTGATTGGTACAAAGTGGCTATTCAAAAAAAAAATGAATGAACAAGGAGAAGTAATAAGAAACAAAGCAAGACTAGTATGCAAAGGCTATTCTCAACAAGAAGGAATAGACTATGAGGAAACATATGCACCTATAGCAAGAATGGAAGCAATCAAAATGTTCTTGGCATATGCAGTAAATAAAAACTTCAAGGTATATCAAATGGATGTTAAGTCAACATTCTTAAATGGAGAGCTTGAAGAAGAATTTTATATTGAGCAACCCTAAATTTTTCCTTTGACAGAAGAGAAGGATAGGGTTTGCAGATTAAAGAAAGTCTTGTATTGATTAAAGGAAGCACCTAGAACCTGATATGCAAGGTTAGATAAATACTTAGCAAAGTTTGGATTTGCTAAAGGAACAGCAGAAAAAAACTTGTACTTGAAAGAAATAGAAAATGATTTGTTGATAATCATTGTATTTGTTGATCATATCATTTTTGGAGGAAACAATGAAGCCAGTAACAAATTCTCAGAAGATATGAACAATGAATTTGAGATGATTATGATAAGAGAAATAAAAAAATTCTTAGGATTGCAAATAGTTCAAAACAAAGAAGGTATCTTTATTTATCAGACTAAGTATTTGAAAGATTTGCTAAAAATATTTGGACTAGAAAATTGTAAACCTATTGGAACTCCTATGGTAACTGGTCACAAGTTATCTAGCAAGGATGAGACACCTGTTGTTCAACAAAAGAAGTACATATCTATGATTGAAGGATTGCAATATCTAACTCATGGTAGACCAAATATAGCTAATAAGGTTGGACTTGTGGCAATATTTTAGGCTAATCCTAAAGAATATCACTACATAGAAGTAAAAAGGATATTCAGATATCTGAAAGGGACATTTGATTATGGCATTTGGTATGACAAAGGTAATGATTTTACTCTTTGCACTTATACTGATGTTGATTGGGAAAGAGATATGGATGATAGAAAAAGCACCAGTGGAGGGGCATTCTTTCTTGGTGGAGGACTAGTTTCTTGGCTTAGCAAGAAACAAGATTGCACTTCATAAAGTACTGCAGAGGCAGAATATGTTGCAGTAACAAACAACTGTAATTAAGTTATATAGATGAAGAAGATGATGAAGGATATTTGAACTACATTCAAAGAACCTATTATCATTTACAATGAGAACACAAGTATAGTAAGCATGTCTAAGAATCCTAGTTTGCATTCTAAGACTAAGCACATCTCTATAAAGTATCATGTGTTGATAGAGAAAGTTGCAGAGAAAGAAATCAGACTAGAGTATCTTAACACTAAGGAATAGATTGCAGACATTTTCCCAAAGGCCTTACCAAAGGACACATTTGAGTACCTAAGAGGTATGCTTGGGATTATGCCCTTGCCTACTTCAAAGTAGAAGATGCAAACATGCATTAGTCCAGGGCACATAGCACCATTGTTAGAACTAAACTGAATGTTGAAGTTTCCTCAATGGGAGAGTATCTTTGATGAATAGAGTCAGAAAAGGATTCTTGGTAATTGGTAATTGGTATGAAATAGTGTCTCTAGATACTTGAGTTTTTTATCAATTTATATACAAAACTTGTAAAGCAAAAAATTGACTTGTGATCATGTTGATAGATTATTGTATCTTTGAGCAATTGAACTATTTGTGTATTACACCTTAACCTTTGAAATTGATGTGAATGGGTGAGAGAGTGACATGAAAAACATTCCATGTAGTATAATGGGGAAGAAATGAGAACATGATGTATGATGTCTATTTAATGAATAATGGGGAAGAAATGAGAACATGATGTATGATGTTTGTTTAAGGAAAATGAAGTAAGATTTGATTGATCTGTATACTTGGTATTCTTGGAACTTAGATGTTTTTCATCTATGTTGCCATCAATTCCAAAGGGGGAGATTGTTAGCATGAATGCAAATGCTATCCCTATGGTGGAGCATTGAAGAACATTGATATGATGTATTCATGACTGTGTTTGTCATTGATGACAACATAGTAGTAAGTTTGTGAAGACTGACAAAGTAGCAGACTATGATCTTTTTGTTAACAACAATACATTACTCATCTATTGATGCATAATTTTTGAAGTACACTACAATATGTGTTTGTTACAAGAGTAAGTGTGCGGAACCTAAATTG
Source organism: Cupressus sempervirens (assembly GCA_028749045.1). NCBI lineage: Eukaryota > Viridiplantae > Streptophyta > Pinopsida > Cupressales > Cupressaceae > Cupressus > Cupressus sempervirens. The sequence continues at coordinate 685,228,118 of CM053788.1, read as the reverse complement.
ACAGTATACGAAAGATATTATTGATCTATAGAGAATTGTATGGAAATAGAGTATTAGGAAAGAAATTCCTATTGTGTGATTGTAGTAGTTCATCACAAATGTAATGAAAGGTTGCACAATTAACTAGAGATAGTTTACTAGCCGGTGATGATATCAGAGAATTCGCATGTACGAAAGTCGCATGAGTAAAATTATTCTTATGACTATGAGCCGATAGCATTAATTAAATGTGAATCCATTTAATTGATGTATTATAATTAAGTGGGAAGCCAACTCAAGGATTTTTTATTAAGCATGGTATAAAGGAAAGATGTTTTATGTGTCTAAGATATAGAGAGCATATGAGACTTGTGAACTATTGAGCAAGCATAGTGCTAAAGAAGTATAGTGATTGACCTATGTGTTTAAGTGACCTTAAGGGTTATTATTATTGAGAATTGAGTTCCAGATCTGATTGCATGGTCTGAAGGAGACGAAGTCTAATGTATTGGATGGAGGAAGAAGTAGAAGCTTGTTTCACATCTATTATTCTAAAAGGAATAATATCAGGTCAATTGGACAGTGGGTTCATTGATCTGATCCTAAAATTGCTTAAATAGTGGGTTTAGCTTTCTTCCACAACTCCTAACATGGTTGGCACAACTCCTAGTAGGGTTAAAATCTCCTAATAGGGATTCAAAGTCTCCTAACAGGGACTCATTGTACTAAATGTTGTAATAGACTCCTAATAGGGTCCATCCTCTAACAAGGAATATGTATATTAGTACATCATCTTGTAGGCATCATTCCCACTAGGGTTTTCCCTCTGATTAAGGGTTACCCTAGTCAACATATCTAGTGTAATTGTTTATGTGCATCTTTGTATGGTTATTGTTTACATTGGTTGAATGGTTAAGTTTGTTTAAAGAGGATAAATATTTTTTAACTATTGGATAACTGATTCACCCTCGCACCCACCACAACCCCCCCCCCCCTCTTAGTTATCTTGGTGTCCACTATTTTTTCTAACATAATGTACCAAGTAATCGATACCTTTACCAATATATACCATCCTTTCTGCAGCTTCTACTGGGAAAATATTTTCATTTGCTTGGTAAAATGTCTCAAATTTACTCATGTCATTCTCCTTCATCACACATGACTAGAAAGGTGATGAATCTTTCTTCATAACCTTCTTCTTTCCATCAGACTCCAAACAAAATGAGCCTAGTAAATCCTATTAGAGTAAAACGTTAATTTCATTTCATTTATTAGATGTGTTTTACTCCCTTCTTAAGATTTCACTTTATGTACCTTTTGCATTCTCATTTAATAATTAATTAGTAATTATTAAATAGCTTTTACCTTTTAGGTTACCCTTTTCGGGTTTTGATCTCTTTCTATAAGGATAGATCATTTGTAATTATCTTGCATCTTTTTCATTTTTTAGAATACAATTTGCATATTTTCAAAGCAAAACCCTTGCCTCCTCTTGTCTTTTTCTTCTTTGTGAGAGGTTTTTACATGCAAGTATTCTTCAAGCTTTATGGATTTGTATTCATCAAATTTTTTATGGTATCACAGCCATATCTATTGTAGCTTGTTCAGTATTTGGAGAAAAAGGAGAATGAGGGTTTGACAAAATAGATCTGGAGCTTTTTAGATATTTATTGTGAAAACAGAGGGGTCTCTAATTTTTGGAGCACTTTGAGGTTAAATAGACCTCACGATTGGATTCAAAAAGCATCAAAACCCCCATTTTCATATCTAAAGTTTGTCCATTTTGGATAACTATGATCCAAGAGGTAAAAAAAATTGCCCAACAAGGTCATACGGCCTTCTGCATACATTTCAATGCAATTTTTTCAAAAAAAAAATTAAGAAACAAAAAATTGGTCTACAAGCACTTTTCTGGCTCCTTGACCTATTTCCAACTCTGAAATCTTTTTTCTGACATCATAGGGTACATTTTTCATGTCCCCTTTTCAAATAATTAAAAATAATAATCTTTTCTAAGGCAGGCAGGCCCAAAAAGGTGAAGTTTCGGAAAAAGGGGATAATCTTTGGAAGCTAATGGACTAATAAATAAAAATTACTATTAAAATATGTTTTATTAACCCCTCTTGGAAGTGAGTTAGGGTTATGCCCTCTTTTAAGGAGTTTGGAGGCATTTTGGGCTCATTCCAGAACTTGATTTTTGCGCATTGCTTTGTTGTTCTTCAGAGGCTGCCAAACCTGTGGAGAAGGAGACCCAAGAATAGGAGTTTGAAGGTTTATAAGAAGGCTAAGGATGATATTTTTAAGCCATTCAATGTGCATGCTCATGCAGAGTTTGCCTTTGTGTTGAACAGTGTAGATTTGTGAGTTTTCGGGTGTGTTTTTTGTAAGAGTTTGGTGTTTTCGGTTGATTATTTCATATCAGTTTGGGTTGCTACTGTATATCAGACATTTATATGTTAAAATAAAGCTGAATATATTTATTTTGTCATGATTATACTTTTTTGATAGATTATTAGTTTTTTTGTGGTGTTTTCGGGTTGTTTTGTGTTAATTTTGGGAGCCCGATGAGCATAGTTTTTGTCCTAAATTTGTGAGCTATTGTGTAAATGATATATAGATCTAGAAATTTCATTTTGTTGGCCGTTATGCTGCTTAAATTTCTGTAAGAATGTTCATTTTTAGATTTATTAATAATATGTGAAGTTGTGAAGTTTTTGGCACTATTTTGGACATACCCGATTTGGGGTTTATTGAGAAATTGGTGGATCTTTGTAATATTGGTTGTTTGATTTTTAAAATCTAATTGGAGGCTTGAAATATCATAGAAAATTAGAAAAGGGACATTTCAGTGGTATCAGAGCTATGATCTTGCCAGCCTGAGGGTTTGTAGAAGTTTGCATGTCAATTTTGACAACTACCCAAATCTTGCATGTCAAAATTTATGGTTGCATGCTACTTCTAATCATTTGCATGTTAGTTCTTGGTGAATTTGGTGGTTGCATGTTGCTTCTAATTAGCTGCATGTCAAAATATATGGTTGCATGCTACTTCTAATCATTTGCATGTTAGTTCTTGGTGAATTTGGTGGTTGCATGTTGCTTCTAATCAGCTGCATGTCAAAATCTATGGTTGCATGCTACTTCTAATAAATTGCATGTTAGTTCTTGGTGTTTGAAGAAGTTATAACATATTGGGGTTACACTCTACTTTATCCAGAATGGACAGGTATAGTACAGAGTCTCAGAGGACACGATCTTAGACAATTGATATCCAGAGTCAGAACAGTAGAAAGGATGGTTATTTAGACATTCGAGATAAACTTAGGAAAATAAGCCATGGCATGTCTGAACAGTTGGTTGAGCACCACCGTATAATGAATGACATGTTGTCTGACCTAGCTAAGGTGGATAAGTTGTCTAGATTTCTATTTGGCAGATTTTCTCATAGGGCAGATGACACAATTACCAAGAAATTGCATGAGGAGTTTGAGAAACTAGCTTATAGCCAGGCTGAGGTCTCAGATTCTACTCCACCACAAGAGGTAGTGAGAAAGGATATTATGCAGATTGATAGTAATGGTCAACTTGATACTCAAATTGAGACAATTGTATATAGGTCGTCAAAGGGTGATGTCACAGGTATTCATGATGGTATAGTTACAACAGGTAGTGACTACAGCTTAGTGGGTTCAGATGATGATTATAAGGTTGTTGTTGTGCATGATGGTGAGATACCTGGTAGAGATGAGCAGGCATTGAGCATTCATGACTTTGCTGATAAAGAGTACCAAGCACAGTTAGATGCTTTGTCACATGAGGTTGAGGCTAGTAGTACTTCATATGATTTGTCTAGCCAGCTGAAAGTAGACAAAGATAGTATTGTGACTTCATTATCTCATCATGAAAGGTATGTGGAATTAGTTGGTATTGGTCATATTACTCAAGTGAGGAGTTTTCTTGAGTTACCAGCTGATTCTAGTTTACAGATATGGACTCAAGATTGTTATATTGGCGTTTGGGATTCAGTCGACTGGAGATCTTTAACACTTTTTAGTAGCAGTGTTTGTTTGGGTGCTATCATGGATTTAATTAGCAGATTGCATGGTGTTGTATTTTCTTGTGCCAACAGCTTGTCTGATGCTGGTACTAGTTTTTATACACCAGTGTTGGGCTTTGTTCATATATCCAGTCGACCATACTTGCTAGAATGTGTTGATGATCTTTCATATTTGGCAGTGTGTACAGATGAGTCCCAGGATCATATTGGCATTGATGACATCCAAGAGGATGTAGTGGGTAGTTTTGAAGACTTAGTTTCTTTGGGTACAAAGGAGTTGGACAGCAGTGCTACAATTTTTGATACTCTGTTTGTTGATATGAGCTTTAGAGTTGATTCACAGGATATGGATGGTAATAATCTAGAGACTAGTAACTTTGAGGATACTCTGTTAGATAGTGCATCAGAGGAGGTTTTTAGGAGATAGTCAAGCCAATGCCATCATGTGTCTAATCAGTTGAGAGTTAGTGAGCGAGACATTGCTATCGCTTTCCAACATTTTGATGTTGCTTGTCAATTGTTAGTAGTTTATGGATGGGGTTCTCCTACTAGTGATGAGCAGGGAGACAGTTATCTTTCCTTGATAGAGTTCCACTCTTTATGGGAGGCTATCTAGATTCTGAGACAGGATTATATGCAATTGGTAGCCAACAAAGATTATCTTATGGAGTGGGCCAGTATAGCATATGATGCATTGTTGGCCAAGGAAGATGAGGTGAGTGAGCTTACTGAGCAGCTTGAGGTGACTTTTGAGATTCTTGAGAGTACACAATTGGCTTTCAAGGAGTCACAGTTTCATTTGGCTAAGGTGACCATGGAGTTAGAGCAACTACAATCTTTACTAGATTCTGTACAGTCACAAGTTGTGGTGTATGATGATCCGAGGATGTCCATGGTTGAGATTGTCAAAGATAGTGGAGATGGGGATGCATCCATCCTTGATACTAACATTGGCATATCGGGTTCATCCCCACTAGAGTCAGATTTAGTTGAGTTGGGTCCTGCAATAGATTGTTGTGGTATGCCTGACATGGTGGTGACCTCTAGCACTAATGGCACGAAGATTAGAGATGTTGTATCAAAGACCATGTGTGATGTTGGTGAGCTGATAGTTGGCATGGTTCTTGCTAGTAACACTACTCCCTTGGCAATGTCTTTAGAGGTAGTAGTCAGTTCCAACTTGGTTAGTGATCGATTGTAGTTAGTTACATCTAGATTGTAGTCTGAGCCACTAACTGAGATTGGCGCATTCTATCAGCATTACATTGTGAGGTATGCTCATCAATTTACCTTTGATGACCATGTTGATGAGATGATGATACAGAGATGTACTTTGGTACCTAGTGCTTATCATCAATTATGGGATAGTTTAACACCTCGAGATGAGAGTTTTGATGGGCATGACATGGTGATAGGTTCTGCAGTTGACAGCTTGATAATACATGACTTAGAGCAAGAGTTTCGGAGTGATTCTTCAGCGGTTGTTGTTATTGATTCTACTCCTTTGGCTATGACATCTCCTGACTTAGCCGGTGATCAGTCATAGTGGGTTGTATCACTTGTTCATGGTGAGCTATTGACTAAGGTTGGTTTTTTTTATCAACATTATATTGCAAGGTATGTACATCAGTTAGCATTTGATCCTTGTGTTGAGGAGTTGATGGTAGGAAAATTTGGTTTGGGTTCCAATTCATACTGTTTATCTTGTGATGGCTTTTCACCATCAAGGGTGAATGGGAGTTATGGTTATGAGATAGTGATCAGTGATCTACAGAGTTGTGTTGACTTTAGGAGTTTTATAGTGTGTGGATTCTCCATACTTGGTACAGTTTCATTCGAGAGCATTCACCATTCTTGCAAAGTTGGATTGTACATTCTGTATAGGCCAATGGAATGTGTTGATGGTATTTACTGTGTTGGTAGTTTGATTTGTCCACTTTACTTAGGTTTTGATGTTCTAAGAGTTTGTGTCTCATGGGTTTCTGACTATGGAAGTTGTGACTTTGGAGTTTGGTTGAGCAGTAACTGTCAGTTTGATTATGGATTCCTCTTGGTTACATTGCAGAGGATATTGTAGGAGCCTGTGTTAATTGACAATAGTATAGTTCATGACTACATTTGGGATCCAGGTGGATTGATTGGTTTATTTTTCAGCCATTTCTTGAGGAAAAGCAATATTTGGAAGGGGAGGACTTGTCATGTCCCCTTTTCAAATAATTAAAAATAATAATCTTTTCTAAGGTAAGTAGGCCCAAAAAGGTGAAGTTTCAGAAAAAGGGGATAATCTTTGGAAGCTAATGGACTAATAAATGAAAATTATTATTAAAATATTTTTTATTAACCCCTCTTGGACGTGAGTTAGGGTTATGCCCTCTTTTAAGGAGTTTGGAGGCATTTTGGGCTCATTCCAGAACTTGATTTTTGCACATTGCTTTGTTGTTCTTCAGAGGCTGCCAAACCTGTGAAGAAGGAGACCCAAGAATGGGAGTTTTTAGGTTTCTAAGAAGGCTAAAGATGGGATTTTGAATCCATTCCATGTACATGCTCATACAGAGTTTTCCTTTGTGCTGAACAGTGCAGATTTGTGGATTTTCGGTTGTGTTTTTTGTAAGAGTTTGGTGTTTCTAGTTGAGTATTTCATATCAGTTTGGGTTGCTGCTTTATTTCAGACTTTTAGATGTTAAAATAGATCTGAATATATTTATTTTTTCATGATTATACTTCTGTGATAGATTATCAGTGCTTTTGTGGTATTTCTGGCTATTTTGTGTTGTTTTCGGGAGCCCGATGAGCATAGTTTTTGTCCTACGTTTGTGAGCTGTTGTGTAAATGCTATATAGATCTAGAAATTTCATTTTTTATGCTTTTATTCTGCTTAAATTTCTGTAAAAATTTCCATTTTCAGATTTATTAATAATTTGTGAAGTTGTGAAGTTTTTGGCACTATTTCGGACATACCCGATTTGGGGTTTATTGAGAAATTGGTGGATCTTTGAAATATTGGTTGTTTGATTTTAAAGATCTGATTAGGGGCTTGAAATATCATATAAAATTAGAAAATGGACATTTCATCGTTCTAGCATTGCAAAAGTGCCTTCCGGCAGTGCTACCATTTCTGGCGCCATCTACAAATTTCAACACCACAGCTTACCACCGCGAGGAAAAACCGCTGCCACCACCACTCACCCCCCTCACCAGTGTGACTCCACCATCAGTAGTGCCATCATCCTCCCTCCACCCGAGCTCTACCTCCACTCCACTCGAGGGTGACAATTTTTATTTTATTTTTTTAAATACTTTTTGTTGCATCTACAGGGGTCCTATAGTTTTTTGGTGATATCTTGAGCATACGGGGGTCTTTTTTTCAATCCAAAAGAAGTGTCAAAAATCTAGTTCCAAGATGGAGATGATGGATAAGGTTTTTTTGGGATTTTTTTCTAATTTGGTACATGTTTTGGCACTTGAAGTCTGTTGGTGACTTCTATCTTCCAAGGGTATAACTTCTTCGTTGTAGCTCCATTTTCCATTCTAGAAAAAGTGTTGAAAAGATCGTCTTGAGAAATTTCAAGATCTTCTATCATTTCACCAGTATTTTGTACTAGGTATTTGTGATTCATATCTGAAGCTATTTTTTTTCTTTTCTCATTTATGCTTTCCTTCTATAAGCTGGGGTTCGGTTAGTTGCATTGTGGGGGGTGTTTTTATATTACTTTATGTTATTATATAAGAATATCAGAAAACTTTGAAAACCCCTCCCAAAAAAATGGTTGAGACCTCTTCTTATCTAGTACTTCTAAGACCACGCAACTATTATACATGGAAATCCTATATGCAGTGGCTTCTCCATTCAAAGGGTTTGTGGTCTTGTCTAGATACAATGCAACTAATTTTTCAGAGTCAATCTTAAACTTTGTAACACAGAAATAAGATGGATGAAGCCATGGGTCTAATTTCTTTGAGTGTTTTAGATAGCTTATAGTTTTATCTTGAAGATTGTTTCACTCTTTGAGAAATGTCAGACAAGTTTAAAGACTTGTTTGGGACCATCAATGAGTTCAAAGCACTTTAGATTGAGATAGAGCTTACTTCTCTTATACCTGATACTTTTCCATTTATTGAGTACTTTCTTATGAGGTTCAAATAGTAGAGGACTTTGTTACAGGGATACAGAAAAGAGAAGACAAATTAGGAGTGCATCTACCTAATTCTCTCCAAGCTTCAAGGAAACTTTCAGATTTTCTCTTCTACCTTCCATTCCACTATGGATGCCTTGGGTCTTAGATTTACCATGCCCACTTTTGAGGTCTTTTTTGATCGATTGACTAGAGAGAAATCCAAGCTTACACAGTTGGATACTATCATCGGTTCAAAGACTTAGGCATTGGTTGCTCAGACATCTACAAGGAAACAAAAGAAGAAACTAAATCCCAAGATAGATTTATCAAGTAGTGAGAGTTCCTCCAAGTCTACTCCCAAATTAGATGCTCAAAAACCTCTCAAAAGGGAAATTCTTCTAAGTTTGGTGAGTCTTTCTCTAAGACTAAGAAGTTCACAGGTGATCCTTGTAGTTTTTGTGGCAAGGAAGGACATCTAATTTCCAAGTGTTAGAAATTTCTTGAGGCTTTAAAGGAGGTCATGCAACAACATAGTATTGCTTCTCCAAAGTCACCTCCTCCCTCAAGGAAAGGACATGCTCTTTCTACATGAGCATTTTCCTCTACAACTACTTGGATTCTTGATTCTAGAGCTTCACATCATATGACACACTCACTTGATATAGTTACCTCACTTGCTCAGAGTGTTACTACACAAATTGTAGTTGGTGATTTTTCTCAGCTTTCGGTCACAAGTTTAGGAACTATCTCTTTAGAAGGTGGTTCACTATAGGATGTTCTCTTGGTTTTGGCCATTCCTATGAACCTCCTATCTATCTTTCAGATTTTTCATTTAAGCTCTAGAAAGATAGTTGAGTTCTCACCACATGATGTGGTTATTTGAGACCTCCATGATCTTGACTTGGTTATTGCTATAGGGAGTGTTGATCTTTAGTCTCACTTATATCAGTTCGATGGCTTTGAGAGCTCTAATTCTATAGGTTTTTCTCTCATTGCTCCTGTAGATATAATGAACAAGCTTTGGCATGAATTTTTTGGCCATGTCAACTATAGATATCTACAATAGATGAGTACATAGGAGCTAGTGATTGTGTTTCCTCAAATCTTGTGTACTGACGTCTAGTGTGTGTCAAGGTTCTACACTTGGCAAACATCATAGAGATCCTTTTCTAGTAGGTAGATCCACATATGCTAAGGCACCATTGGAGTTGATACACAATTTTCTTATGTCATTTCCCACTCCATTTTTTTTCAAGTGCTTGATATGTGCTCACCTTCATAGATGACTTCTCTAGATGCACATGGGCATACTTTTTGAAGTACAAGTCTGATGTCTTTGTTTCATTTTGAATCTTTAAGACATTTGTGGAGAAGTAGTCTTGTCTTTCTATTAGGCATATGTGCATTGACAATTGGGGGAAATATGTGAATCAGTCTTTCAGATATTTTTGTACTAAGCATGGTTCATAGCATCAGTTCATAGTTCACCACACCCCATAGCAGATTGGGGTTGCAGAGAGAAAGAATAGAATATTGTGAGAGATGGCCAATTGTATGTTATAGTCTCGAGCTATGAGTTCTTCATTTTGGGTCTAGGTTATCAATTGTGCCAACTATATTCAGAATCTAATGCCTCACAAGGCATTGCAACACTTGACTCCTGAGGAGGCTCTGACTTGTGTCAAGCCTAATGTTTCTACTTTTTGCATTTTTAGTAGTGAGGCTTGGGAATTTATTCCAAATGGTTAGCGAAAAACCTTGGAGAAGAAGAGTCGACCACTCATTTTTGTTGGCTACTGTGAGGATGTGAAAGTGTATAGGTTGTTTGATCATGATTTCATATTTGTCTTATTTCAGTGAGATGTTTAGTTTGATGAGAGTTATCCTCCATCTCTAGCTTCTTCCTCATTACCTAGTACTTCCTCTACTCCTCCACTAGATTATGCATCCTCTGAGGAAGATCTTGATATTGATCCCCCTTCACCACTCCACAAGATGTTCTATGAGTGCCCAAGTGGTCTTGTGATAGTGTTGATGCATTTGGACCTTTGGTAGGTGATCCTACAGATGCTCATTGCACTCGTGCTCAGACTGTAGGGAGTGACCTTTTGAGTCATGCCATTTCAGATGATCTTCAGAGTTTTTCATAGGTGACAGGACATTTAGAGTGGGATAGGGCTATGGATGAGGAGTACTCTTCTTTGATGAAGAACCAAACATGGGACCTTTTTCCTCTTCCGAAAGGAAAAATGTTGGTTCGATGCCATTGGGTGTATCATAACAAGTATGTTGCAGATGGCTCTATTCATAGGTACAAGGCATGTCTTGTTGCAAAGTTTTTTTCATAGGTTCAGGGTATTGATTACTCTGAGACTTTTGCCCCTGTTGCCAAGATGAATTCTATTCGCCTTGTACTCTCTCTAGCAACTTCATAGGGATGGCCAATTTTTTAGATGGACATGAAGAATGCCTTTTTGCATGGAGACCTTCATGAGGAGATCTATATGGAGAAGCCTCATGATTTTGTGCATGATTCTTCATTGGTATGCCAACTTTGGAGGTCTTTATATATGGTCTCAAACAGTCCCCCCAACCCTTACATGCCCTATAAATTGAAAGGGCTACTGGATCGGCTAATGAGGGATAGCGAGGGCTTGGTATGAGAAGATAGATTCCTTCTTGCTTGCTTCATAGTTCACTTGATGTCATTCCAATCCTATAGGTTACATTTGGTGTCATGGTGCTGACTTGTTGATACTTGTACTTTATTTTGATGGCCTCGTCATTACAGGAAGTTTAGTCTCCATGATACAGAGTGTTCATATTTTCATGTAATTGTTATTTTTGTCTGTGGTTAATCTTAACACATTTCTAGTTCTAGCTGAGCTGAGACTAGAGAATCTAAAAGTGTTCAACAAGTTACTAACCTTAGAGGAGAAAAGCATGAGCATGCTCAAGAAGTTCGGAGTAAGATTCTAATAAGAAATCAAAATATTTCCCAAGGCTATAGAAAACTTGAAGGTATAAGGATACATCATATTATGGGTTTATATGGAGACCTAATGTGTTTTCTCATATTGCTTGTCTTCTGTATAAAAATATTGCCTTTGAAAAATATTAATAACAACATTCCATTCAATCTCCCCACCATTAACAATTTTGGCGTATACTTTCAGTGGTTATAGTTTAATTACAGAGGCACAATAAAAGATCTCTTGCCTTACCTTTATTGAAGAAGATTGCAAGCAGATCAAATATTTGATTTTTCTTGATAATGCATTCATTGAATACTACAAACCACCTCAAAAGCATTCAGTTGTTTTAAGATACAGATGGAATTGGGGTGAAATCTCCACCTATAATAGCCTATCGGCTAAAAAACTATGAATTATAAAATCTTGAAGACAAAAAATATGAACATTTGAAATTACATTTAACTTTTCAAATGTCTACAATGGCAGAAAGGGTGGAGAGGGATGGTGTGAGTGTGTTAGTGTTAACTTTTATATTCTTGGGTAAAATTTGGCAATCATCCACATGTCAAATTTTTAAATTTTATTAAAAACATAATATACTTTACAAATAATTTAATAAACACCACATAAAATATTTGTTAGAATTATAATCTTTGGAGATATAAATGAGCAATTTTTTTTAGATATTAAAATAGAATGCTCAAAAGAAAAATGTTCTAGGTGTAGTAAAATAAATTTTAATCATTTTATAGTGCATATAGCAGAAAGGGTGGAGTGGGATGTTGTGAGTGTGTTAATGTTATATTTACTATTTTAGGTTAAATTTGATAATCATCTACATGTCAAAAACTTTATAGTAGAAAGGGTGGATATAGCAGAAAGGGTGGAGTACATATATGTATATATATATACATATATGTATATACATATATGTGTATATATATATATATATATATAATATATATACATATGTATAAACATATGTATATATGTATACATATATACATATGTATAAACATATGTATATATGTATACATATATACATATGTATATACATATATGTATATATATTATATATACATATATGTATATATATTATATATACATATATGTATATATATTATATATACATATATATGTAGATATATACATATATATACATATATATATATATGTATATATTATGTATATATATGTATGTATATATATATATACATATATACATGTATATATACATATATATTTAAATATATATATATATGTATATATGTATATATATATATACATACATATATATACATAATATATACATATATATATGTATATATATATGTATATATACATGTATATATGTATGTATATATATATTAAACGAATTAATGCCTTATATATTATTTTCAAAATTATTTACAAATAGCTTTACACCGTTCAAAGTGTAAGCATTCAGGGAAAAAGAACGAGGAAGAAAACCTCCAGTATTGCCTGAGACTTTTATGTCCTATAAATAGGTTGATACATTCACCTTTGTCTCTTTACGAACATCTTTAAGAAGGCATACCTTCCCTTACATCATTTCTCACTTGTACATTTATGCACATACCCTTGAATATTTGAGGATTTTATGAAGACATACCTTCCTTTACAAATTTTGTCATTTATACATTTAGCAAGCTTCCTTATATGGGTTTTCAAATATTTGATTTACGATAGAGTACATTTATTTTGAGCATCGTTGATTTTAATATGAACTTCTCTTCATTCATTCACTTCCTTCTATAGTTTTTCATTTGTTGATATGCTTTTGGATTCCTCTCCATCATGTTTCTTGTAGCTTCAAGCACACTTCAAGCTCACTTTTAATAGTTAGTCTTTAAAACCCATAAATAACATTAAAAATGGTGACTAGTCATTTTTTCTAAATATATAATTGTCTTTGAAATTATGCTCTAGATTTATAGTAAGAGATACCTTCATTAATAGAATGTTTTGTTAAGAAGATCTTGTAAAATTTTGGATATTATTTTAAGTTTGTAGGAATATAAAATTAAGTTTATAAATGTGCAGATTTCATAAAAGATAATATATTTAGTTGTGAAGTTTTGGATTCTAATAAGATTTTGTAAAGAGAGTTTCCTTATTATAATTTAGAATTTCAAATTCATATTTGGTAACAATCAAATAATGTTTTTATTACTTTTGGACTTTGATCTAGCTTTAAATTATATAGTTTACTATTATGAGTATGATTTTAGTGTAAACCAAATAGTTGTCTTGAAATTATTGGATCTTATCACCTAGGTGCCTGATTAGAAGATGTTCTATTATTCCCGGTTCAAAAGCTTTACTTTGTCTATTTTCTTTCTTTCCCCGTATTAGAGTTTTAGCATGATGGTTTTAGTGAATATATAACTATATATATATATATATATATATATATATAATATGCCGAGAGTAATCCTTCTCGAGGCACCTATTTTAATTCAAATCCCATCGTTTTTTTAGGTTAGGATTTAAATAAAATAGGTGCCTCGAGAAGGATGACTCTTGGCATATTATATATATATAAAGTAGTAATAGTCGTCACACACCATGGAAGACATTTTTTAATAAATCTGGATGGTTATAGTTAGGAGCAAGTTTTTTATTATTATTAAATATAGTTGTATAAAGTTACAATAAAATTATTCTTCAACATTTTATATTTTAATTCTATATACAATGTTTTATTTGCATAACTTTGGTTTGTTTTTATTTTAAGGATTTTGGTACATAAAATGTTATAGTTAGGAGTAGAGTTATGGTTAGGGTTAGGGCTAGAGTTAGGGTTAGTGTTATGACTAAAATTAGGATTACAAATAGAGTTAGGATTACGGTTAGTGGTAAAGTTAGGGTAACAATTAGAGTTAGAGTTAGAATTAGAGTTAGGGTTAGGGTTAGGGTTAGAGTTAGAGTTAGGGTTAGAATAAGGGTTAGGGTTACAGTTACAGTCAGGGTTACGGTTAGGGTTAGAGTTAGAGTTTGGTTAGGGTTAGGGTTAGGGTTAGGGTTAGAGTTAGAGTTAAGGTTAGGGTTAGAGTTAGGGATATAATTAGGGTTACAATCAGGGTTATGGTTAGTATTAGGGTAAGAGTTAGAATTAGAGTCAAAGTTAGGGTTTGAGTTAGAGTTAGAAAAAGGGTTAGGATTAGAGTTAGAGTTAGAGTTAGAGTTAGAGTTAGAGTTAGAGTTAGGGTTAGAATCAGAGCTAGCATTAGGATTAGAAATAGAGCTAGGATTAGAGTTAGAGTTAGAGTTATGGTGAGAGTTAAGGTTAAAATTAGGGTTAGCATTAAAGTTAGGGTTAGGGTTAGGATTAGATCTAGAGTTAGAGTTAGGGTTAGGATTAGATCTAGAGTTAGAGTTAGGGTTAGGGTTAGGGTTAGCGTTAGCGTTAGGGATAGAGATAGAGTTAGGATTAGGGTTAGGGTTAGAATTAGAGTTAGTGTTAGAGTTAGGGTTAGAATTAGGGTTTGAGATAGGGTTTGAGTTAGAGATAGAGTTATAATTAGAGCTAGAGTTATGGTTAGAATTAGAGTTAGTGTTAGAGTTAGAATTAGAGTTAGGGTCAAAGTTAGGGTTAGAATCAGGTTTAGGGTTAGAGTTAGGGTTAATATTAGGGCTATAGTTAAAGTTTGGATTAGCATTAGGGTTAGGGCTACAATTAGAGTTAGAGTTAGAGCTAGAGTATGAGTACAAGTTAGAGTTGGAGTTGGAGCTAGTGTTAGAGTTAGGGTTAGGGTAAGGGTTAGAGTTAAAGTTAGGGTTATGATTAGGGTTAAGGTTAGTATTAGAATTAGGGTTAAATTTAAGATTATACATAGGGTTGGGGTTAGATTTAGGGGTAGAATTCTAGAGTTAGGGTTAGGGTTAGAGTTAGGGTTAGGGTTGGGGTTAGGGTTAGGGTTAGGGTTAGGGTTAGGGTTATAATAAGAGTTAAAGTTAGAGTTAGAGTTAGAGTTAGAGTTAGAGTTAGGGTCAGACTTAGGGTTTTGGTTAGGGTTTGGGTTAGGGTTTGAGATAGAGTCAGGGTTAGAGTTAGAGTTAGAGTTAGAGTTAGGGTTAGGGTTAGAATTGGAGATAGAGTTAGGGTTAGGGTTAGGGTTAGGGTCAAGGTTAGGGTTAGGGTTAGAATTAGGGTTAGAGTTAGGGATAGAATTAGGGTTATAATTAGGGTTATGGTTAGAACTATGGTTAGGGTTAGGGTTTGAACTAGAGTTACAGTTATAATTTGAGTTAGAGTTAAAAATAGGGTTAGAGCTACAGTTAGAATTAGAGTTAGAGTTAGGGTTACAATCAGAGCTAGCATTAGGGTTAAAATTAGAGCTAGGGTTAGAGTTAGAGTCAGAGTTAGGATGAGAGTTAAGTTTAGAATTAGGGTTAGGGTTAGGGTTAGAGTTAGGGTTAGGATTAGATTTAGAGTTAGAGTTAGAGTTAGGGTTAGGATTATGGTTAGAGTTAGGATTATGGTTAGGGTTAGGATTATGGTTAGGGTTAGAATTAGACACAAAGTTAGGATTAGGGGTAGGGCAAGGATTATAGTTAGAGTTAGGGTTCAAATTAGGGTTTGAGTTAGAGTTAAATTTAGAATTAGAGCTAGAGTTAGGGTTAGAATTAGAGTTAGGGTTAGAGTTAGAATTAGAGTTAGGGTTAGAATTAGGGTTAGGTTTAGAGTTAGAGTTAGGGTTAGCATTAGGGCTATAATTAAATTTTGGATTAGCACTAGGATTAGGGTTATAATTAGAGTCAGAGTTAGAGTTAGAGTTAGAGTTAGAGTTAGAGTTAGAGTTAGAGTTAGAGTTAGAGTTAGAGTTCGAGTTAGAGTTAGAGTTAGACTGAAGTTTAAATTAGAGTTTGAGTTTGAGTTAGATTTAGAGTTAGAGTTAGAGTTAGAGTTAGAGTTAGAGTTAGAGTTAGAGTTAGAGTTAGAGTTAGAGTTAGAGTTAGAGTTAGAGTTAGAGTTAGAGTTAGAGTTAGAGTTAGAGTTAGAGTTAGAGTTAGAGTTAGGGTTAGGGTTAGAGTTAAGATTAGAATTAGTATTAGAGTTAGGGTTATATATAGGGTTATAGTTATGGATAGAATTAGAGTAAGAGTTAGAGTTAGAATTAGGGTTAGGGTTAAGGTTAGAGTTAGGGGTAAAAGTAGTGTTAGAGTTAGGGTTAGTGTTAGGGTTAGAATTAGGGTCACAAATAGAGTTAGAGTTAGAGTTAGAGTTAGAGTAAGGGTTAGAGCTAGAGTTAGAGTTAGAGTAAGGGTTAGAGCTAGATTTTTGGTTAGGATTAGGGTTTGAATTAGAGTTAGAGTTAGAGTTAGAGATGGAGATGGAGTTCTAGGGTGAGAATTATGGTTAGGGTTAAATTTAAGGTTAGAGTTGGAATTAGGATTAGAATTAGTGTTAGGATTAGGGTTAGAATTTGAGTTAGAGTTAGAGTTATGGTTCAAATTCAAGTTAGAGTTAGGGTTAGGGTTAGGGTTAGGGTTAGAGCTACAAGAAGCATTAGAGTTAGAGTTAGAGTTAGAGTTAGAGTTAGAGTTAATCTTAGAATTAGGATTAGGGGTTAGAATTAGGATTAGTGTTAGGGTTATATATAGGATTAGGGTTAGGATTAGGGGTAGAATTAGAGTTAGAGTTAGGGGTAGAGTTAGAGTTAGGGTTAGAATTAGAGTTAGGGTTAGGTTAGGGTTGTGGTTATGGTTAGGGTTACAATTAGAGTTAGAGTTAGGGTCAGAATTAGAGTTAGAGTTAGGGTTTGTATTATTATTTTGGTTAAGCTTATTTTTGTGTTTACTATTCATATCACAATTGATGTTAGTGCTATTATTACAATTTAAGTTTGTGTTATGGTAACTATTAGGTGAATAATTTATGTGAGTTAATCCTACTAAAATAATAATCATTAGTGCTATTGTGACACATATTATTATATATTTTTATATTGTACTCACTCCTCCCATCCCTTCCCACTCTCTATAGAGATTTCCTTTAATTATTGCTCTCTCTCTCTCTCTCTCTCTCTCTCTCTCTCTCTCTCTCTCTCTCTCTTCTCTCTCTCTCTCTCTCTCTCTCTCTCTCTCTCTCTCTCTCTCTCTCTCTCTCTCTCTCTCTCTCTCTCTCTGTCTCTCTCTCTCTCTCTCTCTCTCTCTCTCACGCGCGCGCGCGCACACACACACACACACACACACACACACACACACACACATATCTAGATACATCTCCCTCCCTCCTTGTCTCTAATATCTAGATACACCCAATTATCTCTCTCTCCCTACTCTTTAGATACACCCCATAATCTCTCTCTCTA